>CM067359.1:65149468-65212468 GCA_034401795.1 Chaetoderma sp. LZ-2023a
GCATGACACGTGTGTTTCGATCCCTGAACTCCTTGACTATCAATTTCCAGAAAACTATACAGGTAAGCTGTTGAATATTTTGAACAGCACCCAGTCAAATTAGTTTCAAAACATTCAACAGAATGTTTATTAAATGGTAAAGACATATAATTCGTACAACGTTTCAGACTATTAAGCATTAAAGACGGATTAAATCGAGTCCTTCATGCCATAATTAATTATGGCATCATCCTACACGTCACTTTAATTGTTTATGATGTCATATGACATTTGATGGATGGATAAAGTGGAAATATCCATTGAAAAGGCACTAGTTTTAGATTTGGTACTGAAGAAGAGACGTCAGAATCATGCCAACAAAGCAGATAATAATTCAGTAATAAATGATCACAGAACCATACGAATGTCTCTGGAGAAAGGTACCATATGCAACCTAACCATTTATCTCAAGATTTACGAACTAACTCGATTCTGAAAATGTTTGAAATTATTAATATGAATGTATCTAGAGAGTATATAATAACTTATATCGTTATCTCGTGACACGAACATACAGATGTGTTCACTGATTAATATCACACAACATCTATATAATATATGTATTATTTATCCCATCTAAACACGAACACAAGACTATCTGAGTAAAATTTAAATTTTGAATGCCAAATGCGATAAGCTCATCAACACAAATCCAAATGATGCTTTAGCCAGAGTACTCAAATGCATTGAAATATCAGCTGTCAATATAGAAGTAATTCACCTTTCCAGAGTATCCATCCATCATACGACCTCGTATGATGTCATAATCAGCTCAGCACGTGTATGATGTCATAATCATTGCACCACAAAGGGTTCCCATATAGACCATCATCAAATCTCAAATGGTCTGACACATTGTATGAATTGTATGTCTTTGTAATTCTTTGCTATTTAATAAACATGCTGTTGAATATTTTGAAATTAATTTGACTGGGCGCTGTTGCTGCTTTAGGCAGCAACAGCACCCAGTCAAATTAGTTTCAAAATATTGAACAGCTTACCTGTGTATTTTTTGGGGAAATTGGTAGACAGGGTGTTCAGAGATCGATCGATCCCAACATGACCGAGGTGTGGGTGGAGCTTAGCTAGAGATAGGCGGGGCGTAACTAAAACCAGAAATGGTCATTTCCAAGAATAACAACAGGCTGGACCTTACACTGCATTTCCCTTGTTGTAAGCTGTTTGAAGAACAAAATCCACCACACCTCATTTATCAAAGTGGCCAGAGTAACGACTACATAAACCAATGTCAAGAGCACAATATCATTATTCCGCCAGAGCAGTGAACTAATAAAAGAACTTTTAGTAGCAGGCACCTTGGCAGATGGCATCACAGTCACATATGATTGTCATAAAATGTTTATGGTGGC
Source organism: Chaetoderma sp. LZ-2023a (assembly GCA_034401795.1). Taxonomy (NCBI): domain Eukaryota; kingdom Metazoa; phylum Mollusca; class Caudofoveata; order Chaetodermatida; family Chaetodermatidae; genus Chaetoderma; species Chaetoderma sp. LZ-2023a. The sequence goes on from CM067359.1 coordinate 65,150,878, forward strand.
CGAGACTATGAGAGTCTCCAGTCCACCAACTCACTTTCTGTGCATAATGATGAAGGCAATTTCATCAGGATTGGCCATAGGTAAGCAGATTAGGTCTACGAATGGCATAAGAAACAAAATTGCGAAACCAGATGATAATCTATTACACCCTTTTGTAGGTGAACCCAGGCTGCCACATACAAATCGAAACAGCAGTTGACTGACAAGACACTTACGATCCCGGGAAATCTATGGGCATGCATCTGTTCAAGTATGCATGTGATATCATCTCCAAACCAATTGCATTCATAATACTCTCTGCCTTCATGCAGGAACTCCCCCATCAATGCTGTTGAACAATCTACCCATGTCGAGTTACCAAAATCCAAGAATCCATCTAGTGTGGCTTATAATGGAGGGAACCACGTTTAGCTATGCCCCGCCCATCTCTAGCTAAGCTCCACCCACACATCGACCATGTTGGGATCGATCGATCCATGAACCGTATGACTATCAATTTCCAGTAAACTCTACATGTAGGCTGTTGAAGATTTTGAAACTAATTACATCCAATTCGTGCAACAATGCTTAGTCAGTCATCAATTATGCGTTTGTGATGAATTTATCTACGTCATTCATGATGTCATTGATAATGACACCATCCTACATGATTCGTAGTTGATTATGACATCATATGATGGATGGATAAACTGGAAATGTGCATCCTCCTTAACAGCATATCCGGAAGCTCCTGTCCAGTGTGACTGTGTCCTGCATCCAAGAAGAGATTGACTGTTCTGGTCATGTTCACCCACTGGGATGTTTACAAGATGGCCATTGACATGTCACATGCTTTCGACACTATCAAGTGATCAAAGATCCCAGCTGTACTAGACCAGGCTAAATGTAATGACCATGTAATTTGATTTGTAAGATTGTTATTGGCAGACAAGTTGAAAGTACGTGCAAAAAATATGAATTCGGTAGAGTTAAAGACCAATATCAGCTTTCCACATGGAGATGGCTGCTCAAGCTCTTCACCACCGCAGCTCTGTTATCGCTATGGGAACATTCTAATAGATGAAACACCCCTGCATTGCTCGCTAGACATTGAATAGTCAGATGATGTAGGCTTCATAGACAAGGACACGAGGTCTCCAGATGGTATTTTCCTATAGATGCAGAACAGCTCAAGAATGAAAATCCCATTATGAATGAAGCGAAGACAGAGTTTACACTTATCAATGACATGTGAAGTCAGGGACAAAAGCATCTTACTTCGGGCAGGGAGGAATGGATCAAAATTATCAGCTCAGTGATGTGCAGCTCGTCCAGCATTGCTGCACATTGCATCATGGGAAGCATAGCTTTTTTTAAATTATTGATCCACAGATCAAGTATTTCTGTCAAAAATATACTTGTACGACACAACCTGTGTATCATTGGTGTGGTATAGCTGTAAGATCTAGGAAGTATCAAAGGCACTCCTATATGAGGTTGACATCTGGTATCACAAAACCTTGAGTACTATCAGCCAGAATTGCTGGTCAGACAGCATAATCTCCAATGATGCATTAAACACCTTAAGTAATACAGTCCCACTGTCAGTGAAACTGGCCCAGCAAAGATTTCTATGTTAGCCATTTTGCACAGGTGCCTGCACAGTATATCTTGGAATTTCCTGTGCTCGGAGCTAACATAAACAAATCCGTCAAAGGATGCCAATGCACAAACATGCTAAACATGTTTTCTCTGAGTTTGAAGGAGACAGGACTATGTGCAATGAAAACCAATGATGATGATGATGATGATGATGATGATGATGATGGGTGGTGGCTGCGGCGGTGGCGGCGGCGGCGGCGGCGGCGGCGGCGGTGGTAGTGGTGGTGGTGGTGGTGGTGATGATGATGATGGTGATGATGGCAGCAAGAGCGTCCAGTCAAATTAGCTTCAATCTATTCAACAGCATGTTCATTAAATAGTACAGACATACAATTTGTACGTATCGAACTATTAAGAGTTAAAGAAAGGCCATATAGAATCATTTCTGATGTTTATCTGAATATGACGTCATATGGCGCCAGATGATAGATGGATACTCTGGAGATGTAAATTATACAGTTAAGCTGTTGAATTTTTTGAAACTAATCTGCAACAATTTGCGGCAACAGCGCACAGTCAAATTAGTTTTAAAATATTCAACAGCATGTTTATTAAATAGTAAAGGCATATAATTCATACAAAAATGCTTGGTCCGTCATCAGTCATCAATTAAACGTTCGCGACGAAGTTAGCTACATCATTCATGACGTAATTGATTATGACGCCAGCCTACACATCGTGTAGTTGATTATATCATCATATGATTGATGGATAAACGGGAGTCATCCATTGCCAAGGTGGCGGAGAACGGCATATGCAGTGGTTTAGAGTAATGCCCATTTTCAGGGCACGAGAAGAGTATTTTTTCAAAATCTGCAACTGGAATAACTGGCTCGGTTACCGAGGCAGTCATTTCAGTGGTAAATTTGTCAGCATTATTCATCTATTAACCTGCAAACTGACCATAATATAGCAAAGTATTTGAATTTTGAATTTGAATTATCATTAAACGTGGATATTCACAGCAAAATTACTGAAAATAAAATTGTTTAAATTATATACTTTTAGAGGCTTAAACTGTGAGCATATATGTAATGAAACGAAATAAATCTTAACATATGATGATTTCATTCCATATATATTAATAACATTTTCTAAGTTGCGAAATTGAAATAGAGGCACGAGCCTCGATTTCAATTGCGCAACTGAAAACATTATATTAATTTATATGGAATGAAGTCATCATATGTTAAGATTTATTTCGTTTCACTACATATAGAAAATTTTAATCTTTATACGCTTAAATTTAATTTAAGCCTATAAAAAAATACAATTTTAACAATTTTATTTTCAAGCATTCTGGTGTGAATGTGCATCTTTAACTCCATAGTTGTTAATACAAATATGGATTTGCAGAAGAACGGACAGCTATTGGTGTAGATTCCATTCGTAAATTAAAAAAAATATTAAAAAAAAATCGTCTTCTCTTTATTGACAATGGGGATATACTGCGCAAACTTCCTTTGAAATCCTGACAATTGAATGGTTAATTGATACAAGTACCATACTTTTAACACTGAATTACTAGAATCCCAAGTATAAGGTAACCGTAGGGGAGCCCGGGGCGCCATGCGACGGAAAATATTTAATCGCCAATAACATTTGTTTTAACCGTTATCCCCCCATATCAGCCAAAAGCGGCTTCTTTAGTGCTCTTGAGAAATGTCCATTTGCAGACCAAGAGAAGACTAATTTTGAAAAGTTACCACTGGAATACCAGTGGTAAACTTTCAAAAACAGACTTCTCTTGGTTTGCAAATGGACATTTTCTATGAGAAAATTGAAATTTTCTTGAACAAATTTGAGTGTTAAAATTAATGCTCACTGCCAATTCACCTTTCCAGAGTATCCATCTATCAATCTGACGTCATATGACGTCATAATCAGCTAAGCGGCGTGTAAGCAATACGTCATAAATGATTATAATATCTTTACCTCTTAATAGTCGGTGTACGAATTTTATGTCTAGAGCTACACTTTAATAAACATGCTGTTGAATATTTTGAAACTAATTTAACTGGACACTGTTGCTGCCATAGGCAACAACATCGCCCAGTCCAATTAGTTCTAAAATATTCAATAGCTTACATGTCTAGTTTTCTGGAAATTGATAGTCAGGGAGTTCGGAAATCGATCGATCTCATCACGAGCGACGTCTGGGCGGAGCTTAGCCAGAGATGGGCGGGGCAGATCTAAAAATGGAAATGTCCATTGGTTTGTTGGTTCAGTCGAGTGTACGGATATACCATTCGGTTTCGCCAATACTGATTAATCTTTTTTTAATTTTAAATATTGCTGCTAAGTCGGTCTCTGCAGTGGTCTTAAGAACTGTCAATTTGAGGACCTAAAGAAGTAAATTTTTTTAATTTACCACTAAAATTACTGTCTAGATAACAAAACCAGACATTCCACCGGTACATTTTCAAAAAATAATCTTCCTCATTCTACAAATTGAAATTTCCCTTGAAAAAATATAATTTTATTGACTAAATTTATCCATTAAATGGTCAAAACGCAGACCAAAACATACCAAAGTTGAACATTCCAAAGTCAACATTTCCGCTTTTTATATTGGCAATAAATTGCTTATTATGAATGGCATTATGTCTGTAAACATTCCAATATTTTGAAACTACTGTGATTGCAAGATGCTGCTGTTGTTCGTAGCACCAAATCCAAATCAAATTAGTTTCGAAATATTTAATCATACACGATAATATTTATAAAATTGTAAATGAATGACTTTCTATTGACAATTCGTATTCAGCGTTAACACAATCTAATTTGGTATAAAATGATTTCTCTACTTAATTTGCGTACGTATGATTGACGCTTGTTTGGCGTGCAATTGATGAGTCTCACGCTGCGTGAATAATTCATTATCGCAATTCCTCTAAACAGACGATTACCTATACCTATGACTAATTGTTCAAACATTAATCTGCCAATCTAGGTAGTCCACATCGCGAGTTCGAGGGACTTTTAACACATCCCAATTAAGACACAACAGAAACGTGCTTATTGGTGTTGTATTTCTGAGCGAGGGAGGTAGCGCAACAAAGCTAAATAACCAACCTCATGTTTAGATAAGTCTTTAAAGGTAAGATCCCAAGTTGACAATCGCCTTGAACAGAGATGTCAGTTCGCATTATATACCCATAATAGGCTTAATTCAATGGGCTACATGCTCTAACCACGAGTAGTAGTGTCGGGGTCAAAATGGTACCACCTCCCTCAACTGGCCGCCGTTCGGCGATCCGTGCCCCCCACCGCCCTGCGTGCGTGAGTGAGTGAGTGCGTGCGTGCGTGCGTGCGTGCGTGCGTGCGTGCGTGCGTGCGTGCGTGCGTGCGTGCGTGCGTGCGTGCGTGCGTGCGTGCGTGCGTGCGTGCGTGCGTGCGTGCGTGCGTGCGTGAGTGAGTGAGTGAGTGAGTGCGTGCGTGCGTGCGTGCGTTCGTGTGCATATGCATGTGTTTGTGCATGTGCGTGCATGCGTGCGTATGCCTGTGCGTGCGTATGCCTGTGCGTGCGTGCGTGCGTGCGTGCGTGCGTGCGTGCGTGCGTGCGTGCGTGCGTGCGTGCGTGCGTGCGTGCGTGCGTGCGTGCGCGCGTGCGCGTAAGCACGTGCGTGTGCGTGTGTATGCATGGCTGTGCGTGTGTGCAGACGTGCGCGCGCGTGCGCGCGCGCGAGAGAGAGAGAGAGATAGAGAGAGAGAGAGAACGAGAGAGAGAGAGGAGGAGGAGGAGGAGGAGGAAGGGGTAGAGGAAGGAAGGAGGGAATGAGTGAAATAAGAATACAACAGACGCTATCTACAAACATATGCGTTACTGATAGGAGAGAGGAGATATGAGTAGAAAGGCGACAGGGTGGGCAGCTTCTTTGATTGGCTGGGAGCTTGATGACATTATCAATGTTTGAAGTAGGCGACGCCCACTTTATGCCACAAAGAAAATTGGTCGAGAGCCAAACTATAGACCTCGCTCTCGACAAATCAGATTCAAGTATTTTTGGTGAGAACAAGGTGGGCGTGGCCCACTTTTAGCTATGCCCCACCAATCTCAATCCAAGTTCCACCCTTACCACATCCGTGTTGGGATCGATCTCTGAACTCCCTGACAATCAATTTCCAGCAACAGCACTAAGTCAAATTAGTTTCAAAATATTCGACAGCATGTTTATCAAATAGTAAAGACATACAATTCGTACAACATATCAGACTATTAAGAGTTAAAGACCAAATAGAATCATTTATGATGTAATGATTATGACATCAGCATACACGTCCCTTAGTTGGTTATGACATCATATCACATCATATGATCGATGGATAAACTTGGAAAGGTCCATTGAATTAATCAAAAGGTAAGTAACACATAACTGAAATAGAGCCCTGAGACCTAATAAGTTTTGAAATTTCAATAGATAGATATGATATTCTGAGGACGTCTAATGGTTTGCAAACATTCGTCAACCACCCCTAACCTAACATAGGTCATAAACAGATAAATAAAAACTTGATTAATCCACACACTGAGGCTTAAAGTGTGGGTGACAACGCTTGGTATAACTTTGCATAAAAAGATCACACATGTGTCAATATTTTAGAAAATACACACTGATTCGCTTCAAGCTTCTCAGTTAATAACAAAAACAACTTTTGTTCCATATCTGACAGACTGCCACCAACGCGCTGATCGATTCCCAAGTCAAAATGTATCACTTGTATAAATAAAAAAACAAAATGTATCACTTGCATAAATCATGCTAATTTATTTGCTCAGATGGTTCTTATAAGAAGACATTTACTGCCCTTTCACCATAAATTCAATGAAAATTAGCCAAATTTGCGGGATTTTCAATTAGCCCTTTGATAACCAATTTAGAAGAAATCAGTCCATTTAATAAAAATGAAACACATACCAGCCTATTCAGCAGGAAAAGCTATACTAGAAGCAATTACAAACATAGCGTGTACTAATGGTAATTTCGGCGACACTGCTTTCCATATCTGCTATGTTAGCTGTCACTGGAGTGATGCATAGGGAGTTGGCTTATCGATTGCCAAAATTGAAAAAGTTGAGAAATCAGACATGTGTAATGCATATATATATATATATATATATATATATATATATATATATATATATATATATATATATATATATATATATATATATATATATATATATATATATATATATATATATATATATATATATATATATATATATATATATATATATATATTGTCCTTAGGAGAAAAGCTCACCTGGAATTTTTTTCAGTCCTGTTCGACATATTTTTACTGGTTATTAGAGGAGTGGGTGGGGTGTAACATGTAGAGTTCGTTTAAACACTCTGGTGAATAGATTCTAATACTCGAATATGATCACTTCCAAGCTATACTGTAGGTAAGTAAATATTGAAATTACATATTCCCTCTTATATATTTGATCCATTGTAGTAGATTATAGTCGAAAATTTGGGTATAAGGTTGGAAATTATAGAACATAAAATATCTAAAGGAAATGGTTACTTTTAAAGAGAGCAAAAAATGCAAAGCTAACAATCAAAACATTAAAAAATAATTGCTTTAAACTAATCGTTATGGTAGGTTCCATGAGCAAAAACAAACAAAAAACCTTACATATTGAGAGTTAAATAAATATTATGTACTTACGTTGAAACTTGAAATGTGAAAGTTGTATAAAGTGTACTGCACTTTTGTATAAAATGTTTAGAAGTAGGGGAAACTGAGTATGCTTCTTTATCGAACTGACCTGATGTGCATTGGTTCTGCCCAAAATATGAACTGAACAAAACGAGTTTCTCAGAGGTGGAGGAAAGGTGCAATAAGTCACTCGCAAGGATGGAAGCCAGTATTGCAGCCATACAGAGGAAGCTGGAAGAAAAGGTCTCAGTGGAAAAAGTGAAAGAGATGATTGACTTAGCCATGCAAAAGACAAACCCGCTAGGGGGAAATGGAGGAACACAGCCTAAGAGACATAAGGCAAGAAATAAGCAGGGAGGAAGAAGAAAGCTGTCAGTAATTATTCATTGAGTGGAGGAAAGCGCGAGTCAGAGGAACCATTAGAGAGGAAGAATTATGATCTGAACTTTGCTAACAGTTTGTTTGATACACTTAAAGTAAGAGGAGTTACAGTGAAGACTGTGTTCCATCTTGGAGCGAGGAAGAAAGAGGGAAATGATATGGCTATGCCATTAAATGTTATTGCTAAAGAGGAAAAGCAGAATGCAGAAATTTTTAAAATATTCACAGACTATGGGAAGCTTGCAAAGGTCAGTGTAGCAAAGGATTTGTTAAAGGAAGATAGCAACAGCTGGCGAAAGCTAATAGCAGAGGCTAAAAGTAAAGAAGAAAATTACAAATCAGGCAACTGGATATACAGAGTCCAGGGCCCTCAATGCCGCATGCGCATAGTAATGCTGGAAAGGAACTAAACAAAGGCAGTACAATATATTACAAGGATGGGGATAGAGCTGTACATATTTCTGTGAATAAATCCGTAAATAATGAGCCACCAATCAAACCAAAAAATCTAAAGTGTTTGCATACGAATGCAGACAGTTTGTGTAACAAATTTGATGAGCTGAAGACCATGATAAATCTTATGAAGAGGGGACCAGCAGGAGAATTCCAAAGGGAAAGAAGAAGCGGCATTCTAATGTATATTAACGAAAATCTAAATCCAGTGGAGCTTTCTATTAAAAATGATTTCCAATAGCAGAGTGTGAGGCAGGTTATTCACACATCCTGATCGTGGGAGATTTTAATTACTCCAAGATTAACTGGGGGTCGAGGTCAGCAGATAAGAAGGATGAGGCATTCCTAGAATGTTTAAGGGACAGTTTTTTATTCCAGAAAACGAACAAGCCTACTAACCTAAGGCACCTACTTGTAATCAGTGCTAAATAAGAAAATGAAATAACTATACTACATTAAAGATAAGCGCCTATTAGTCATCAGCGCAAAGTCCATTCTTATAACACAAAAGTTCATTGGGCACCTGTTAGTGATCAGCACACTTAGAAATCTGTTGACGAAGTAGATGTGGGCACCTGTTAGTCATCAGCACAAGTAGACATCTGTGGGCGAAGCACCTGTTAGTCATCAGCGCATGTGGGGGGGGGGGGTCTGTGGGCAAAGTAAACAACTGCAGTCCTGATTTAAGTGTGTGTCGGCGTCTGTGGGCAATATTGCCAGTAGTAGTGATATATTCTGCGATATGGGCACTTCAAAGTCATTGACACTTATAACATAATAGAACAGTCTAATTTACAGTCCTGTAGGAGTACCTATAACTGCTACTGATGAAAGTTGCCTCCATTGATGGAGAGGCAGGTAATAGGTTTATGGCACAAGACGATCCATGCTATCTAGCTCACTGACAGAATGGAAGGCAATGCTCCCAAGCAGTAGTGAACACGTTAAAACATAGTGCACCTAGAAACGTGCTTAATTTTGTCTCCACCAGTTTGATGTGATCTGGCAGGTCCGGCGAGACATCAGACAGACCACTCCTACTACATATTGAGAATGGCCGTAACTGTGCTCGTACATGTATAGGTTCCCACTAGTTGGTATTTGGGCAATCTGACTTTTGAATTTGGTTTATTAGCCCTCAGCTGAGGGCTGTCAAAAATTGGAATATGGCGACGTGGGCATAATGACGAAGTGGGGCACACGTTCATAGCTGTTCTATGTTGGTGTAGATTGTCAAAAGACGTGCTCTACGTAGTAGGCTGTAGAATGACTACCCACTCTCCCACTGTCTTTCTGACTGATGATTACAAAGAAGTTGCTGGCTTGATTGGCATCTATCGTGTCCCTGATTCCAGGTCCAATTCATGCCATATCCAGGCTGGTTTTATTTCAGTCTATTATTAGTAACGTCCCCAGTCTTTACACTACTACCCATTTATACAACTGGGTGGAGAGAGGCGACAAGGAGTGAAGGAGATTGTCTATGTTTCCACCGATTGCTTATTTGCTATAGCTGATCGCCTGATACTCAAGCGTCACAGTGCATCTGTGTGTGCCAACATGTGTGAGTGTTGGTGCAATGTGATACATCTGTGTCTGTTGACGTATGCGCGACCAAGTACATGCATGCCTGTGAGGATAGACGTGTGTAGATATTGGCGTCATATTCATGTCATCATTCTTGTCTGTGTTGAATAACTTTTACATTGTACCGTCAAAAACAAAACAAACTAATATTTTATTCAAGGAAAATATAAAGTGATAAACGATACATATTAGTACAATAGCACACATAGTCGGTGGGCCGCAATCGCAAATTTCTGTCTTCCCATACTAAGACCTTTTGACAACTTGCTTTCATCTCAAATGGCGGAGACTGTCAGTGTGAATATCGCCTCGCAATCCACAATCAAATGGTTTTGGAGAAGATATAGCAACAGATTGAACTTGAATGCTATACAATACTTAACCTTTTGACACTGCGCTCTGTCCTCCAGAGGCAGAGCCAAAAAAATGTCATTTTCCAATTCGCACTGATATGGGTAAATCATCTAACAAGTTGTACTGAATTCCACCAAACAGTTTTGAAGGATATAGCATCATTGACAGCATTTGTATGAGTTTTAGCCTTGACCTCGCCGCCATGTGCATTAGGTGGATACAAGTATAAATGGTGCCTTGCAATCTACGATCACATGGCTAACTCACATACCAATGTGAATTAATTCTAACAAACGGTTTCAGAGAAGATAGAACAGATTGATTGAGCGACATAGGGACGGAGGGATCTATCTGCAATATCCATGGGTTTTTTCAAGATGCATGTCCGGCACTACCAGCCACTGCCTATATACCTGCTATGTGCACCATTACTGTAATAATGTTACCTTCTTCATACTCCTGGAATGTCCATGTGAAGTTCAAAGATCCATCATATCTTCTCTGCAGGACGGTCCAACCTCCTCGGTCTGTTGCCATGTCGCACCGGATGTGGAGACGAGAATGGGCAGGAGGAGGGTAGATATCATATACGCCGGTTTTCGGAAAACCACCTCGGTTTTGCAGGTCCCAGCAGTCGGTGAATGCAGTGACGCTCGGTATGGTGTCCATGACAGATCCTGTAGATCCAGTATTTTCCTCATGATCCGGCACTTGTCTGAAAAACAAACCCAGTCAACGCTGAAATAAGATCTACTGTAGCTACTGCACTAACACGTGTGCAACCGATGCACTAACATGTATGCAACTACTGCAGTACAACGTGTGCAACTGATGCAATACAAAGTGTGCAACTGATGCACTAACACATATGTAACTGGACGATCTGCAACTACATGTTTAACTAATGTACTACCACCTGTGTAGCTGATGTACTACCACATGTGTATCTGATGTACTACCACGTGTGTAACTACGTGATCCAATACCACGTGTGTAACAGGATGATCCATTGCCAGTTGTGCAACTGGACACATATCAACCACGTATGAAACTGGACGATCCACTACCACATGTGTTGCTGATGAGCTAATACGTGTGTAACCTTTGCACTAAGACGTGTGTAACTGCTGCACTGCCACGTGTGTAACTGCTGCACTAACACGTGTGTAACTGATGCACTACCACGTGTGTACCTGGTGCACTACCACGTGTGTAACTGATGCACTACCACGTGTGTAACTGATGTACTACCACGTGTGAAACTGCTGCACTAACACACCTGTAACTGCTGCACTCAACTGATGCACTACCACGTGTGTAACTGATGTACTACCACATGTGAAACTGATGCACTACCACGTGTGTAACTGATGTACTACCACGTGTGACACCGATGCACTACTACGTGTGTAACTGATGCACTACCACGTGTGTAACTGATGTACTACCACGTGTGTAGCTGATGCACTAGCACGTGTGTAACTGATGTACTACCATGTGTTTAACTGCTGCACTAACACGTGTGTAACTGCCGTACTATTATGCGTGTAACTGATGTACTACACCGTGTGTAACTGCTGCTCTACCACGTGTGTGACTGAACGATCCACTACCACATGTGTAACTGATGTACTCCCACGTGTGTAACTGATGAACTACCATGTGTGCAACTGATGTACTACCATGTGTGTAACTGATGTACTACCATATATGTAACTGATGTACTACCATCTGTGTAACTGATGTACTGCCACGTGTGTAACTGATGTACTACCAGCTGTGTGTAACTGATGTACTACTATCTGTGTGACTGATGTACTACCATCTGTGCAACTGATGTACTACCACAAGTGTAACTGATGTACTCCCACGTGTGTAACTGATGCGCTACCACGTAGTAGGACTTGCAGAGCAGTTTCAAAACAGCTGCCGCCAATAGCCGCCATTTCAAAACAGTTCAAACAGTTAAAAAAAACAGCCGCCTGTAGTCTCAAAACAGCCGCTACCCATAGCTGCTCTTTCAAAACTGATTGAAAAGGATGGCTAATGCACGGAGACAGGGTATTAATTTAGGGCTGATTGCACAGCAGCGGCCTTCGAGAAGATTCGAGTCGGGAGGTTTGATAGATTAGGCATAAGTGGGTGAACCCCTCACTGTCACACTTTCACATACCACGTACACTTACACCCACACACTTAATGTTGATGAGATGGTGATAAAAAACATACAGCCTATTTTAAGGTCATAACCCTGAGGTTGGTCTGAAATTTTCAGCCACCCTGGTTTAAAAAAACCGTTAGGGGTAATGGAAGACAGGTGCTGCCTATGGAACAACGGTTCCGGTGGGATATGCTGTTTTGAAGCTGTTTGAACTGTTTTGAAACAGTTGCTATGGGTAGCGGGTGTTCTCAACCTGCTTGACTGTTTAGAAGCAGCAGATATGTGTTGCAGCTGTTTTGAAACTGCAAGCGTCTGTTTTGAAGCTGTTGAAATGTTTTGGAGCACCGCTATGGTTATCCGTTGTTCTCAACCTGCTTGGTTGTTTTGAAGCAGCAGCTATGGGTAGCAGCTTTTTTTAAACTGCGAGCGTCTGTTTTGAAATGGTTTGAACTGTTTTGGAGCAACTGCTATGTTTAGCAGATGTTCTCAACCTGCTTGACTGTTTTGAAGCAGCAGCTATGGGTAGCAGCTGTTTTGAAACTGCACGCGTCTTTTTTTAAACTGTTTGAACTGTTTTGAAGCGGCAGCCATGGGCTGCATCTGTTTTGAAACTGTTTCGAAGGTCATACCTTTCTACTACTCCACATGTGTAACTGGACGATCCACAACCACGTGTGTAGCTGGATGATATAATGGAAGGATCCTATCAGTCACTCATGTATCTGATGTCATAATCAATTACGCCACTAGGTAACTACCGTTACAGTTATAATGACGTATTTAGCTACATCGTGAACATAGAAAATCCCATCAAGTGTACGACCTTTTTTATCTTTGATGGATTTACAAATTAATAAAAAGTGTTTTGAATATTTTGAAACAAATTTGACTGGGCGCAGCTGCTGCCATAGGCAGTAGCAGCCCCCAGACAAATTATTTTTAAAGTATCGAAGAAGCTTAAATCTATAGCTACCTTGAAATTGGAATTTTTATAATTCATGGTTTAATATGAATCGATTCCAACTCACATGCAAAGTGGGTGGAGCTTAGCTAGAAATGGGCGGGCAGAGTGAGGAATGGATGCCTCCATTGTATTTCGTAGAAGAAAATTGTAATTTCATTCACCCGAGTACTTCTGAGTCATAGCTCGATTAGGAATACAAACTAGTAAGTTGTGATAAGAATAAGTACAATCTGATTTCTCTTGGGAATACAGAGAGGTTCTTACAATAAATAGAGGATCTCAGATGAGTTATGATTTAGAATAAGTACAATCTGATTTCTCTAGGGAATATAGCTCTTACAATAAATAGAGGATCTTACACGAGGTGTGATAAGAATAAGTACAATCTGATTTCTCTGGGGAACACAACTCTTACAATAAATTGAAGGTCTCACACGAGTTGTGATGAGAATAAAAACAATCTGATTTCTCCAGAGAATATAGCTCTTACCATAAATAGAGGATCTCACACGAGATATGACAAGAATACGTACAATGTAATTTCTTTAAGGAATACGGCTCTTCCAATAAATGGAGGATCTCACACAAGTCGAAATTTCGTAGCAAAGCGAGTTCCAAATGAGTTCTTAAGAGCGTGAGATATTCGATACGAAATGACAACGAGTGTTAGATTCTGTTTATCACATAAGCTATTATTATTATTTTGAATTTTCACGTCAATTCTTTTCATTTTCATTCCACATCATTACTACGAGTTCCGACCACGGCGCAAGACAATATAATGACAAGCGTCAGGAGCATCAGCCAGTGACTGCTCTGCTTCACCTAATGGGGAGCCAGTTAGATTGACGATATTACTGCCCAGCCCTCTTTCCGGGTGGATGTTACCTTGGCCCCTGTCTAGTTTAAATTTAGGAATTTAAGCCAGCAGATTACATAGAGTCAGCTGTCCATTCAGTCCAATGTGTGTTATACTTAGCAACAATTACAGTCACAAATCTGGATGATTCAGCCGTCGAATTGAGGGACTGAATAGCCAATCTCTGCTGAGCTGTCAACTGACTTGAAAAGTTAAGCTTTGCGAAATAAATCATCGAAGTCTTTCGGAATTTTGACTTGATCGCACTGAAAAGCATCATTAATCTATATTCTGAACTAGAGACGGGCTCATTCATATCATTAATACAGATGTTAATCACTATTTTCTCTGGTTTAAATGATCCGATGTACTTTTGAACTGGTCCTCTAGCATGACACAATTTAGCTCCTGGGCATCAGGCAACTTGTGTTTCAGGGTGGGGCATAACATTAATGCGACTCGGGCTCGAATCTCCAAAGATGAGTACTTTGTTCATGAGAACAGATAGCCGCCAGTCCATGTTAGCCGTCAGTCCATGTTATTTTCGATTTCATGACGAAATTGCCAAAATGTGTTTCACTCCAGCATGGTTGGTTGTTTGGGCCTATTTGCAAATTTGATAAGACGCACCTCTGGTGCATTACTTGGAGCTGGAGTTGGGGTGAAGCTGGGATGTGGCAGTTTTACTGTTGGGGATGGGGTCTTGAGACCCGATGGTTGACTGCTCTGATGAGAATTTTGAGAAGCCTTGGTCCATGGACCAGATTTGCTACCATTAACGCTTTCCCTCTGTTGCAAGGGCGGATATTCGTTTGGGTCATTTAGATTGCCTAGTGGAGAATCTGGTAGTGGGATTAATTACGCTTCAAATAACAGATCTCTAGGGCCAGAATCTAATGGTAGCAATGGAGAGGTTTTATTGTCTACTAGTTTTGTGACTGGCGGCGAAGTTTCAGTAGGTGATCGGAGACGGTTTTTTCATTTGTGATTGTGGTGGCACAGTTGGTATCGTGACCAGAGGCGTGGCTTGTGCAAGATTTTGATTCTGAGTTGGCTTCTGAGATGGATCTATTGGTCACACAAAATCGTAAAAGGAACTAATCGCATTAATGTCGAGACTTCGATTCTAATTGTCTTTGACCCAGCGTATAACATAGGTCTAAATGTGGCATTGTCCGTGTGCGGACTACTTCAGTTCTAATACTAACAAGTTGCTTATTATAGTGATTTAACATGACCTTAATGGTAGATTTTGCCCACTCAAAATTCACATTCGAGATCGCAAAGCAGATGTCATCATCTGGTATAGCTGGCTTACAAAATCAATTCAGTTCTTCCACCTTCCTGCTAAGCCCAAGGGAGAGTTTCGGCATCTAAATGCCTACGTAGCGTAGCGATATAGTGGAGACACTGTGAATTATTTGGTACGGTAATTCACCATTGCCAGACGTGCATGCCCAAATGGACCGCCTGGACGATCTGCATTCTTCTGCTGCAGCAGCAGCAGCAGCAGCAGCAGCAGCAGCAGCAGCAGTAGTAGTAGTAGTAGTAGTAGTAGTAGATATATGTGTTGTATTTTAACTGACAGCTAAGGTCGTTACTCAGGTGGTTTCACTTTAACTCGTAGAATACAATATGGTATTGCCCTAATGTCAACCACCTAAATATGGATGTAACGTGAACACGAAGCATGTAGAGTTGCGTGTGGACTTACGCATGACATAAATATACATTGCAGCCATCTTGAGAACAGCATCCTTGACATAGCCCAGATGATCCAACACCATTTAGATGGGTACACACAGCCTGTTTACGCAACAGAAACAAGGTACATGGTACATGTATGCCATCATTGATATATATTTCTGTTTATATTTTCATAACATTTCATAGGTACCATTTCTACAAGTGCTTTTAACACATTATGCAAAATTATGACTACACCATTAACGGCAGAGGTATATTAAATTATGTATCACAAATGTAAAATCTTGATGGTGTTCTTTTCCCAACTATGTTGGTACTTACGGAGGAAGCCGGCCTGAAATGGTGTCATCGTTACATCATAGCTTGTGAATTGACAATTGCATTCAGAGTTACTGTAGCTCTGACAATATCCAACCCTTTTCTACAAGAAAACTTTATTTGACATCCTCAATCGTCGCAATTTCTCCAGTAGTTTGCTGTTACAAGATGGAACAACGTGGCCTGACAGAAATATCTATGGGGCACCAATGAGGATCAGACTCTGAACACTATTACACTGATATTGCATGCATCCAAGAGGAAACAGTGTACACCCAATCCGAGTAGCACCATCAGATTGACAAAAAGCCAGCTCCAGGGCCACAACAGCAATCTTCAGAAGCAGAATTCTCAGCTAACTTATGTGCAGTTAATCTGTCATTGTATCAAGGGAAACAGTCTTTATGGAACCTGCGGATCCGCCGATGAATGATTCCTCTGGTCAACCTATGTATCCATGATGATGTATAGCATGTGTATCCCTGATGATGTACAATCTGTGTATCTCTGATGATGTACAATCTGTGAATCTCTGATGATGTACAATCCGTGTATCTCTGATGATGTACAATCTGTGTATCTCTGATGATGTACAATCTATGTATCTCTGATGATGTACAATCCGTGTATCTCTGATGATGTACAATCTGTGTATCTCTGATGATGTACAACCTGTATATCTCTGATGATGTACAATCTGTGTATCTCTGATGATGTACAATCATCAGAGATACACAGGCTGTACATCATCAGAGATGACGTTTCGATTTCTATGACGGAGTTGTGACGTACTTGATTATGATGTCATATACTTGATTGACAGAACGGATTCTTCCATTATCAACATACACGCATCAATTCTATAATACACCTTTAGAGATTGATAAATGCTAGTTACAATAATCTGATGTTTTATATATATATATATGTTTTGAAAACCTATTTCAGTTTGGCTTTTACTAAGATATCACGTAGATTCGAATTTTTCTTAAATGCAATTACTGGACGCTTGTTGAAAGGTTGTCTGAGATTGTCCTGTAATTTGTGATATTCATCTTTTGGGATTTTGGCAATTTCAACAATTTTTCGACTGTATGTGAGAGTAAATGGGATAATCTCCCTTTGATCTAAGAGGCCTGGGTCAGAATTTATGCCCCTAGGCCATTGTGTTTCCAATGCTCTAAACTGAAACTCAATATGTTGTCTATATACAAATCTTTTCAACTAACAGCCGAAAAAATAACATATTACTGATGCATATTCTACAAAATGTTCGTAGAACAATTGCGAGATGCGTGTGTTGTTTTAACAGATAATTATACAAGGAATACATTTTAATCAAACCGAAAGGCCGAGCCAAAACGAACGACTCGATTTAATCCGTCTTAAACGTGTAATAGTCCGTCATTTTGTACGAATTGTATGTCTTTGCTATTTAATAAACATGCTGTTGAATATTTTTTAACAAATTTAACTGGACCTATGGCAGCAGCAGCAACCAGTCAAAAAGTCAACGATCTATTCATACTAGGAAGTTAATGGACACATTAGCTATGCCCGGTGTTTGGTATAGTTAATGATCTATTCATACCAGGACGTTAATGGGCACAATAGCTCTCCCAGTGTCTGGTATTGTCAATGATATATTCATACCAGGAAGCTAATGGACACATTAGCTCTGTCAGGTGTTTGGTATAGTCAACAATCTATTCATACTAGGAAGTTATTGGACACATTAGCTATGTCCGGTGTTTGGTATAGTTAATGATCTACTCCTACTCATACCAGGAAGTTAATGGACACATTGGCTCTCTCAGGTGTTTGGTATAGTCAATGATCTACTCATACTAGGAAGTTAATAGAGACATTAGCTCTCTCCAGTGTCCGGTATAATCAATGATCTACTCATACCAGGAAGTTAATGGACACATTAGCACTGCTTTGTCTGTTGGCGTGTTTATTTCACAATCCTTTTATACCATATTTTACATGTCACGTATGAGAAGGCGTATCCTGTCATTCTGGCAAATGTACAGTGTCAAAAGTATACACCTAAAGCTCAAAGTCAATTAGTGGTCAAAGCAATATTAGTGTTCATGGAATGGAGATCCATGTAAGTCCGTCTTGAGGACATGGCTCAGTTCTGAAGGCTGTATTGCTGTAACTTGCATTTGGGCATTGGTCATTCGGTATACTGGTACATCAGTGCAAACAGAGGCACGGAGTAGACAGGAACGAGCTGTATGCGTATCTTTGAATCTTTGGCAGGGCTTGTTTAGTCATAACAACAGGTACACTTGCTGCAGCCAGACAATTCCCCTTTCCAGAATATCCATCTATCATCTGACGGACGTCATATGATGTCATAATCTGCTAAGCAGCGCGAAGGATGACGTCATAATCATTTTGTCATAAATTCTGGCCCGTCTTTAACTCTTATAGTCCGACACATTGTACGAATTGTATGTTTCTAATATTTAATCAACATGCCGTTGAATATATTAAAACTAATTTGACTGGACGCTGTTGCTTCCAATGGCTTACCTGTATAGTCAGAGAGTTCAGAGATTGATCGATCCCAACACAACCGAGAGATGGGCGGGGCATATCTAAAAATGGAAAGAACCATTGTTGATCTCCACACTGTTGATCCCACTGTCACAGCAGATGTAAGACGTTTGATTCATCCAGGCCTGACTTCTGTCATTGGCCCAAAATAATTCTGCTCATTGGTCTAACATTGGCCCAGCATGTTGGGCCAACATCTGCAGCGAACATTGGCCCAATATATGTCACATAACATTGGCTCAACATTCGCTGTCTATGTTGGTCCAATGTCATTCTGCACATTGGTCTATCGTTGGGCCAACGTATTAAATCTTAAGAAAAATTTAATTTTTTTTATTAAAACATATGTTATATAAGCAAAATATTGAGCACATTAGCAAACTGAGGGACACGTTTAAATGAACTGTTATTTTGCCACTGTTATGCCAACATTGGCCCAATGTATGATTTAACATTTATAATATACATTGGTTATACGTGGTTGGGCGAATGTTGGCCCAACCACTGTAAAAACCAACTGCAATTTTCCCACTGTTATGCCAACGTTGGCCCAACACTTTATTGCCAATGGGGACGGTGCCAACCAATTGCCAACGTTGGTGCAATTCCAAATAGCCAACGGCGACCGTGCCAACCAATTGCTAATGTTGGCCCAACCTAGTAATGTTATCTGGGATGATGGCTGGCATGACTTACTTTTCAAACAATCAGAAAAAACCCTAATGTGTTTGCCTCGGTAAATTCGCTCAGTCATAGAGGTGCCAGCTGTGGTTTGACAATAAGATGTAAAAGCAACCATACATGTAAGCTTTTGAATATTTTGAAACAAATTTGACTGGAAATTGTTGCTGCCTTAGGCAGCAACAACTTCCAGTCAA
This sequence comes from Chaetoderma sp. LZ-2023a, assembly GCA_034401795.1. NCBI lineage: Eukaryota > Metazoa > Mollusca > Caudofoveata > Chaetodermatida > Chaetodermatidae > Chaetoderma > Chaetoderma sp. LZ-2023a. The sequence continues at coordinate 65,170,419 of CM067359.1, forward strand.
ATTAGTTCCATAATATTCAACAAGATGAGTGTTACGTAATAAAACATGTAATGCATTGGCACTTATGTGACATCACACAATATCGCTTGAGGAGACAAAATGGTGTCGGTCACTGTTCAACAATTACATAGCAGATAATTGTGATACAGATGAGGGAATGTAACAGGATATGAATGATATGGAATCTATGAGCCATAGTCTATCAGTGCAATACAATATTTGAGATAAGATTAGCATCCCTTTAAGTTGAAAGCTTTCTTTGTGGTCTTGTGCAAGACGATGCTAACAAAGTTCATGCTTCCTAACAAATGTTATTTCACACTACTATAGTTAGTCTACTGACAAATCAGTATATCTTGTGATGCGTAGTCTGCATTGCTGGAAGTCTAATTGTGCCTATCAATAATAAGGTCATAAAGACTAAGCAATTGACCTTCCCAGTTTGAGCTATGCCCCGTCCATCTCTAGCTAATCTCCACCCACGTTTCGCAAGTGTTGATGTGACGATGGATGGCTGGGTTGATGGATAACTTGGTTATTAATGAGTGGGTGAGAGGCTGAATGAATTAGTCTAGCTCTTTGAATTTTTAGATGCTAACAAGTATTTGGAGAGTTTGATAAGGAGCGGTTTATTGCATATTAGAACCTATCCTTTAGTTTTCTCTGTATTAGAGTTTTCTGTATAGAACGTTGGTATGCATTTCTGCCTTTGCCTATTGAATTTAGAGCATGAGAAAAGAAAATGCATCTCATCTTCTATGCAGTTGCATACAGATTACCAAGAATATCAATTTCCAGAAAACTATACATGTAAGCTGTGGAACATTTTGAAACTAATTTGACTGGGTTTGTTTTGCCTATGACAGCAACAGCGCCGAGTCAAATTAGTTTCAAAATAGTCACTAGTATAGAAATAGAAATAAATCAGAATAATCTGAAAAAGCAGCTAAATACCATTTATGTTACTCACGCAGGAACCAATTAGTGACGCGCCTGTTCCTATGTGCTCTGGTGTATGCTGAGGGAATAACTATTATCCTCTACAGCCGGTCATATAAGGTCAGTTATATTCGCGTTAAGCTGATTAGTCACTCCTTCATAAGGTAAAATACTGTTTAATTTTAAAACAATTTGACTGAAACACAGCGACAGGATCTACTTTCAATCACACGAATTTCAAAACATTCAATATGTATCATGTTGCGACCCTGGAAACAAGCAGTGTATTTTGAAATCTTTTTGACCGAAACGCAATGCTTCCGCCAGAAGCAGTGACTATCAAATATAATGTTTTCAAAAGGATCAACAGTGGGTAGTTTAGTTAATATTGTATGAAATTACCAATAAACATCAGTTGTTACTCACCTTTTCCCTTCCTTTAATGGATAACTAATCCCATCTCTTGATAGCTATTCAGGTGATCTAACACGCCGTTCATAAATTGTTCAGGTAATTTTAAGCTTTTTATCATGGCGCTTAGGAAAGCTATTCAAGCTTTAGTAGCTAAATGTTGGTACATTTCTACAACCTATGATGGCCGTCATGATTTGCTTTTTAACCAATCACAAAAAACCTAGTGTGTCTGCCTCAGTATGTACGCTCAGTCATAGAGGTGCCTGATATAGATTGGCGATGTGGTATAAAAGTAATCCTACAGGTAAGCTGTTGAATACTTTGAAACTAATTTGACTGGAAGTTGTTGCAGTAAAATTAGTTTCAAAATATTCAACGGGATGAGTATTACATAATAAAAAATGCAATGCATTGGCGCCTACACGACATCACGCACTATAGCTCGAGGAGACAAAATGGCGGCGACCACTTTTCAACATTTATACATATATGTATAGCTCCATCAGGAAAATCAGATGTCACTGCACTAGTGTTCAGATTGTGTGTCTTTGATGAATTTACAGCTTCATAAATATTCTATTGAATATTTTGAAAATAATTAGACTGAATGCTGTTGTCGTCATAAGCTGCAACAGCCCCAGTCAAAATAGTTTCAAAATATTCAAAAGCATATCTGTGTAGTTACCGTGAAGTTTAAATTCTTGGAATTCAGGTTTCCAAGTTTCAAATCCATTTAAAACGTGCGTATCAGAATGACGGAATGTTCATGAAATCTGGAGGATTGTGATTTATTACTCATAAAACATTTAACATTCTCAATCTCAAGACAAACTGACAGACAACCACGCCAATATGATGAAACAAATTTAACTGACAACTGTTTGTGCAAGAGTATTTTGTAAGCGGTGAGTGATTTTCCGTATCCAGTCTTTCAAAGATGTTGTGGAAGGTGAGATTGATTACCAGATAATGGCTTATTCGGATGTTTGTATTCATGATACATGTATGGTTCCTGATGCCCACTTGAAGCTTATAAAGACTGCAGATTTTGTGATGCGTGTATGACTCCTGAAGCCCGATAGAAGCTGAGATTGAATACACGATAAAGGCTTATTCAGATTATAGTCTTCGTAATACGTGTACGGCTCCTGAAGCCCAATGGAAGCTGAGATTGATTACCAGATAGTGGCTTATTCGGGCGCTTGTTTTCGTGATACATGTACGGCTCGTGAAGCACGGTTCATGCTCGGATAGGTCCCGTTAAAGCTCAAGTTTGCCAAAACGGATTTGGCAGTGGTCTTCTTCTTCTTTTCGATCGCTGGTATCACACTTGGAGAGCCGTTCTCAAGATGAAATCTGTGGTTTTCTGCAGTTCTTCCACAGGCCCATACAGCTTTTCAAGAAAAGAGGTTGGCAAAGGCCAGATCTCTTCTCTCAGCAGCTGATACGTACTGCAACATTGAAGTATGTGCTCTGTGGTCTATTCTGCTTCTCCACAAGGACAAGCGGGTGATGCCATAAGGTGGAACCGCCTGTACATGTGTTGGTTTAGTCTGTTATGTCCAGTTCTGAGACGAAAAATGGTCACTTGCTCTGGCCTCGAGAGATGATGGTAGGCATCTTCTGATTGAGGTGTTCTATAGAGTGACTTGATGATAGTCTTCATCTCTGTATGCGTAACCATGTTTTCTGTCTGATTCTCTTCTGCACCCACCTTTGCCATCTTGTCTGCTTCCTCATTTCCTTGGACTCCACAGTGTGAGGGGATCCACTGCAAAGCTATCCGAAAGCATGTGATGGTTTGTAGTGCTTCTTCAAGTTGTGGCAGCTTACCTTTGGTGATAGCCTCAAGGACGGAGCGGGCATCAGATAAAAAGACAATCTGTGCAATAGGGTCTGCTGTTCTGCTGATGGTATTAGCTGCATGGGCCAGTGCTTCGACTTCAGCTCTAAAATCTGTGCAGTGTTTGCCTGTCTGTATTGCAGCTGACTCATGTTGTCCGTTTGGATACTGTATGTGCAGTCCCGCACCTCCGCTCCTAATTGCATCTTTGGCTGATTCATCTGTGTAGATCCTTATCCATGTCTCCTGAGGGTACATTTCTTCCAGCATGGTTATGGTCAGGGCCTTCTTGCTCACATCACTGTGTTCATCTTTGGTTGTGAGATGAGGTACTGTGGTGCGAATAGCTATGCTCTCTAGTTTGTTTTCCCAGGGTGGAGGATCAAGGGTGTGGTTTGGGTCTTCTATTTGTGCTGGCAACATTTCTTGGTGTTTCCTTTGAAGTGCTTTTGTCTCTTTCACAAAACTTAATCTTTTAAGTCTTCCTGATGACAGCTGTGCTTGCCTGATCTTCATCGGGTGGTTGTTGAACGATTTGAACTTTGCTGCTTGGATCAGTGCTTTGCATTCCCTTCCTTTACTAAGTGGGGGGATGCCTGCTGTCTGCTCCATTTTTTCTATTGGTGTTGATCTCATTCCACCAGTGATGATGCGCAGTGCCTGGTTTTGTACTCTGTCTAGGTTCTGTTGATGAGATTTAGCTGCTGTCATCCATGAGCTGGATCCATACTCAAGGTGTGGTCGTACGGCACCTAGGTAGATGGTCTTGAGGATCCTTTCATTGGCACCCCACTTTGTTTCTGCCAGCTTCCTCATGATGTTTAGCTTTCTTCTGGCCTTTGCCTCTGCGTTCTGGATGTGCTCCTTCCATGTTAATCATCTGTCATAGGTGACGCACAGGTATATCTGCTGGTCCTCGTACTCGAGTGGAGTACCGCCCAGTGTCAGATTGCCAACCTTGGTTTTAGTGGACAGTGAGAATAGCATGGCTGATGATTTTTCTTTGTTGATGGTAATACACCAGCGATTGGCCCAAGCTGTAATTCTGTCCAAGGCGAGCTGCATTCTGTACGTGGCAGTCGTTGTGTACTCCTCGGTGCACCAGAGTACGAGGTCATCTGCATAGAGGGCTGCTTGGATCCCATTGGGCAGCTCTGCTACAATATCATTAATGAAGAGTATGAACAGAGTTGGTGATAATACTCCGCCTTGTGGTACCCCTTGTCTCAGCAATACATTCTGTCCAGATTGTCCATCCACAATCACCCTAGCTCTGCGATTGTGTAGGTATGACTTGGTCCATCGGAACATGTTGCCACCGATGCCTGTGCGCCGGAGCTTCACGAGGAGGCCATCCTTCCACACCTTGTCAAATGCCTTCTGCAGATCAATAAAGGCAGCCAGCATCACCTTCTTGGCTTGAAAAGTGTCCTCTGACCTGTGCAAGATGTGTTGTTTGATCTTCTGTGCTCCTGTATCTTCTGAAGCCAGCCTGCTCTGAAACTATAGTGTTCTCCGACTCCAGATACCACTGCAACCGCTGGTTGACGATGCGCTCCATGGTCTTGCATATGCAGCTTGTAAGACTGATAGGACGGTAGCTCAGCACTTTCGTCTTGTTCTTCCATTTTTCAGAATAGGAGTCATTCTGGCTTCCTTCCAGCACTGAGGAACCTCTCCATTGGTTCAACTGAGATTAAAGATATCTAGCAACTTGCGGAGAGATGCATTACCAAGGTGTTGGATCATTTCATTCGTAATGCCATCTGGCCCGGGAGATTTCTTCTTCTTCAATTGGCGGATAGACTTCTTCAGTTCTGCTAAACTAATGTCAACTTTCATTGCATCGTGAGTGTTGGTGTCTGTTCTTTCCTTTTGCTCTTTTCTAACCTCTTTTTGACGCATTCGTGGTATAGAAATGCTGCTTTCTTTTGCATATGCCTTCACAAAGGCATCTGCAGCCATCTTTCCTGACAGTGTTTGTCCATCTTCTTCAAGAGTAATCTTCTCTCCCCCGACACCCTCATCATTCAGTGCTTTAGTCAGTCTCCAAAGCTTTGTTGTGTCTCTCTATAAATTAAACCCTGCCGTCTTTTCCCTCCAGCTTCTTCTTTTGGCCTCCAGCTTGGTCTTTAGATACCTGGCTTTAGTTTGTTGTAGTGTGAAGCGGTTTTCATGACAGGGATTACCCTCTGCATCTTCTCTGGCCTTGTCATGTGCTGCTTGCAGTTCTGTTGTCCAGTAGGGGCGGTAGTTTTTCCTGAACCCTCGAGGAATCGCTTCGTTGGCAGCCTTGAGGATACTTGAATTAAATTCCTTGACTGCATTGTTGATGTTTCACCCTTCTACTGCTATATTTTGGGCAAGCTCATTGGAACGAATGCCGAACAGACTCCAATTTGCCTTTTTGTAGTTCCACCTTGGATGGTGAGGTGAACTTGTTGAAATACTTCCAGAAAGAGAGAGGAGGCCTGGCGGTGGTCGCTTCTTCCTAACTGCGATCCGACCACTCTACTGAGGTTTCTGTGAATGTCTTCTGTACAAAATGCCAAGTCCGGCGTTGTTGTTGAGTGCCACCGGCGTGAGTAGAAGGTAGGCTGATCTGTGGGATCGTTGACAAGTAAAAGGTGCTTTTCATCTTGCCATGCTTCAATGTCTTCTCCTCGTTTATCAAGTGATCTCTATCCCCAGCTCTGAGACTGGCTATTAAAGTCTCCCGCAATGAGGAAGTGGCGGTCCGGGACCTGGATTGTGTCAAGTGAGAGATTCTTGTCATTAGGGCAGTAATACTTGACAATGTCAATCACAGAGTTGCTGGTTGTTACCTTGATCTTGATATATTCTGCCTCTTCCATAAAGGTTTTGATCTGGCTGGCGTTCACGCTGTTTCGGACCAAGGTGATCACCCCGCCTTTCTTTCTTCCTCTTCGATCACACCAGAAAATCTGGTAAGCTCTGATCTTAAATGATTTTCCTTCTTGCAGGTGTGTCCCTTGGATGCAGCAGATATCAATGTTGTTTTCGTACAGTAACTGTTCGAGCTCTGATTTCTTGTTGGTAACCCCTTCTGCGTTCTAGTGCATGATGTTGATACTGGGGTTCTCTTTGGGTTTGGTCTTCTCTTTCGGTTGGCCAGCAGCTCTCCATCCTCGTCTCCTGGCTCCACAAGACGAGTTGATGGGACCTCCAGTAGCTGAGGGTGGGCTCCTTCGAGGCGTGGAGCCCGGCGCTGCACCTGCCTGGAGGATCCTCACAGGGCGAGCACCATTTCGTTTGATACGATCTCCAAGTGTCATTCATATGCGTTGTGCATAATGCTCTGGTTAGCCCCTCCAAATGTCTGGATTGACACCCAGTGGGTTACACCCCTGCGCCACGTTTAGGCCGAGCATATAGTCTTAAACAGGGGTGGCAGTGGTCTTAAAACATGTTCATTTGTAGACCAAGAGAAGATTATTTTCGAAAATGTAACATTGGCATGAATGGCACGTTAAGAGAGGCGGCCATTCCAGTGGTAAATTTGCAAAAAGTATTCTTCTTTTGGTCAGCAAATGGGCATTTTCTATGACGAATGTGAGGGTTACAGGGACAAATTTGTGTGAAGTTGTATCAAACACGACACTTCGCGGATTTCATATTTGTTAAGGTTGCATTAAATGTGTGTGATATTCGTGAAGCAGTGTCTGTGCACTACGCGTGTGGGCGTGGCCTAATGCCATTTCAATATATCTATTGTTTCTCTCGTGAATTCACCTTTCTAGAGCATCCATCAATCAATCTTACGTCATATGACATATGACGTCATTATCAGATAAGTGGCGTGTAGGATGACGTCATAACCATTACGTCATAAATGATTTTATATGGGCCCGTCTTTAACCCTTAATAGTCCGACACGTTGTACGAATTGTATGTGTCTACTATTTAATGAACATGCTGTTGAATATTTTGAAACTAATTTGACTGGACGCCATGGAAATTGATAGTCATGGAGTTCAGAGATCGATCGATCCCAACACGATCGATGTGTGGCTGGAGCTTAGCTAGCGATGGGCGGGGCATAGCTAAAAGGGAAAGGTATATTTACGTAAACACACTGTATTATCAAAGAAAGAGAGACAGATTTTAATTCGTACATTTAAAAAGAGCGCTTGCTGTTTCAAACAATGGACACTGACTAAGCCAAACAATGGATTTTTTTTAACTATTAAGCTTTTGATTATCAAGCCGGCCCAAAACCGCATCTGTAGTGATCTGGAGTAATAGGCCAACAGAAAGGTATCTTTATAAACTCAAGCACCACAGTAGAGATTTAGGTTTTACTTGGCTTGTAAATGGAAAATTACTGAGCAAAGATTGAATTTTTCTTGGAAATACAATGACCATTATAGAGTTAACTGAGGGGCTATAAATTGAATTTTGACCGTAGCTAGATTGCGTACCTAAGAAAATCGCGGGAAACATCTTGATCAACATTATGGTCTTTTCAGAGACGACGTTGCTTATATTACGTGGCTGGGATTACAATTTAAATAGATCATCACAGCTGTGCGGTTTTTATAGATATATAATTAGCGCTCTACTTTTTAATCACGCCACAAACTATTCTGTTATTATTGGCCTAGACAACCACCTGATATAATTAGCTGTCTATTAGCTGGGAATGATTAAAGCATACAATAATCTAGTTGTTCTTTACTAAAATCAATATCATTTGAACAAAGATTAACAATCTAGATACGAATTTGACAGAAATAGAAAAACGTGACCGACCGATGGAGAGACAGTCAGGCAGCTAGCCAGGCAGCAGTGCCCAATGAACCATTCTAGTTTTAGATATTCCCCACTCATCTCTAGCTAAGCTCCACCCACACCTCGCTCATGTCTCTGAACTCCATGACTATCAATCTCCAGAAAACTATACAGGTAAGCTGTTGAATATTTTGAAACTAATCAAAGACAAAGAATTCATACAACGTGTCTGACTATTACGCGTTAAAGACGGACTAAATCGAGTCATTCATGCTGTAATTGATTATGACGTTATCCTACACGCCACGTACTTGATTATGCCGTCATATGATGGATGGATAAACTGGAGAGGTCAATTAAGTTCAAAACATTCTACAGAACATTTCTTATTAACTAGCACGTTTCCGTCTTTGCTTTAAAAACATGTTAACCTATATTATGAGTTGTACTGTACATAGATCAGTTTGAATTTCTTACATTGATATGCAATAGGAAACAGACTGTTAAAATTTCATGCAATAAAGGTGTATTATTTTAAAATGGTAAACAGCGTTTTGTGTCTTATTTCCAATACCTTTCTGATGACTGTGGATCAATACCAAACTTTTTAGCCTCGTTAGTTAGTTTTTATTTGCAAGATTAGGCAATAAAGAGCTTAATGATTAAAGGTGCACATTCACAGCAGAATGCCTGAAAATAAAATTGTTAAAATTATATACTTTTAGACGCTTAATTTGAGTGCCTAGATGTAATGAAACGAAATACATTTAACAAATGTTGATTTCATTATGTATAAATTAATATAATTTTTGAAGTTCTGGAATTGATTTAGAGACACGAATCACTAAATCAACTTTACAATTAAAAACATTGTAATAATGTTTCTGAAGGAAATCACCAGATGCTAAAATTTATTTCGTTTCACTACATTGAGATACACGAATTAAGCCTCTAAAACTATGCAATTTTAGCAATTTTATTTTCAAGCATTTTGGTGTGAATATGCACCTATAATAATCACGAGTGATCTAGGGACCACTGTATGCAATAAAGAAAACATATATCGTTGTTAAATGAGGGTTCATCTGGGATATGAACTCGGACCTGCGATAATTTCAGTTTGCAGAGTGGCAGTGGAATACAAAATTGTCTTGCTAATGCAGGTTACTGGGACAAACTGGGGCTGTATTGGCTCGTTATTGGCCCAGTATTGGCCCATTAACGCGCATTATCACGGCGTAATACAGATAGATACCCTTAGTTAAGCTCCAGCCACGCTTCATCCGTGTTGGGATCGATCGCTCCCTGCACTCTCTGAATGTAAATTTCTAGAGAAATATACATGTAAGCTGTTGGATATTTTGAAACTAATTTGACTGGGTGCTGTTGCTGCCTATGGTTAGTTTCAAAATATTCAACAGCATGGTTATTAAATAGTAAAGCTATACAATTCCTACAACCTGGCGGACTAATACGCGCGTAAGATGGACTAAATCGAGTCATTCATGACGTAATTGATTATGACGTCAGCATACACGTCACGTATTTGATTATGAAGTCATGCGATTGATGGATAAACTGGAATCCTTCATTATTTTAATATGGAGATGCTTCAACATGAATGCGCTTAGCCTGGGGGTCCCACTCCATCCCGTGTCTTACACTCCATACCCCACTAGTAGTGGACATGTTATAAGATAGCAATTTCTATCCTTAACAACGCTTGTGTCAACAGCACATTAAATCGCTCAAAATACTATTTATTTCAATTAACCATTTAATTGCCAATACTTTTCTAGGAAATTTAGATTTCTGCGCAGCCAAAAAGAGTATTTTTGTACATTTATAACGAAAATGTACAAAATACAAGATTTCTGTTATTCATCAAAAGTGTAATAGTCAAGAAAATTCAAATTTCTGCTTAGCTAGTGTCCAATTGCAGATCAAGAAGATTATTTTTGAAAAGTTACCACTGGAATGACTGGCTCGGTTACCGAGCCAGTCATTCCAGTGGTAAATTTTCAAAAAATATCCCTCACTTAACCTGCAAATGGACATTTCTCAAGATCACTGCAGAGGTCGTTTTTTAAAACCAAAATTGACCATTAAAGGGTTAAGTTGACACAAGAGGGGTTAAGCGAGCGTGCAATAAGGCAGTTAGTAAGATGGATATTTTGAAATTTTTTATTGTTGTATTTCAGGAAATAGCATCAGATTCATTTGCTTTTAATTATATCATTATTGTTGTCAAATATTTTAGAGTTAACACAAATTGTAAAAATTCAATTGTTCACGTTAATAATGAATATTCACACCGAAATGCTTGAAAAAAGCAGTATTAAAATTTTTATACTTTTAGAAGCTTATATTGTGTTCCTCAAAGCAATGAAACTCAATACATCTTAGCGTATGATGATTTCCTTTCTTTTAAATTAATGTAATATTTTTAGTTGTTAAGTTGAATTAGGGACTCGTGTCCATAATTCAACTTCACAACTAAAAAATTATATTATTTTATACGGAATGAAATCATCACATACTAAAATTTATTTCGTTTCATTACGTCTATAGACACACAATTTAAGCTTCTAAGTATACAATTTAAAATTGACTATTTTCATGCATTTTAGTGTGAATACGCACATTTAAGTGCTGTTTAATACAGCAACTGTTTCCACTCCAACCGTGGTGTATTTAATCGATAGTTTTTCAGAGGAATACAGAAGTTTTTGGATTCACGATATAAACAGTTGGCGATTATTCCACCAATGCGCCAAATATACCCCAAACTACTGATGAAATGTTCCAGGTCATTCAATGGCGTTTACAGAGTCTGGTACTCAGGGCTGGATTACCCACTAGGCTTAGGACGCTGCCTAGGGCCTCACGCTTGAGGGTGTGTAGGAGTTGTGGGTGGTGGGTGCTCACGCTTTAAACAACAATAAATTTAAGGTTATTTTCTATGGGCTAGGTGACGTCACGAAGAGACAAACTCGGTCCCATTTACATTGCAGTAATGTAGTCGTCTTGATTAATGTCCATTTGCAGTCAAAGTGAAGAGTATTTTTGAAAATGTACCACTTCCAGTGGTAAATTTTCACAAATATCCTTCTTTTGGCCTGACGAGAGAATGCTATTTTCGTATATTGCAATTGTATATTTCAATTCAGACAGACATGGCACACAGATAAGGGTATCTCTTGGAAGGGTAAACTATATGATAGTTTCAAACCTAATTGGGAAATGGAAAAATATCTTTTAAGACTCGGGGACAGTAGGAGGATAATATTCATACGATTCCGAACAGGCAACCACTACCTCCCAATAGAGAAAGGGAGGTGGGATGGAACACCAAGAGAAGAGAGGAAATGCACAATCTGTGTAAAAGATGATATAGGGGACGAGTTCCATTACATATTTATCTGTAGCTTTTTTAAACAAACCCGACAAGAATTACTACCTCCATATTACTATATAAGACCTAACCTCTTCAAATTCCATAAGCTCTTCTCCACCAATAATGCAAAGTTGCTGTCAAAAATCTGCCACCTTATTATGGTGATTACTACCTATTTCCAACGTGGATGAAACCGCCGCACAAACAGACACCGATACACGCGGACAAACAAATAAGGAACTGATTAGCTGATGATGACGACGATGACGACGATGATGACAATAATAATAATAATAATAATAATAATAATAATAATAATAATAATAATAAAAATAATAATAATAATAATAATAATAATAATAATAATAATAATAATAATGAATTATCAATGTACACATTAAGGACACCGCCTACTATGTAATATATAATTTTCCCCATATGTCACTGTGTGACCTGGGAGTAATAAAGAAACTTGAAACTTGAAACTACAAACATTGTTTTCTCTTGGCCTAAAAAAAATTATAATTATCTTGAAAAGTCGTGACCAATTAATAATTAATAAAATTATTCCAAATAGGCTTCAGCTTGCATCTCAGAGCGTCTAGGTTTAAAAAGGTTCCATTGGAGGACCTCCGAGTACCCCACTGGCTAGAGGGGGTCCGAGACCGCTCTCGCTCCCCTACCCCATGTGAGTTTCAGCCTAGGGTCCCGCACCACCCATCGTCCTGTTGCGCGGTATCGCCCTCCCGCGCTGCTCCCGTATCGAGTACCGTGCTTGCGAGCTATGGTATCTGCTCTAAGTTAATGAAACGTCCTAAATATAAATGAACTGTGGGTCACAGCCAATGAAATCGCTCGATGAGAAATAAATGATGACCTGATCGGCTACCCTACACGCGCCAGCGCAATGCTACCACACGTAGCAAGAGATCAAAGGTCTGCAATTACGGCGACAAACAGCGGAGCGATGTGAGTGGGCGTATGTTAGCACCGCTAGTACCAAAATCATGTTCCAAATATTTATGGGAAGATCGCTCATCTTATACTGAACAAAAATTTAGAAAAAAGACCTAGGCCTATTTGTTATTCTTGTGATGAGAAATATTACTACTCTGATAACGCAGATTTGTGGGTCCGCATTGGTCCAGTATCAGCCCCGTAACTCGCGTTATCAGGGGAATGCGCTATCGCTGACTATGTAATGTTTTCGGTCAAGTGTTAAAGGTGCATATTCACAGCAGAATGGTTGAAAATAAAATTGTTAAAATTGTATACTTTTAGAGGCTTAAATCGTGTGCCTAGATGTAATGGAATATCTTAACATGATGATTTCAATACGAATAAATTAATACAAATATTTTAGTTGTGAATTTGAATTATGGATGCAGAAATCTGATCGGCGGACTGAAAATTCAATTTTACAACTTAAAAATTATATTAATTTATATGGAATGAAATCATCATATCTTAAGATTTATTTCGTTTCGTTACGTCCAGGCACACAATTTAAGCCTCCAAACGTAGCATCCCTTTAAGATTTGAGCCCAAGCGGACCAGTACATTACGAGATATTCATTGATCAAGAATTTGATCCGATCCGGATCCGAGTTCTTTTATCCAGATCACGGCCACAGTATACACATCCTCTAATTCTTCTTACGCACCAATTTTCCGCGTTGTGTTAATTGCTAAAATCTGAGTCCAGGCTGAGCAGTAGTAGTCTTTGAGATACATATCCGGACGCACGCACGCACGTATGCATGCATGCACGCACGCACGTACACAGAGACCCGATCACTATAATCTCTTCCCTTTACGGGTGATGGTAACAAGTAACATATTTTAGGCCGTGTTCTCACTGGAGACTTAACTGGCATAGAGCAATACTGAGGTATGGCGTTATTCCAGATTAACTCTCTAGTGAGAACACAGCCCAAGATAAATATATTGAGTAAACATATACATATATGAGTTTGAAATATATAAAACGTCGCATTACTTGCATATATCACCTGTCATTCATAATAAAGTATAGCCTTAATGGAATAGTACCACATACAAAATTTTGCAATTATATAAAAATATTATTATCCATGATTATATTTTATCTATAATATTTTGGACTTTTTATCTGATGACAATAAAATAAAGATTCAGTGTTGTTCGAACATTCTGTTACATACATGAAGGTTAGATAGTTACCTATGTACAATAGATACGTCATAAGTCTGTCGCTCTGGCCAGCATGCATTTTTATTTATGGAAGTTATACGTGTGCGTGTGCGTGCACGCGTATCTGACTGCGCGTGTACGTGAGTGCGTGCGACTGTACGTGCGTGTGTATATTCCCATGTAAGCACGCACGTGCGTGCGTCGACGCATGCGTTCAAGCGCTCATCTGTATGTACAGTAACATTTTCCTGCGTTCATGCGCCGTCGGCGCTTGTGATTGCAAACTTGCACGCTCATATTAATGCCATATGAATATAATTTCATGCGAGGTTGGATGGAGCGCGCATCTAAGCATGTTAGGTCTGCTATGTGTCTAGCATCGAGAACAAGTACCTATAGCTGTCCCGATAACGTAGCTTACTGAGCCGATGCTGGGCCGATAGGTGCCGATACGTTATCGGCTGGTATCACCCCAGCATCCACCACGTTAGCTGAATCTATTGGGTGTGGCCGGGTAACGGGATGGTCTAGCCGCCGTGAATGCCGCCTGTCGGGACGTACTATGGTTACACCCTCCCCTGACGGGTGGCAGTACGAACGCGCAGGCTGGGAAAAGGTAAGTGACGATTTGCTTCTCCTGCGCATGTGCTGGGCCACTGCGCGTACGCGTTTAGTAGACAGCTTTTCTCAAAAAACGGGACATGGCCACGTTCGCGTGATGCCAATGACTGGGTGGACCTTTATGGGCTGTAAATACCATTTTACACGACTTCCTCCTCGAATAGCGGCCGTTGATCACAATGCAACCACATGTATTTAGTATTGATGGGAAGCTGAAGATGTCCACCTTTTAGAAATCGTATTCATGAAGTTACTTTGAAAATGACAACCAAAGAATCTGCCACCAAACCCAGCTCAACTTTCGAAGAAGCGTGAACTTAGCCATGCCATTGCTCAGCGAGTCTCAATCGCTTAGATGCTACTGAAGCTCTCTTTCTCGCGCCGCCGACCCCTGATTAGCTGAGGGCGTTTCTAAGAGGCTAGCCATTCGCCAAAAGATGATGAGACGTAGAGCCGATCTGTATAAAGGTAGCCGATTCTTCTTGAAACAATATGAAGAAACAACCTGCAAGTGCTTGCCACTGACGGCAATGACTCCAGCTGATGGTCTTCCGCTCCACTCCACCCTATTCCGCCAGTGAGACTGCATCACAGAACATTCCATCGACCGCTGGCTGAGATCGCCACCTATACATATCTGTCGGCTACTAGACCTTCATAGTTTTGGACGGCCCCTCGTAAAAGCAGCCAAAGTAACAACCCAAATTGTTCCACTGTGTCTTTCGAGAAACCTCCACTCTCCCTGAGCCACCCAAGCTCTTGTGCAAAGAACTTCGCGTTCCCGCTACTACGGACTGAAACAAACACTGTGTAACGTTTTCATACACCTGCATGCGCCCGCATTCCATGAAACCTTGTGACCGCTCCCGAACACTATGTGCCATTTGCCTGTCATGGAAGAAACGAATGACCTTTCTGAATTCAGTACTCGCCTCTGACTGAAGAGTTACGCTCCCTGCCTGTACTCGTGTTTGCGCCTCCGTCTGAAAAATCTTTGACGGGGCATCCCGAGGAACTGCACCTTTACAGCTCGAACTAAAAAAGGGTGTGCCTGCCTTCGAAACTTGTTCAGCGCTTCCTCCTGCCTCTGACTCATCGTGAACGTGGTTGCAAATAATTCTTCCACTCCCGTTCAGCGGAAATTTACTAACTTTTCTGTCAGAAATTCTACAGTTATCCTCTCGGTAATGTAATCTCCGGACACCGTGGACTTAGTCACCGCGTGACGTTGCAGCTGCCCCTTGGGAACATACCTACCAAGGCTGGGTCAAAGCCTGCAATGACCGCAATTGCAGAACCTAAGCCCCGTGTGACGGATTTTTCTTCTTCTTTTGAACTGTGCTAAATTTTAAATGTACTAATATTCACAGCTTTCTCATTCTTTACAGATTAAACGCTGTTGATATTTCCGCCCGATGCTTAACATCGGGTGAAGTCTCAATTTTCTTTTCTTTCTTTCTTTTTATCGCATTCTGCGTTTATATTAGGTTATTTGAAGAGTCTTAGACACCAAATCCGTATGGCGATCTTGCGCTCCGCTCGGCGTGAAGATATACGTTAGAGTCTTTCTAATATTTGCTAGGACGTCCTCCGTATTTACAATTTAAGCTTCTAAAAGTAAATAATTTAACAATTTTATTTTCGAGTATTTTGGTGTGAATATGCACCTTTAAACTCTTTTCTCTTAATTACACGAGTTGGAAGCCGCTCAAGGCGGTCTTCATTTCCGAGGGGAAGAGTCGCCTGGCACTGCGAGGGCAGAGGTTGTCGCGTAATCTAATCGGTAACGCCATTCTGCGCTCCATAAAACTACCACCTCGCGTGGCATCCCTAAAGTTAAGTTAGGCACACATAGAAGAACCACCTACGGATGACTGCTGAGAACATATGATCAATCAAGCGGCAACCACTCGAAGGGAGGAGATTTCAGAAACACATCGAACCAACACCAGCGACACCAACCGACCACTCACACAGGCTCCACGACTCCGCCTCTCTCACACACATGGCCTCGACGACTGTCAATGACGACGACGAAGAGCTCAGCGCATCCCTTTCGAGGACGGCCCGATCACCAGAGACCATTTCGGGAATGCTAGTCCAGACATGTTCGTCTCCAAAGAATTGGCTCCAAACAATTATTTGTGGGAAAGCCCATGGGATGGCGTCGTAAGTCCAGAGATTTAGCGCCACCAACCTCCAGGAGTTGATTATCATGGAGACCCGATAACTGTGACCAGGCCACACCAGATTACCGACCGGCTGACCCGGAGGTGGAGAACAAGTACGTGGACTTGCCCGACGACCAGACACCTGCCCCCACACACCAGTGCGTGGTGGGCAGGCGACAATGCACGGCAGCCACCGGGCGACATCTGGGTATGCTCTACATCACACTGTTCAGTCACACAGAGAAGCTTGTCATCAAATAGTAATCTGTATATAGCTTTCTTAATAGAGCTTCTTCCCTATTACAACACGATAGTGCCGTTCCACAGACTCTATTGAGTAACCAATTTCAAGCTATGCCCCGCATATTTCTAGCGAAGCTCCGCCTTTATTTTATACGTGCTTGAATCGATTTGCATCTTTGAAACCTGAATTCCCATAATCACTATTTGAAGGTAACGATACAGGTAAGCTGTTGAATATTTTGAAACTAATTTTACTGAGGACAGTTGGTTCCTATTATGCAAACGGCGTCCTTTGCGGGTTTTGTAGGTGTTGGTCCCAAGTGCATCACATTTCAAGACTTACAGTGCAGGCGTTGCCTAGTGACCGCAGAATATGGCTAAATATACACCATCTTTGATGAGCCATATTCATTGACAGTGAGACCACATTTCACATAGTGCATAATACGTCATTGGGGGTTATCCTGTCTGGCTAGTGATGTTGTGTGATGGTACGATCATGTCACCTGTGGCAGGCATCGGACTTATTTAAAACTGATGAATCCAGTTTCTCTGTCAATCTTATGACGTCATAATCAACTATGTGACGTGTGGAATGATGGAATTACCTCATGAATGACTTGAGGCAGTCCGTCTTAAACGCTTAATCGTCCGTCAGGTTGTACGAATTGTATGTCTTTACTACTTAATAAACATGCTGTTGAATACTTTGAAACTATTTTGACTGGCCGCTGTTGCTGCCATAGGCTGAGCAACAGCACCAAATCCAAGTAGCTTCAAAAATATTCAACAGCTTACATGTATAATTTTCTGGAAATTGATAGTCAGTGAGTTCAGGGTCGATCGACCACGGGCGAAGTATGGGCGGAGCTTAGCTAAAGATGAGCGGGGCATAGCTAAAATTAAATTCCTCCATTCCCCATGGAGTAGATTATATTGCACTTGTATTTTCTTGTTTGTGTTATACTATTGTTAGTATAAGGCGTTTAGCAAAACATAGGCCTTGTTGATCTATAGGCTTGCTAAGCAATGACGTACAGCACTTCCGGGTCCAACTGTTTGTTAAGCCTTTTGTCCTTGAAATGGCAGTGTCTCGGTTAAAACAGCGCACAATCAAATTAGTTTTCAAATGTTCAACAGTATGTTTATTAAACAGTAAGGATACAGAATTCGTACACCAAAGCTTAGTCCGTCATCAAGTAAGCGTTCCTGACGAACTTAGTTAGCTCATTCATGATTTAATTGATCATGACGCCAACCTACACGTCACGTAGTTGGCTGTGATGTCATATGATTGAAGGATAAACTGGAATTCCCTATTATGACGTAATAAAAACGAAATACAAGCTTGTGTTGTAATGTTTCCTATGGTAACCAATTAATGATTGCCTTATGAACCTATGGTAATATAGTGCCGAGCCATAATGCATCATCGGCCTGCATACGGAGATCACCGATGGTTGCCGAGTGACGTCGTAACCGGGCACTCGAGTCCACGATATCTGCATGGTTGCGTCCGAGGCCAAGGGATGTCTCAATCACGTAGTATATTGTGATATAGTAATACGTGGGGGAAAAAGCACTACATTGGTGTCCGAAAAAATTGGATGACGCCCGTTCATAAAAGAAAAAGGTTGCGGTTCTATTTATCTTTACCTCTTCTCTCTGTCATTTGAATTCAGTAAGATTTCCCGCCATCTTGACATACGATTTTTAGATTCTCATTGCTTTATTCACGTCCAAATGGTTCTCTTTATTTTCCTTTCTTAAATATCGTGGCGGTTTAGAAGTAATATGTCGAAAATTGAAGCTACATTTCATAAATATTTTGATAAATCCTCTAGCCTTCTAGAATAACTAAACGTGTCCAATCGAACGCCATGTTTTGGAAAATATTTGGTGTCATTTGACACGATTTCCGAGCTGCAGGAAATGTCATGAATATCCTTTGATTGACTGATTCTCATCAAACTTTATACGTGTTTACAGTTGTCATTTACAGGTAATATAATTGATAATTTTTAGGAATACTTACTTCCTGAAAACACTCCTTAACCCCTCTCGTGTCAACTTAACCAATGGTCAAATTGGTAAAAAACGACATCTGCAGTGATCTTGAGAAATATCCATTTTTAGGATAAGAAGAATATTTCTGAAAATTTACAACTGGAATGACTGGCTCGGTAACCGAGCCAGTCATTCCAGTGGTAATTTATCAAAAAAATACTCTTCCTGGTCTGCAATTGGACACTGGTTAAGCAGAATTTTCTTTACCGTTACACATTTGATGAATGCCAATTTGAAGAACAACAGACATCTTTTTTTTGTAAATTTTCGTGTTAAATTTTAAAAATACGCTTTTTGGCTGAAAAAAAATCAAAATCTCCTTGAAAGGTATTGGCATTTAAATTGTTAATTGAAAATTGACCCACGAGGGGTTAAAAAGTAATATATTTTCATGATAGTAAAATGTATGTTTTCACAAATTCAAGTTCAAGTTATGTTTCAATTATAAAATACACTTCTCACGGAAATTTAATATTTCATGCGCCAATGAGCATTATTGTTTTGATTGTTGCACACCGGAAACCAATGCCCATCATTCAATCATTTCCAATTACGGTTAGGCTTCCTATTGTCCTGATTATTTGTAAAAGTAAAAAAACTTATTGTAGAACCACCCCCGCAGCCCCCGCCCCACCCCACCCCACCAACTCAGCCCCCGCCCACCCCTTATCTTCCATAGTAAGATTTCAAAGAATTATTTTGCCATCGTTCCTATAATGTCCTGTAATTGTACAGATATTTTGATTTAGCTGTGTTCTGGCATACTGTACCTTTTGTATTTTTAGCTATACTCCGCCCATCTCTAGCTAAGCTCCACCCACAGTTCGCACGTGTTGGGATAGACCGATCTCTGAACTTCCTGACTATTAATTTTCAGAAAACTATACAGGTAAGCTGGTGAATATTTTGAAACTAATTTGACAGGGTGCTGTTGCTGCCTATCAGAATGTTTATTAAATAGTAGAGCCATACAATTCGTACACGGTGTCACACTATTAAGAGTTAAAGACGGGCCTAACAGAATCATCTATGACGTAATGATTATGACGTCATCCTACACGCAGCTTAGCTGATTATGACGTCATATGACGTCAAATCATCGATGGATACTCTGGAAAGGTGACCTCCTGATGTTTGGTCACGCAGGCCATTGAGAGTGATCCATGCCTGTCTCGTTGTTGAATTCTACTTACAATGATAGATGTTGCATAATGTATACTTTCTGAACTAACTTCTCATCCCATTCCTACTTTGTATCTAGGCCTGAGAATTAATATCATCCGTGACAAGTTTACGCTGGCTCGCAGATAATAATTTTCATGGTCATATTCAGGTTATCATCTTTGAGGTTTTAGTAGATATTCACATATATCTGTATTGATTAATTCAATCGCTTCTCATTTTGTACAAATTCTCACCAATGCTATTCGATTATCATACTTATTGGTTGTTGGTCGTTTAACACTTTTCCTTGGGCTTGATTATTTTGACCCTGGGAGCATTCCTTTTAGTAACTTTAGTCGCAATAAGCATAGTTGAGACATCTTCTCACAACTCAAATGTCCTCCATGTAAATAACTCTAGTTCTGTGTAGAAAAAGCCACTAAGATGTAGTCAATTAGTCATGACATATCCTCCACGAGGCTTGAATAAACTGGCCTTTGGAGCACTTCCATTACATGTACATAAATCTTTTGAAATTTTCGTGGCCACATTCATATGCTGATAAAAAATTTGTACATATATTGTAGCTTGCTGACATTCACATTTAAAATTGTTGTTGTTCTTGTCACTTCCTGAAGTTTCAAAAGTAGATGTTTTAAAATCTAAATCGCATGCAATCATGCCTGAATAGATGTGATTTTCGTGGCACGTGTCTGGTTGGCCCGATGAAATCATATGTTCAGGGGTTGACTCTTAAACATCAGTGCAAAATTGTGGTTCAAAAACTGGTTTGGCCATGACTAGCTTAATGTAATCATCACAGACATATGAAGATTGCGTGGCAATATTTGATTGGCCCGATCACACCCATATGCCATGTATGTTACAGCTTTTATTTCCAATGACATGTTTTAGAGGTTCGTCATCATAGAGTCACATGTGCTATTGCTCTTTGTATTTAATTCATGTCATCATTTAGATGGTTCTGTCTTGAGTTACTTGTTGTCATGCTTGGCTAGATGTAACATCCTTGTATAAAATAATGGTAGTCAATGTAAATACTCATCTGTTTGTACAGTAACAATTTCCTGCTCATCACGGCACCCTTGCGGCTTTGTTACATTGGTTCTCGAACCCATCTGCATGGCTTCTCGGCTACCAGCACTTCACATAACTAACACGTCTGGTGCACGATACGCTCCTTCTATCACAATTCACCTTTCCAGAGTATCCATGCATCATCTGACCTCGTATGACGTTATAATCAGCTCAGTGCGTGTACAATGACGTCGCAATCATTAATGTCACAAAGGGTTCCATATAGCCCCTCATCAAATCTCAAAGAGTCCGACACGTTGTATGAATTGCATGTCTTTGTAATTCTTTGCTATTTAATAAACATGCTGTTGAATATTTCGAAACTAATTTGACTGGGTGTTGTTGCTGCCTTAGGCAGCAACAGCACCTCGTCAAATTAGTTTCAAAATATTCAATAGCTTACCTGTGTAGTTTTGTTTTTAAATTGATAGTCAGGGTGTTCAGAGCTCGATCGATCCCAACACGAGCGAGGTGTGGGTGGAGCTTAGCTAGAGATGGGCGGGGCATAGCTAAAACCGGAAAGGTCCATTGACAGCACTTTCGATCCCACTCCTGACATCTATGTATTGGTTTCGCACCACATATAAGTCTATTACAATATACTATGTAATGAACATTTCCATTTTTAGCTATGCCCCACCCATCTCTATCTAAGCTCCACTCACACTTCGCTCGTGTTGGGATCGATCGATCTCTGATCTTCCTGACTATAAATTTCCAGATAACTATACAGGTAAGCTGTTGAATATTGAACAGCGTCCAGGCAAATTAGTTTCAATATAGTCAACAGCATGTTTCTTAAATAGCAAAACATACAATTAGTACAATACGTCGGACGATTAAGCGTTAATGACGGGCTTAACCGAATCATTCACGGTGTCATGATTATGCCGTCAGCATACACTTCGCGTAGTTGATTATGACGTCATATGATTGAGTGCGGAAATTGATTCATGAATTCAGACATGTCTTGGCCTCGGCCGCGGCTGTGCTAAGCACGTTCATTCAGTAGAGCATTCAGATATTGTCTGACTGCTTGGATTGGTGCGCCCGGTGATGACGTCACGCGGCAATAATCGGTAATCTCCGTATGCAAGCCGATGATTGATTATGGCATCATAGTAACATAACTTAACCTCATTGATGATCATAATAAGGTCAACAGTTAAGTTAACCCATTTTGGGTTCCCTAAAACTGAATACAGGCAACTACACGGAGACACATTTCATCAGGTCTCCATAACAACATCCGGCTTAAAATACTACACTTCCGAGTCCATTACACGAGCGTGATGCCAGACTTAGCAAAGCTATGATGTAGGCACACCTGCATTGATATTGAGACTAACTAAAGCATTTAACCTACTTTGAATTTGAAAATCTGCACAGAATCTTTTGAGATAAACAAGAAATTACAAGTTGTTTTACGTGTACTGAAAATCGCATATATTGTAGTTCTGTAGATATCTGAGCTTTAACTGTTTGCCTGCTGAATTTCTGCGGACTGCTTTTTCAATATGGGTTACCTCTTGATATGCTGATTATTTTGAAAACAATCTGACTCTAAGTTGTAAGTAACTTTCAGTCAAATGGTTTTCAAGATATGGAGCAGGTCCAGAGTTATTGCCCATTGAATTTATTGCCTGGTGGCCTGGAGCAGTTACACAGTTAAATAATATAACATGTTTATTTTGTATTTTAATTGCGGCGCCTACAGAACGTGTTCAGCATATCTTTTCGGATTTCTGCAGATCCAAGAAAGTAGAGAAATGGGTCCACGATGCTGTTTGCAAATAGAAGATTTGCTGAGGAAGTTTGTAATAATAAATGAAAGCTATGATTCGGGAATCCGAGAACTCCGTGGTAGAAGCTATGGAATAATCGTACTATTATTGATAGGATAAAGACAATTATAATCATAGCCGGGGTTCGAGAACTTGGACTATGTTGACGCTGTGTTGAGAGGTCTGGAACTCCAGATAATTTGTAAAGTTTAATAAAGTGTAATATTATAATTATACATAGTGGAATCACTTGCCCGACGGTTATATCAAACTGTTCTTTCACCTCGGTGTTTCCAGTGAAAATGAAGAATTTCAGCGTCTGATTCCTGTATGGTACCTCGTGCACGGCTCTGTGTATAGGTGTCGCTATGTAGATTAGGAAAGAGAATACCCACAGTGACAAACATATTTTGAAAACAAACGTCACTGTCACGCGAATTTTAGCCTTGAGCGGATGACACAACTGATAATAACGCAATGCTGAGAGAAACACCAAATGCAAAACAATTGTTCCATAAGCCGATGCTGAAATATAATTCGCCATCTTACTTATCGGTGAAGCAAATCTAGGGAATAGTACTTCCGGAAACATGCTTGTTATCATAATAACGTGCAATATGCACGTGATCATGTCGGTTACAGACAGACTAGTGAACAATGTGAATATCGGCACACGGTATTTTCCGGATTTGAAAAAGTAAACTAGGAGAAAGGCGTTTGCAAAGACGCCAAGTAAAAACGAGAAAACAATTATTGCCTTGGTGACCCATTCCGGGATTGCATTATATACTTTCCAGTATGCAAGGAGTTGCATATCTAATGGATTCTGTGATTGATGGGACATCTCTCCTGTTCCAAGCATACCTGACCTGTTGAAGTTGTTCGCCATTGCGCTCAATTTCATGTCATGGACTGTTTCTAAGCGTCTCTGTTGCCGTTCAACACATAAATTCACGAATCCCAATTTTAAAGCCACAATTGTCTGATATAAATAAATTGTGGAAAATTCAATTTTACTCTGATGGTGTGATGGGCTGAATCTATTGTTACCGCATCGTATGTTTATACAGAAATTCCGGACTGGTCACCCATATTTGTTAATATTTGTTATTTTTCTGCAAACACAGCTTCTTTCCATGAGAAATTATTTTAAATACGAAACATTTCTTTTTGAAAGAACGTATTATGTATATATCTGCACCTATAGGACACTACAGGCGATCGTTTCATGGAAACAAAATTCCAGCGTCTACGAATCGATATTATCACGGCATTAAAATACAATATATACAAATTATTGTGAAATAAATCTAGTTCTACATCTCAAATCTGAACGTCAATGATATATAATCGTAGTGCCAAATTCTATCAATAAAATGCGATATTTGAGTCGATCTTTAGATGATCATTTAAAGCTCCGAATTTAAGACTTTCTTCAAACTAACCTAAGTGGTTTCTATTACTTTCCACTTAGCAGCTTAGTAACCACTGTAATACATTTTATCTTGTTCACAGATTGTCACTGGACTGCTAGCTGTTTGCAAAGTGTATGCCGCCACACTCATGTTTTATACATATTTGGATGAAACCCGCTACGGATTGTTTGTAAAATCTGTATGTTTTAGCTAAATGAAGACCATTCACTCAGATGACGATCGTTTTGATGATAATCAGACAATTTTGCCGAAAATGGAAACTACATCTCCTGTTTTCCTTTTGAACATGAAAGTAATTTTGTAGGCAAAGGCTGTACGCGAGTAAATTTACTCGTGAATTTGCCAAACTGTTCTCTACGCAAACGTACCAATCGAATACAAAAACCCTAGCAGTATGGAAGGTTCAGAAACAGACTAAATCGCCTAAATTTTACTATCTTAAAAACAAAATCTACCTTTCAGCGATGTTTTCAGACATAATGAATGTTGAATAATATTAGAATTCAGCTGCTAAGTCTTGCATTTTCAAATTTTGCATCACGTGACATACTTCACGAAAGATGCCACACGTTTTGGCCCTGGGTTGTTTTGTACTCTATTTTTTTCGGGGAAATACCAGTCGAATAAAAAACATACTCTATGGAGCCAATTTACTCTAAGATTTCGCCCAGTCGAATGCGGCCAATGAAATATACAATTAATCTTAATCGATATGCGACAACTGGCATATGATGTGACGTGAAAACATGCGTTCACGGCATTGCCATTGTCTTTCCTCAATACGTATCATACAGTCGTTAACAGTCTAACTAATGCAAACCACCAGCAAATACTTTCAATTGCCAATAACTCTGGACCGGCTGAATATCTTGAAAACAATTTGACTGAAAGTTGTTGATGGTTTAGCCAGCAACACCTTTCAGTCAACTCGTTTTCAAAATATTAAGCAGGACCAGAGTTAAATGTCATGCAATCTACAGAAATTCAGCATGCAGACGATGCAGGTAATATTCTTATTATGCCAGCTTTTATGGGATCTCGGTCCTATCTTAAAACAGACGAGCCAGATCATGATGCTTAACCGTATGAATGCTGAGATTTTGCAGGCGGCATATTCCAAGGGTTATATCTCTGGTACTGCTAAATATTTTGAAAACAATTTGACTGAAAGGTGTTGGTGGCTATGCCACCAAAAACTTTCAGCCAAATTGTTTTCGCAATATTCCTCTCTGGTGGCTTGTAGCAGCGAGACACTTAACAAATGATTCCCACCATAATAAACAAATGCTGTGATTGTTGTGGTTTGTCATCGGCCTTTGTGCTGTAAAATGTACTCAGAATAGATGGATCAATTTCTAACTAAGGCACCCCCATTTCTAGGTAGGCTCCGCCTACATGTTGTACGTGAAGGAATAAATTTGAAATTTTGAAACCTTAATTCCCAGAATCTAAATGTTATGGTGACTATACATGTAAGCTGTTGAAGTTTCTGAAACTAATTTGACTGCCTCTGTCCTGGTTGACATGCATAGTTTCAATAAGGAAAGATGGGAATGGGATATGTATTTCGCCATTAGAGTATTTGCTGTGCCCCCGAGTCGAATAGAATGGAAGTATCCGATCTGTCACTCAGGTATATGACTTCATAGGCCCTTACTTTACTGACGTCTCAATACATAGCGACATATCGAACTATGTCCTGAATAGTGAAAAGTCCGTCAACTGTACAAATTGTATCGCTTTGATGGATTTATTATTTAATAAATATTCTGTTGAATATTTTGGAACCAATTTGACCAGGCGATATTGGCAAATGCAGAGTTACGGCCAAAAAGTTATATTATTGTTTGTACTTCATGCCCCGTGACATAGATATTTGTTGATTGTCCTGAATTTCATAGAACATCTAGCCACCTATAATATGAGTGGATGCACCAAATTTGGCGATTCTACATACTTGCGTGGACTAACCGGTGGATGGATGAACAGACGATGGACGGGCAGACACACAAAAAATTGAAAAAGGTAAAATTACATTCCAGATGATGTATGAAGCACTTCCTAGTGCCAGTGGGTCGTCAAAGACGGGTTCATAGAACTAATGCTTGACAATAATAAAAACTACATACTTGTGAGTGCCTAGTGATGCAGCAGGAGAGACCTCAGAAACGCAAAAGTAAAAATATCTGGAATGTACACCATCAATTCCAGTCAATTCGTGTGGTTGTGAGTCGGGTGGTTGAAAGCTGGTCCGGTGAAAGAGGAGTTTTGTCCTCTGGATGGTGGGCCAGTGTGTAGAGCACTCGGCTCCCAAACGCTAGGCGGAAGGTGCCGGAAAATTGCCATGTTCGAACCCCACTCGGCTCGAAATTGTATGTATTTACTATTTAATAAACATTCTGTTGAATATTTTGAAACTAATTTTACTGGACGCTGTTGCTGCCATAATTAGTTTCAACATATTCAGCAGCTTACCCGTATAGTTTTCTCGAAAGTGATAGTCAGGGAGTTCAGCGATCGATCGATCCCAACATGGGCGAAGTGTGGGTGCAGCTTACCTAGAGATGGGGGTGGCATAGCTAAAACTGCATTCATTCATAACATGAAGACTGCCCTGGCGGAAGAGGCGGGTCTGGCAGTTAGACCACACAGCATGGTTCTGATGGCTTTCCAACAAGGTTCCCAGTAAGCGCCTAAAGGGCAAAATATAAGGCGCTACTACATATTGATGGCCATACTTCATCCTGACACAGCTCCAGCAGTCTCAATTCGGGCATGCCACGTGACACGGATGCGCCTGGACGAGCGAGTAAGGCCACCGCTTTACAACTCTCCGTCACATAAATTAAATTCGCACACAAGCCATGGCATCACCTGCCATTCATTTCATTATACATTGTAAGTCCTTTGGCGATGGGCTAACTGCGAGATAGGCAGATGTAGATATACTGGAAGCTGCGGGGATAAACTGGCACAGTTGCTACTGAGGCCATGCGGTGGTCACTTTTCAATTGATCAAAACAGCAATGAAATTTGCCAGCCCCCTGAGTGAATGAGCAACCCTTTTATGATCTCGCTGCTCACTCACATCCACGAGGATGGGGATAGAAAAGGTGCGCAGGAACAGAACCGTAATTCCTAATCAACCTTTATGGACGTGGCCAAGGCATTTGAGACCGTATGCCGCGATAGCCTGTTGAAGATCATGGCTATGTTTAACAGGCTTTCCAAGTTCACCACCATGAACAGAAAGCCATGGCTCCTCAGTTCCCCTTGCTTGCTCAGGTGCTAGACGTCGTCATGATGCTCATAGTGATGCTGTCCGATACATTCAATGACTGAGGATGGGATCAAGATACGGTACAGAACTGACGTCAAGTTCTACAACTTGTGGAGACTCCACGCCCACACCAAGGTACACGAGATAACTACATATGACTTCCCGCGCAATGCCAGCACAGGATCAGAGATGCCATGAACCACTTCTCCTGCGTACGCCAACATCAGCCTGGCCATCAGCACCAAAAGAACAGAACTGATGTACTAGTCGGCCCCTCGAAATGATTACGTAAAGCCTATCATCACGGTCAAAGGACAGCAGCTCGAAGCAGTGGGAAAGTCCACATATCTATGAAGCACCAGAGTTATTTATATTGATGTTGAAATCAACGAATATATTGTCAAAGCCAACACAGACTTCGGCAAACAACACACAATAGTATGGCAGCACAGAGGCATACAACTTCCAACTAAGCTCAAGGTATACAGAGGCATCGTCATGTCTACCCTTATGTACACTTGTGGGACGTAGACTCTATACTGTCGGCAAAACAGGAAGCTGAACAACTTTCACTTAACCTGCTTGGATCACACTCTACATCAAAAGGAAAGACAAGCTGCCCAATACAGAAGCCCGATCTCATGCGGACCCATCAACTGCGTTCCAACTCTGCCAGAGGCAGCAACAGCCTCCAATCAAATTAGTTTCAAAATATTGAAAAACGTACCCGTATAGCCAACTTGAAATTTAGATTCTCGGAAGTCAGGTTTCGACCTTTCAAGTTGATCCTAACACATAGAAGTTGGCGGGATATAGCTAGAATTAGGCGGACATAGCTAGAAATGAACCGTCTATTCAATTACATTCCTGTCGATATCAGAGTTAAAAGAGAAGTGGCACCTTGCCGGGGGATGAGTGGCAGCGGGAGTGGCGGGTGTGTGCGTGCGTGCGTGCGTGCGTGCGTGCGTGCGTGCGTGCGTGCGTGCGTGCGTGCGTGCGTGCGTGCGTGCGTGCGTGCGTGCGTGCGTGCGTGCGTGCGTGCGTGCGTGCGTGCGTGCGTGCGTGCGTGCGTGAGTGCATGCGTGTGTGTGTGTGGAGTGAGGGTTGGGGTGAAGGGTGGGGGTGGGGGTGGGGGTGGGGGTGGGGGGCAGTTGGCTCCGGGCAAGACCGAAATTTAGGGAAGCGTAAATGGTAGTGAGTCTGGGTGGCATAGTTGCCATGTTGAAATCAAACCTGATCTGGAGGTTTAACCAAAATAGTGGGGACCAAACAGGTTAGTATTCACATTCCCAGAAAAGATTTGATTCTCTGATGTCATTTCCTGTATTTTCAGACATAAATATCGACATGCAATTGGCTGTAATATTATCGTGTTTTACGCAGTTTCTCCAGAAAAATAGTTGGCAAAGTTAAGAAAACCTGTATGTGAGCAAGGCATATTCACATACCTTTTTAAAATAAGGTCATATCTGTACACCACTAGACTAGAACACACGTTTGACCAGATGTTGTAGGCAGAATTCATGTCCACAAACTCGTCCGTGTGCTTAATCAAATATGTTTGGTGTCAAAAAAATCCACACACCATCGACTAAAACAAATATATTATATACCCCAACCAATGTACCCAAGGGAGGGGTCTGGCTATCTTGACAAGAAATATTTTGGAAATAAATGCTCAGAGAAGCAATTATCTAGATTCTGAATAATAAAATACGGACAAATTCGCCGAATACCCTTGTTGTTGATATATTTTTAATTGGGCCGTCGTGACGTCATAAGTGTTTATTTTAGAGGAAATTATGGTGTTGTGTTTTAGCTTTTGACCTGAAATGGACCCACGGACAAACATCCACCCAGATTTGGAGGAGATCGCATCAATATAACCAGAGTTAGCCATATTGGAAAATACTTGAAAAGGGTAAACTTTTAAAACAATTTTGCTGAAAGCTGTTGCTGTAGAATTTTAGCGCCTGACCCCAAAATTACACATGTCTTCAAAACCACATATACAAAGATATACATAGGTTTGGAGAAGATCGCACCAGTAGAACCAGTGCTATGGAAAAGCGTTCATTTTGAAAACAATGTTGCTGAAAGCTGTTGTGTTTTAGATTTTGACCCAAAAATTGAGATACGTATTTGGGACCACACGAGAAAATGGCTTAACAACAACAACAACAGCAACAACAACAACAACAACAACAACAACAACAACAACAACAACGACGACGACGACGACGACGACGACGACGACGACGACGACGACGACAACAACAACAACAAGAATCCATCCATGCTCACGTTCAACTTAACATCTAGTGATCCGGGTAAGAATATAGCTAGTATAAACAAATTATATTGCCAATATTGGGGGTGGGGGCCGAGCTGACTGGGGGCACTCACCCAACTACACTCCGGTAACTCTTGCACGACGGCACTGCATGCTGCAGATTTATTCGCTCACTTAGCCAAGATGTCAGAAGAAAACAAGATAGAAACACTTTATAAATCTTCAATATGTCTCTGTATTTTGATTTAGAAACGCGGTCACGATACAATGTTTGACATTTTGGAACAACAGCATATATATCAGCAATTTGCATCATCATAATTATAATATATACACGCGATTATACGGCCAGATACACCTCCTAATCGACGAGCCCCGGGTCAATCTAAAATAGATCTGTGGCTTCATGCTGAGAATAATATTTTTCTCGATCTCGTATCGAAGGCGATCTCGCGAGACACGAATGGCTCCGGGTATGTAGATGTGCATGATCTCAGGCTCTACCCTCTAATCAATGTGTTTTTGCAGACAACATGTCCCAAGGGTTATATCTCTGGACCTGCTAAATATTTTGAATTTGGTTGGCTAAACCACCAACAACTTTCAATCAAATTGCTTTCAAAATATTCAGCAAGTCAAGAGTCTTTGTTCATTGAAATTGTTGTCTGATGGCTTACGGTAGTGAGACAGTTAACCCCTTTTGTGTTAACAATGCTTCAAAGCGATCAAGATTATACCACATACAGTGAATGTTCAACTAGAGAATATAATTTTTTAGCGCTTTTAGAAATTTACTGCTTGAATTAAGAAAAAATAGTTTCCTGTTCTACATCAAAATGACATTTTTCAAGACGACTGCATATGACATTTTGGTCAGCTTTATCATCAAATTGTTAATAGTGAAAAAAAAACTAAAAATTTTTGCTTAGTCAGTGTTCATTTGCATGCCAAGGGAAGACTTAAAAAATAATTTGTCTCGGTGACATTCGCAGAAAAATTTAAAAATAGCCTTTTCTTGGGCTGCAAATGGACATTCCTCAAGATCACTGCACATTCGCAGTAAAATTTTAAAATAGGCCTTTCTTGAGCTGCAAATGGACATTCCTCAAGATCACTGCAAAGGCAGTTTGTGTTTCCGTGACATATAAGATATTCTGAATTATATTTCAATATTCCGGTTCTTAGAGGTATATACGTTTTCCCAGACATTACCTTTGTCTCTTTTGGCCAGAGTGTTGACTGGGGTCTTTATAGTCCGGGAGCGCGCCGACTCTCAAGCGTCACTATGATTGGCTAACATAAAATATACAGATTTTATATTTGAACTACAGCTGCTATTACTAGGCCTACTGCTGCTAGTTCAGCTGATACTGATACTGCTACTTCAGCCGCTACTACTACTACTACTACTACTACTACTACTACTACTACTACTACTACTACTACTGCTACTACTACTACTACTACTACTACTACTACTACTACTACTACTACTACTACAATGTTATATGTAAAATAGTCCGCTGCCAAAAATATTCTATGTAATAACTGTTACCCCCATGTGCTATTGTAATAGCCTGGGAAGAATAAAGTGAATTTGAACTGATATTTGGACAGACGGACGGGCTGGCCCGTCCGTCTGACAAATATTCAGTTAAAGGAACGGTTGAGACTCAGAGCGGGCTCGGAGGAATTATTTACAGAGGTTCTTTCCATATGTGGTCAGGTATTTTTAAACAGTGATTTCGGATTAATATGATACTCAAAGTTGTATAGAAGTAGTAGTCATTACGTCATTGTTACTTGAACATATTTGAAGAATGTTAGTAACACACGCTTGATTAAAAAATTTATGTTGCCATATTTAAGCTTCGTAAATGGAACTGAGTAGAGTATTATGGTTATACAGTTATATAATTATAAGTGACAGTAGTTTCGTATAATCGTATTAACAGAAGTCACAACAAAATGCTTCAAAATAAAATTGTCAAAATTGTATACTTTTATAGTATTAAATTTGTTGGCATAGATGTGATGAAACGATTTAAATCTTAGCATATGATGATTTCATTACGCATAAATTAATATAATTTTTTTTAAATTGTGAAATTGAATTAGAGACACGAGCTCCTAATTCAACTTCGCAATTAAAACAATTACAATAATTTGTACCAAATGGATTCATCATAAGCTAAGATTTATTTCGCTTCATTACATTGAGGTACATAAATTAAGCCTCTAAAGGTACATTTAAATACTGTTATTTTCATACAAACTGGTGTGAAAGTAAATTTTAGTTACCAAATAAAAACAAGAACAATGCGGAGATGACTGAAAACTATGCCCGCCCACGCACGCACGCACGCACGCACGCACGCACGCACGCACGCGCACACACACACCACCATGACGCAATGGATCAATGTAACATGAAGATTGTCTAACAGGGCAGTGTCAGAGGAAATTGACACATCGTATTATCTCCATGCATATTTATGCATGAACGTGTGTATTACAATGCCAACCAGAATGTGGATATTATTAGAATAAAAAGTAATCACAATTTCATTAATTGGGTCACGGTGACCTTGACCTTTCGAGCCCTAAATTAATATAGTCTGGGCAGGATTTCAGAAAATGTAGCTTATGTAAGCATTTTGGGGTAAAAGTTGCCAAATAACCTTTTCTAGACTAGAATTTTATGCTTATTTTGAATATTTTGTTTGCCAAGCTGGCAAATGATGTCTTGACCCTGTAATTTCAATAAACATTTGACCACTGGTCAGTTTTCAGAAACCTTGACTATGACACAAATGCTTGCGCAATGGCTATTAAAGAATCAATTAATAAACCATTTTGTGCATATTATACTAAAACATATATATGACAACATAAACGTTATGATAACCAGCCCTAGAGCCTCTTCTTCAATAGCCACTGGTCACCTAACTCTTATAAAGAAACGCGGTCAGCGTCTGGAAGGCAAATTTGTTAAAACCGTTGAAGTATCATCATTTTCAAGGAAGAAAACAGCATTTTCTAGATTATATTGATTAGGAGCGTAAGACCACTTTATCTTATGACACAATGTGATTTGGCAATTAATTTGCATAGCTGACCATGAGTTGGCTATTACATAGAACATAGATTATGCATAACTGTGTCACTTAGAATTATATAGTTTCTTAATAAGTAAACATTTGCTATAACGTCTTTATACTATCATATTGATTATACATGCACTAATCACTTTGGGATCACTTTTGTCAGAACATTTGTAAGAAATAAATATTCAGTGTTATATGCCTTATATAGACTATGCATCATGCTATTTCTGTCTGGTTTCTACATATATATCTGAAGGGTTATGCATTTGTGCAGTCCATTTCACTGGCCTTGAAACGGTAAGCAGACGTGCAGGTCCGATGCACGCGTCTACAACTACATCGCTGTGTTGCACAACCTTTACTGCAGCCACATGATATAATTTCCACGCATGCCTGAGTAATCGTGGGTTTATACATCAGTTGTGGAACTAGTCCGCTATCAATGTTTGTCCATCCACAACTCGTAACCGGAGACGATTTATTTCCTGAATTTAAGGTACCATTCGTGGATGCCAATGAAATTGACACGGGAATACGTTCGTGATTAAAGATGGCTTCCAGATCTACATTTCGAACAGCGTCATATGCAGTGATAAAACTTTGTAAAATATTGCGGTCTACTTTTACCATTGTTTGTTTATCGTTTCCTACTTTCTGTATCAAATAAAGTGAAGCAAATGTAGACACTGTCGTCTTCTCCAGGCGTGCTGAAAGTTACACATTTGTCACAGTTTCTTTTAAAGGCGCTAATCTTTCTTCAACCAACCTGGTGAGGGATTCCTGTCCTAAATCTCTCCTGTTGAGAAGACATGATGAAATCGTAGCCAAATCTTTGGTGACAATGTTTTGCAACACAGATGACTTACTGTCAAATACACAGTGGCGATTTAATACCGAAACTAACATTGTCTCGTCAGTTGTATCCCGTATTTCCCCAGCTCGAGTAAATTATGTAGGTTTATAATCATCATTGCCGTATTCTGACAATAACATTTCTCCGGTTTGTTTAGAAATCTGTGCTTTCAAGTCGTAAGACAGTGCCTATCTGCTCAGGACTGATGAAGTTTTCGTGATGCTGACTATGCCATCACCTTTTTACCAATTCCATTTAGACAGTCAAGACTGTGGTCTACACTGAGTTGGCTGAACTTATTGTTCGTTTCTTTCACTACAAAGTTACCATTCTGGAATACAGTGTTTACTTCCGGTGGAAGGAGGTGCATCTCCGCTACATATACCGATCACCACCTGACATAATTTATGCGATTGTAGTGGAAGAAGTAAGGGAGCATTTTGGTGAAAGATTCTAAGTGAAGTTCCCAAAGGCCTTCGCGGTCTGCTCATGAGTATTGTCGCAGAATCGCAAGCATTTCACTATAATGCCACCAGAACAGTGCACATGGATTGTTGTCATGTACATCAGCGAGGAATGCATTCATGCAATCACGAAATCTGGACGAAAGAAGTATGGAGACTAGGTCATCAATGTCACCCCTGTCGTTCGATTTTGCAGCATTCTGTAGCGAAGATTTCAGTTCGTTATCATGATCTTCAATGTATGTGAATAATTTCGGCAGAACAATTCGCCAAAGCGCCTGCAAAGTCATCTTGTGTATTCTCATATTTTGCGAGTGCCCTTTTCCTGCAAGTACACGCTTCGCTGCTTTTGCACCAGGGATTCCACTGTAAACCCACATGTCCATCAAACCACAATCCACCATGTGTTGTCCAATTGTCCTGTGGAATATCATCATTGTATGTAGTCCCATTAGTCCCGATACGAGAATATCCGTGTACTCAGGAAATCCCCATTTCAGATGCATGAGATTCGAATACAGGGTTCATCTACCGTGACGACAACGTGTCTTTGTTTCATTGACATTGTGATGTGAATGAACCGTAGTATTACTGTGTTTATTGTCTGAATTCCAATTTTTCTTAAGTATTTTCGGGCTCTTCAAATTCTAAAAACTTTCTGAACCCGTAGCAACAAACTAAGAAACATATGGACACTGTTAGGTACGCAATTAATCAATCAATCAATCAATCAATCAATCAATCAATCAATCAATCGCGTTCTCTTCGTTAGCATCTATTCATTGGAATGTATTATGTTTAAGTATAGCACTTCTAAGCTTTAAGGCAACATGCATTTGATAGATAATAAATTTATATAAAATACAAGAAGAATAGAAAATAGGCACCTTCATAATTCTCAAAATTGTGTGGCTTTAGGCAATTGATAAACTAACATTTAAGTGGGATGCCATACAAAAAGTACAAACTGGAGCCACAATGAAGTGTTTCTCTTAAGGTGGGTGATTTTATAATCACCCATCTTAAGGAAACACCATGTAGGGGCCCCAAAATCGATAAAACCTTTGTAAAAGTACTAATTGACTAAATTGTTTAATGTAGTCAATGATTTTGTTCTCACGCGCTTTGCAAAATCGTTTTTTCAGTGTGATTTATATCAATACGCACCACATGGTGGTTCCTTAAGATGGGTGGTCGTTAAAGCACCTGTCACAGCTTTCTTGTGGCTCTTGTTGTTTCCTATATTGCTTCCTACTTATATTAGGTTAATAAGTGCGTACTATTTTAAAGCTCACTGAACAGATGTTTTGCAAAGACTTCGAGCATAGTATTACATCTGTGCATTATTAAGAGATATATTCACATAATTGAGGAGGGCATAGGTCATGATTATGATCGGAACGGAACAACTGGTCTTCTATAAACATTATTTTCCAAATGTAACTTCGAGGTGTACAACATTTACACCAACAGGACCAGAATTCTTCAATAGTGACGTGTGGTCATCTGATTTATGCAAATTAAGTGACCAATGGCTACGAAAGACCAAACTTGGTGCAAATTCCGATATATTAGTCCTCAAATATTGCAATCCATGTAAAATATGACATTAAAAACATAATTAGACAACTCTTGGTCAATCACTTACGCCAAAAGCAATATTCTTTAAAAAATGACCAGTCGTCAGCTGTTTGTGCAGATTAAGTGGTCAAGACCTCATTTCCCAGCTTGGCAACCAAAATACTCAAAATCAGCAGGACATTTTAGTCTAGAAAAGGTTGTTTGCCGACTTTTACCCAAAAATGCCTCAATGACTATCTATGGCCGTCTTTGAAATTTCTGCCCAGACTAATAGGGGTAGGTACGTTTAGGAAAGATCTCGTCAGTAGAACATTAGTTGTCATCCGGAAACGCAATACGATTTCCTACATTTGGTACCGTGACCTTGACCGTAGCCATTTCGCCCGCAGTATTAATAACTTTCTTCCAAGCCGACGACAACACTCTGGTCAGGTTTCGTGAAGATCCCTTTAGCAGAAATTTAATATCATCTGGAAACGCAATGCCGTCATAAGCAACTACTTGACGTGTAGGGTGACGCCATAATGAAGTACGTCATGAATGAGATAAGTTCGTCACGAACACTTAATTGATGACGGACTAAGCGCTGTTGCACGAATTGTATGCATTTACTATTTAATAAACATGCTGTCAAAATATTCAACAGCTTACCTGTATAGTTTTCTTGAAATTAAAATTCAGAGAGTGCATGGATTGATTGATCCCAACTATGGGCGAAGTGTGGGTGGAGTTTAGATAGAGATGGGCGTGGCATGGCTAAAACTGGATACCTCCATTATCTTCTCGTTAAACGCAACCCGTTTTCATAAATTTGATCACCGTGACCGTGACATTTGACTTTTCGACGTCAAAATTAATTTGCTTCTTAGGACCACCAACTGCTTCACACTGACCAAGCGTGATGAAGACCATTTAATTAGAACTTAAGTTATCCCACGGAAATGAAGGCATGAACTGATTAACAGACAAACAGACGGACGGACAAAGCAAATAGGCATGCTATATACCACCCCTCCCCATATATATCTATATAGCGGCATACTAAATGTGAGGATTATAACAGCCATGAAATGGACGAATATCTGGCGTTAATCTTTAGAAACAAACAGAACAAGTTCGAAAGATCACTTAGGCCTAGGTATTCTTTTTTAAAACTAATTTGACTGAAAAATGTGGCTGACTATGGTAAGTTAGTTTTAAAACATTCAACAGCCGTATGTATGACTTACATAAATTTGAAATTATGTCACTTCGTGGTTCAAATGTTTAAAGCTAAAGTGACGCGCTAAATTATTCAAAAGTAACCAATGCCAGTAATAGATGGATCCGATCTGTCACTCAAGTATATGACGTCATAATTGTGACGACCGTTGCTATCATATGATGGTGAGATCTACACAGAAATCGGATTTCCATACAAAAGCGTTAGCTTATGCCACACGCAACATATTTGGACTCCAAATCCGCTACAATATAGCTAGACGGATTGTTATACAGTCTTGCACGCTTTCTTGTCGATTTAATGAAATAAATTACTTCATGTCAATTATAAAAGCGTAGGGGATATTCGTAATCGAGATTTACATTTATACAAAATTATAGCAGTTGGAGTTAAGATAATTGTATTTGTTATTATGATTAGGTTATAATCAATGTAGATTTCGTTATCTATAAAATGCATGGAATCTCTATGGATTATTTTAGCATATATGTAGGAGTTACAAATCAACATATAGTAGTGTATCCGCGTGATCCAGGCGGGTCACGATACATCGTGTGCGTGTGCTAAAATCGTCGCCTCGGCGAGCATTCGGTGGTTGGCCTTCGTGAGAGTTAGTCGCGCCTTATCGAAGTTGTGATGTAGGCAGCCATCGTTTCGCGTGTATATATTTCTATGCCGGCCATATACACCCGCACGGCTGTGAGAATGAAGTTACGAATGTGAAGTTCATTTATCAAAATGAGTTTATCAGCCATGTAAGCAGTCATCATACTGATTCATAAATAGATATGGGCGTCATCTCAGTTTTTGGGCCCATTAACAGTTAGAAAACTTAATGAACATTTAGAATTCACGTTTCTCCAGACAATATAATGTTTGGTTTGTTGTCACAATATAAACTTTCATTTAAGAATCGCTCCATGACTTTGGGTCATCATAATCGTCGTCCGCACATCTGATAATATCATCCGTAGCCAGGTCTCCAGATCCTGGTTATATTATCCATAGCCAGGTCTCCAGCTCCTGGTAATGTCATCCATAGCCAGGTCTCCAGCTCCTGATAATATCGTCCGTAGCCAGGTCTCCAGCTCATGGTACTATCATCCATAGCCAGGTCTCCAGCTCCTGGTAGTCATTACTCGTAGTCAGATCTCCAGCTCCTAGTCATCATTAACTGTCACCAGATAACCGACTCCGGGTTAACGTGATTGTGTGCCAGATCACCAGCTTCTGGTCGTTCGCAGATCAAGCACGTCCTTAGCCCAGGCATATTCAGCATTTCAGATCCGCCTACGTCGTAAGATAAATTCGGTCGTTTATATTTTTGCGTTGCGCGTTCGTATGGGTGCACCCACATCTTTCCGTCGTCCTCAATACGATATCAGAATTCGTATTGTGATCATTCGTCAGCAGGCCCCTTTCGTCTTCAAGTCACACAGAAATGACTGTTTCCATTGAGTATTTACAACAGCTATGCTACATTCAGGTGGTATATTATTGATTTATTATATGCAAATTCTATATTGATTGTTGTCATAACTATTATCACATTAATTAGGTTGATATTTTCAAATTTAGATTCTGAACCAAGACCCGATAAGTCTTAAGTTTTAATCGACATAAAATCATACATGCTGCCCTAAAGTCAAGTGATTATCCAATGGTCATTATCCATCCCAGGTTATAAATGATTCAGGTGTCGATAGTGGTCTACATGGATCAGATCGAATAGGGATCATTTTCAACTTGGATAGTGGATGTACTCGGATCTCATCTTCCATTAATTTTGAACATTTATGATTTCTGAAGTGATATTCTTTGAGGATTGATATAAATGACATCGGATCGAAAAATCGATTTGATGTGATTGACATCAAAACTCAAAGAAAGAGCAGGGATTGGATCAATCAGGATCAATCCAATATAGATTGATAATGGTCGAAACGACCATTATCAATCTATATTGGATTGATCCTGACTGATCCAATCCCTGCTCTTTCTTTGAGTTCTTTGACCTAGATGTGACTTCAAGGTATAGGGTTCTTGTTTTAGTTCAAATTAGTTTACAATTGTTCAACGTAAGATAACATACATTGAGGAATTCAGCAGTTATAGATTTTGAAATCCCGCTTCAACAGAATCATATATATCCATATAATATATCAATTATTACAATTATTTCAACTGTGCAGTACTGCTTTGACTACACAACAAATACCAGAAAGCAAGCAAGAATGAATGAATAATCAATTTTTCAAATCTGGCTTTGTTTATTTCCTCTTAATTACAACCATCTTTTGAATCAATGGGTTAAAGTTCAAATCCTAATGCAGATCACGCTTCCATACGTCGAGCCAAGATAAGGAAGTGTTGGAATTCACCTCAAATCGGTCATATAAGCTTTCTTTCGAATAAAAGGGTTAATCATTCATAATGGAAATCATTTAGCTACCCCTAGACATCGATTCTATCATTTCCATTTTGGGTTAAGCGCTTTGGCAATAAAATATCCGGTAATCATTTGATTAATGGCGTCATAATCATTACTGAGGTTTTGACTTTTGGATAAAACGCATCGGTGTTTCACATCGTACAGTAATCTAATTCACGCCAACGTTAGCTAATTCCCTTACATAATCAATAAAGTCACATGTAGGTTGACGGTAAAATTATAATGACGAAATATAACTCCGTCATGAAGCTGGAAAAGTTCTTAAGCATAAGAATTGTTTGTCTTTGATGGATTGACATTTTATCAAATGCTCTGTTGAATATTTTGAAACTCATTTGACTTCGCGCTTTTGCCGGCAATGGCCAGAAACCAGTTAATTTAGTTTCAAAATATTCCACAACTTACGTGTATAGTTACCTTGTAATTGGGATTCTGAGAATTCATGGTACAAAGTATATGAATCGATTCCAACGTGGGCGGATCTTGGCTAGAAATGGGCGGGGCATAGCTAGAAATGTATCCCTCTATAAGATCGTACGAGACGTCGTCAGATTTAAAGCGTAAACTCGCAATGAATCGATAAATCGATATATCGTATGTTGTAATGCTGGAAGAAATATTGGCGCGTGGTGTAAATATTCTGTTGAATATTTTGAAGGTAATTAGTTTCAAAATATTAAAGTTTACCTGTGAATTCACACTTCATGGGGGTTAATTGAGGATGCCTGTTTATCCATCAATCACATGACGTCATAATCAACTACGTGATAGGGAGCCTGCTAACGTACGTTGCTAGAACTTGTGCCCAATCTCATTGTACATATGTTACAATAAAATATGTTTAAAAGACCACTACGTGATGTGTAGGATGGCGTAATAATTACTTAGGTAGAATGACGTAGATACGTTCGTCACGAACGCTTAATTGATGACGGAGTAAGCGCTCTTGTACGAATTATGTCTTTTCTATTTAATAAACATTCTGTTGAATATTTTACCATAGGGAGCTACAGCATCCAGTCGAATTAGTTTCAAACTATTCAACAGCTTACCTGTATATTTTGTCGGATATACATCGATCCCAACATGGCTAAGCGTGCGTGGAGCTTAAGAAAGGATGGGCGGGACATAGCTAAAACTGGAAAGGACCATTCGTACGCCAACGTTTAATCCGTCACCAATTAAGCGATCGTGACCAACTTATCTACGTCATTCATGACATCATTGATTATTAAACCATCCTACAAGTCACATAGTTGATTATGACGTCATATGATTAATGGATAAACTGGAAAGGTACATTATTGCGGCCATTCTTTAGGATGCTAAGTATGCTTTTTCAAAAGCGGTGTATTGGTATCGTGTTTCCGTAACATCGTTTACACTCGCTTTAAACTCGAGCATCCGTATACAAGCTGGCGAGGATATAGCATTAATCTGAATGCATCAACTTCCACTGACCTATATTACCAGTTGATACTATTAACCCCTTAAACCCTTGAGGTAATTCAAGAAAATTTTAATATTCTCATAGAAATTACCCATTTGCATACCAGGAGAAGACTATTTATTTAAATTTACCACTGGAATGACTGGCTCGGTTATCGAGCCAGTCATTCCAGTGGTAAATTAAAAAAAAAATATCCTTTTTGTTCTCAAATGGGCATTTCTCAAGACCACTGCAAAAGCCGTTTTTGGCTGATATGAGTGTTAAAGGCTTAAAGGGACCACAAACAGAGAAGGGTCAAAGGACACCAAACGATGCTTTTGTATAGTTTAAATTAAAATAAAATAAAATTGGCATATTTTCTAATTTCTTAGTGGTAAATTTCGCCACGGTATGCCATTTTCTTCAATTTCTCGCAGTGTGACGCCATCGCGTTGATAATTGTTGTGGTATGATGTCATCGCGTGAATAATATATTGTTGTTGATAACAGATACCACACAACAGCTCATTCAGACACTGCTATATTAATGAAATGTAAGAGAAACACTTGTTTTTCAAACTAGAATTTGAATATGATCTGAGGTCCAGGGGCCTCGTGCACCATAAATGCGTTTCTTGGTCGGTCGTAAAACCTGTTCTATGCGACCACCTTATCGGATGCTTGGCCACGACAACCATGTCTAATATTAAGCCACTTGAATTAACCATATGACACCCGAAGTCACATACTCTAAATTTTATGACAATCATACACGTTAGCTGTTGAATATTTTGAAACTAATTTGACGGGATCTGTTGCTGCCATAGGCAGCAACAGCTCCCAGTCAAATTAGGTGACAAAATATTCAATAGCATGATTTCTTACACTAAGAATTATTTTTCGTATTTGGTATTTCTAAATGTATGGTTACAATAGAATATGCATCTATTTAGGTGGCCGTAGATGC
Organism: Chaetoderma sp. LZ-2023a; assembly: GCA_034401795.1. Taxonomy (NCBI): domain Eukaryota; kingdom Metazoa; phylum Mollusca; class Caudofoveata; order Chaetodermatida; family Chaetodermatidae; genus Chaetoderma; species Chaetoderma sp. LZ-2023a. Next base: position 65,212,168 of record CM067359.1, read on the forward strand.
CAGGTTTTACGACCGACCCACTAACGCCTCAGCCCCAGCTTCGTTACATTATTAGACGACAATTTTTTGTAATTTGAAAATATGTGTAACTTGAATCCACGCGGTTGACGACGCGATGACTTTATACGCTCAATTTTCTGGCGTCTCAAAATTCATGACTTTAATCAAAATTTCAACATTGTTATAGTCTGCTAAAAATTTTCAATTTCATTTTAATTTATAATATGATACCATTTTAATGCAGCTTACTGGGTCGACGCCGGACCGATACTGTGATCGGGACGAACATCGTCGTGTCGTG
>CM067359.1:65212968-65381111 GCA_034401795.1 Chaetoderma sp. LZ-2023a
CGCATGACACGTGTGTTAATGTTTGGTTTGTTGTCACAATATAAACTTTCATTTAAGAATCGCTCCATGACTTTGGGTCATCATAATCGTCGTCCGCACATCTGATAATATCATCCGTAGCCAGGTCTCCAGATCCTGGTTATATTATCCATAGCCAGGTCTCCAGCTCCTGGTAATGTCATCCATAGCCAGGTCTCCAGCTCCTGATAATATCGTCCGTAGCCAGGTCTCCAGCTCATGGTACTATCATCCATAGCCAGGTCTCCAGCTCCTGGTAGTCATTACTCGTAGTCAGATCTCCAGCTCCTAGTCATCATTAACTGTCACCAGATAACCGACTCCGGGTTAACGTGATTGTGTGCCAGATCACCAGCTTCTGGTCGTTCGCAGATCAAGCACGTCCTTAGCCCAGGCATATTCAGCATTTCAGATCCGCCTACGTCGTAAGATAAATTCGGTCGTTTATATTTTTGCGTTGCGCGTTCGTATGGGTGCACCCACATCTTTTCCGTCGTCCTCAATACGATATCAGAATTCGTATTGTGATCATTCGTCAGCAGGCCCCTTTCGTCTTCAAGTCACACAGAAATGACTGTTTCCATTGAGTATTTACAACAGCTATGCTACATTCAGGTGGTATATTATTGATTTATTATATGCAAATTCTATATTGATTGTTGTCATAACTATTATCACATTAATTAGGTTGATATTTTCAAATTTAGATTCTGAACCAAGACCCGATAAGTCTTAAGTTTTAATCGACATAAAATCATACATGCTGCCCTAAAGTCAAGTGATTATCCAATGGTCATTATCCATCCCAGGTTATAAATGATTCAGGTGTCGATAGTGGTCTACATGGATCAGATCGAATAGGGATCATTTTCAACTTGGATAGTGGATGTACTCGGATCTCATCTTCCATTAATTTTGAACATTTATGATTTCTGAAGTGATATTCTTTGAGGATTGATATAAATGACATCGGATCGAAAAATCGATTTGATGTGATTGACATCAAAACTCAAAGAAAGAGCAGGGATTGGATCAATCAGGATCAATCCAATATAGATTGATAATGGTCGAAACGACCATTATCAATCTATATTGGATTGATCCTGACTGATCAATCCCTGCTCTTTCTTTGAGTTCTTTGACCTAGATGTGACTTCAAGGTATAGGGTTCTTGTTTTAGTTCAAATTAGTTTACAATTGTTCAACGTAAGATAACATACATTGAGGAATTCAGCAGTTATAGATTTTGAAATCCCGCTTCAACAGAATCATATATATCCATATAATATATCAATTATTACAATTATTTCAACTGTGCAGTACTGCTTTGACTACACAACAAATACCAGAAAGCAAGCAAGAATGAATGAATAATCAATTTTTCAAATCTGGCTTTGTTTATTTCCTCTTAATTACAACCATCTTTTGAATCAATGGGTTAAAGTTCAAATCCTAATGCAGATCACGCTTCCATACGTCGAGCCAAGATAAGGAAGTGTTGGAATTCACCTCAAATCGGTCATATAAGCTTTCTTTCGAATAAAAGGGTTAATCATTCATAATGGAAATCATTTAGCTACCCCTAGACATCGATTCTATCATTTCCATTTTGGGTTAAGCGCTTTGGCAATAAAATATCCGGTAATCATTTGATTAATGGCGTCATAATCATTACTGAGGTTTTGACTTTTGGATAAAACGCATCGGTGTTTCACATCGTACAGTAATCTAATTCACGCCAACGTTAGCTAATTCCCTTACATAATCAATAAAGTCACATGTAGGTTGACGGTAAAATTATAATGACGAAATATAACTCCGTCATGAAGCTGGAAAAGTTCTTAAGCATAAGAATTGTTTGTCTTTGATGGATTGACATTTTATCAAATGCTCTGTTGAATATTTTGAAACTCATTTGACTTCGCGCTTTTGCCGGCAATGGCCAGAAACCAGTTAATTTAGTTTCAAAATATTCCACAACTTACGTGTATAGTTACCTTGTAATTGGGATTCTGAGAATTCATGGTACAAAGTATATGAATCGATTCCAACGTGGGCGGATCTTGGCTAGAAATGGGCGGGGCATAGCTAGAAATGTATCCCTCTATAAGATCGTACGAGACGTCGTCAGATTTAAAGCGTAAACTCGCAATGAATCGATAAATCGATATATCGTATGTTGTAATGCTGGAAGAAATATTGGCGCGTGGTGTAAATATTCTGTTGAATATTTTGAAGGTAATTAGTTTCAAAATATTAAAGTTTACCTGTGAATTCACACTTCATGGGGGTTAATTGAGGATGCCTGTTTATCCATCAATCACATGACGTCATAATCAACTACGTGATAGGGAGCCTGCTAACGTACGTTGCTAGAACTTGTGCCCAATCTCATTGTACATATGTTACAATAAAATATGTTTAAAAGACCACTACGTGATGTGTAGGATGGCGTAATAATTACTTAGGTAGAATGACGTAGATACGTTCGTCACGAACGCTTAATTGATGACGGAGTAAGCGCTCTTGTACGAATTATGTCTTTTCTATTTAATAAACATTCTGTTGAATATTTTACCATAGGGAGCTACAGCATCCAGTCGAATTAGTTTCAAACTATTCAACAGCTTACCTGTATATTTTGTCGGATATACATCGATCCCAACATGGCTAAGCGTGCGTGGAGCTTAAGAAAGGATGGGCGGGACATAGCTAAAACTGGAAAGGACCATTCGTACGCCAACGTTTAATCCGTCACCAATTAAGCGATCGTGACCAACTTATCTACGTCATTCATGACATCATTGATTATTAAACCATCCTACAAGTCACATAGTTGATTATGACGTCATATGATTAATGGATAAACTGGAAAGGTACATTATTGCGGCCATTCTTTAGGATGCTAAGTATGCTTTTTCAAAAGCGGTGTATTGGTATCGTGTTTCCGTAACATCGTTTACACTCGCTTTAAACTCGAGCATCCGTATACAAGCTGGCGAGGATATAGCATTAATCTGAATGCATCAACTTCCACTGACCTATATTACCAGTTGATACTATTAACCCCTTAAACCCTTGAGGTAATTCAAGAAAATTTTAATATTCTCATAGAAATTACCCATTTGCATACCAGGAGAAGACTATTTATTTAAATTTACCACTGGAATGACTGGCTCGGTTATCGAGCCAGTCATTCCAGTGGTAAATTAAAAAAAAAAATATCCTTTTTGTTCTCAAATGGGCATTTCTCAAGACCACTGCAAAAGCCGTTTTTGGCTGATATGAGTGTTAAAGGCTTAAAGGGACCACAAACAGAGAAGGGTCAAAGGACACCAAACGATGCTTTTGTATAGTTTAAATTAAAATAAAATAAAATTGGCATATTTTCTAATTTCTTAGTGGTAAATTTCGCCACGGTATGCCATTTTCTTCAATTTCTCGCAGTGTGACGCCATCGCGTTGATAATTGTTGTGGTATGATGTCATCGCGTGAATAATATATTGTTGTTGATAACAGATACCACACAACAGCTCATTCAGACACTGCTATATTAATGAAATGTAAGAGAAACACTTGTTTTTCAAACTAGAATTTGAATATGATCTGAGGTCCAGGGGCCTCGTGCACCATAAATGCGTTTCTTGGTCGGTCGTAAAACCTGTTCTATGCGACCACCTTATCGGATGCTTGGCCACGACAACCATGTCTAATATTAAGCCACTTGAATTAACCATATGACGCCCGAAGTCACATACTCTAAATTTTATGACAATCACACACGTTGGCTGTTGAATATTTTGCAACTAATTTGACGGGATCTGTTGCTGCCATAGGCAGCAACAGCTCCCAGTCAAATTAGGTGACAAAATATTCAATAGCATGATTTCTTACACTAAGAATTATTTTTCGTATTTGGTATTTCTAAATGTATGGTTACAATAGAATATGCATCTATTTAGGTGGCCGTAGATGCCAGGTTTTACGACCGACCCACTAACGCCTCAGCCCCAGCTTCGTTACATTATTAGACGACAATTTTTTGTAATTTGAAAATATGTGTAACTTGAATCCACGCGGTTGACGACGCGATGACTTTATACGCTCAATTTTCTGGCGTCTCAAAATTCATGACTTTAATCAAAATTTCAACATTGTTATAGTCTGCTAAAAATTTTCAATTTCATTTTAATTTATAATATGATACCATTTTAATGCAGCTTACTGGGTCGACGCCGGACCGATACTGTGATCGGGACGGTATCGGCCCAGTAAGCTGTATTTTCAGGGTAAAAACTTATTTTTGGCGGTTTTTTAAAATTGAAATCTACGTGATCTCCTTTAAGCTCAATGGAGGGTCACTGAAATCAAGCGAGAATGTAGGTCACAAAGTTCAGAGGTTACAGTTCCTTAAATCAAGCTAGAATGCAGGCCAACAAAGTTCAGAGGTCACAGTTCCTTAAACCGTGCTAGAATGCAGGTCACAAAGTTCAGAGGTCACAGTTCCGTCACCGTAGACAAGTTTGACATTCTGTTTGCCAAAACTATTAGCAAACGACACGTGTTCACAATTTTTATTTTGATAAATATTTGGCAGAATAGAATTTGGTTTGCTTACATCGTCTGAACTGTGGGCGCGACATTTGTTTGCGTCATCAATATTATGACCACAATTTCTGTTTACGTCATCAAGACTATGACCATGATTTCTGTTTGCGTCATCTACATTATGACCACAATTTCTGTTTACGTCAACCACACTATGACCATGATGTCTGTTTACGTCATCAACACTATGAGCACAATTTTTGTTTGCGTCATCAATGCTGCGAACACGGTTTTTGCTTGAGTCGTCAGCAATGTGGTCACTATTCGCTCGTACGTCATCAGAACTGCGAACACGAATTGCGTCACCGTTACCGATACTGTTACAAAGATTATCATCCTTGTCGACAGCGCACTGCCGCCGCGTCCGGTTCTCTTTGCCTACCCCATCGGAAGATGACGCCGGCCTAGGTTCTACACAACAGTTAATCACGCATTCGCACGCACCACCCTTCCCCTGCTCAGCGTCGCTTTGTTGACTGTGTGGGTGAGCCCAGTTTTGTGCCTGGGCACCTTGCGATTGTCTGCCCCGTTGCCCATTGACGAGAGAGCTATGGCCGTGACTGCGATAACTTTTCAGCGGCACGAAGTTGGAGCCATGATTGTCGACGCGCAACAAGAACCGTTTTCTACTCAACTTTTGCCTAATGGAGGTCCGTATCTGAAATACATAAAACCGATGAGTATATGATACAGCTCATAAATACTTTAACATATTACTTAGTACAATGGAGCTTTCCAGAGTAATAATGTCATATGACGTCATAATCAGCTTAGCGGCGTATAGGATGACGTCATAATCATTACGTCAAAAATGATTCAATATGGACCGTCTTTAACTCTTAATAGTCCGACACGTAAGAATTGTATGTCTCTACTATTTAATAAACATGCTGGTGAATATTTTGAAACTAATTTGACTGGGCGCTGTTGCTGCCATAAGCAGCAACAGCGCCCATTCAGATTAGTTTCAAAATATTCAACAGCTTACCTCATAGTTTTCTGGAAATTGATAATCAGGCAGTTCAGAGATCGATCGATCCCAACACGAGCAAGGTGTGGGTGGGGCTAAACTAGAGAGGGGTGGGGCATAGCTCAAAATGGAAAGGTTCATTTTGAACACGATGTAAGAAATGTTCTGTTGTAGGCCCATATATGTTAATATGGAGGAGTACAGTCTTAGCCAAGCTTCCACGCTTTGCACGTGTCGGGATCAATCAATCCCTGCACTATCTGAATCTCAATTTCCAGAAAAATACACAGCTAATCTGTTGAATATTTTGAAACTAATTTGACTGTGTCAACCTGAGAGACTATTAAGCGTTTAAGACGGACTAAATCAAGCCATTCATGACGTAATGGATTATGAGGTTATCCTACACGTCACGTAGTTGATTATGACGTCATATGATTGATGGATAAACTGGATTGCTCCATTGGATTGGACGATATTGCTGCATCCTTAGACTATGTTCGAATTGAATTATGTTAAAAATATTCAATAGTACGTTTTATGTTGTTTTTGGAAACATTTTCGTACACTTTTATAGTGACGGACTTTTCTATATTCGTGACGGAGCTAAGTCCCTTTGATTGTGACGTCAGGAAACAAGTGCCATAGATGATTATAATATCAGATATTTGAGTCACACAATGGATCCCTCTATTGTATTCCATACAAAGCTCGTGTTAAAGGATGACTTAACAGGTGCGACACGAGATAATTACAAAGTAGACAGCTTTGTTAGAAATATAAACAAACTGACAAACTGACAGACGTAAGATCACATTATACTAACCTGATAACGCAGCTTACTGGACCCGATGCTGGGCCGATATCGGCCCATCATCGGCCCAGTAAGCTGCGTTATCAGGGTCGTTGCGAATCACAAGTATAAAATTCTACAAATTTATAAATATTGGAGGAATCCAGATTTAGCTATGTCTCGTTCTCCTCTATCTAAGCTCCACCCACGCTTTGCCAGTGAATTAAGGATTACGGATAATCTGTTGAATATTTTGAAACCAATTTGACTGGGTGCTGTTGCTGCCTATGACAGCAACGGCGCCCAGTCAAATTAGGTTCAACATAATTAAATAGGGCGGTACAATTCACACAACTTGATGGATTGACTATTTAAGCGTTTAAAATGGACTAAATGACGTCATTCATGACGTAATTGATTGTGACGTCAGATTACATGTGACGTAGTTGATTATGACGTCATACGATTGACTGAGAAACTGGATTCCTCTATTAGGTAGTGTCCTGATATTGTGCGGTAAAAATGGGTCTTTTCGTTTTATGATCATGGTTCGAAGACCCAGATCTTACTGGATTCCGAGTTTTGCCTTGCAACTCTATAGAATTGGGATTGTTGGATTATGTTGTCCCAAACGAACGGGTTCGGTATGGAAACCTGAATCAACGTGGCCATTTAAAAACCTTTCTTCTGCGATAAAAAGAATCTCAAACTCGTTGGCATTTTGCAAAACATCATTTGGAATTCGCTATTAAATGTGCATATACACAACAAAACACTTTAAAATAAAATTGCTAAAATTTGATACTTTTAGAAGCTTAAATTGTGTATCTAGATGTAAAGAAAAGAAATAAATTTTTACATATAATAATTCGATTACGGATGAATTACGAGTCTCTAATTTAACTTCGCAATTAAACAAATTATATTAATTTAGATAGAAGGAAACAATCATATGTTAAGATTTCTTTTGTTTAATTACATCGAGGTACACGATTTAAGTCTCTAAAAGTAAACAATTTTAATAATTTTATTTTCGAGCAGTTTGGTTTGAATATTCACCTTTAAAGGTAATTCCAAATAAGATATTACGACAGTTGGCTAGAGCTAATAAATAAGTTAACTTGTTTTCAAAAAACGCCAAAAACAACCCAGAAACATGTTCGGTAATACAATTTTGAACACGACGTACGAAATGATTTCTTGAACATAGTGAAAATAATTGAATTGGAAGACATTTCTTAGGCAGCAATGCCTTCAAATCTAATTGTGTTCAAAATATTCAAACAATACCATTTATTTTGTTTTGGAAACATTTAACGATATTTCTGAGGTGTACTGTAAACACGTGTGATAGATTTTATACGAGATGTCAACTAGTTTAAGATCCTCTATGAATCTTACCTCTTCGTTCAGGAAGCAGAAAAATATGGACACAAAGAATCCCTGTAATGACAGCAGAAAGATAATGATTAAAGCAAGCTTAACCGTCTGATCGCTGAGTTTTCGCAGACGACATCTTCCAGGGGTTATATCTGTGAAACTGCAAAATATTTTGAAAACAATTTGACTGAAAGTTGTCGGTGGCAAACCCACCAACAACTCTCAGCCAAATTGTTTTCAAAATATTCAGCAAGTCAAGAGGTTTTGCTAATTGAGATTAGAGTCTGGTGGCTTTTAACAGCGAGGCAGTTTATAGACATATACCCAGATCTCAAATTAACCCACGAGCATCAAGAGATAACAGCGAGCCGCACCCCACCCCTTCACGTCTTTGTGACATTGTGAATTTTCAGATCACAAGCGATTTTGTGGAATCTTAGTGCAATCGGATGAATAGTTACCGCGATACTCATTTTAATCGTGACACTATGAAAACAGCACTTAGAGCACCTCACTACCTTACCTTTCTCATTATTGTCAAACTTTTATTCCGTGTTTCTCTTATTCCCCCCTCTCCCTCCCTCTCCACACTATGCTCTCCCTCCATCCCCGCTCTCTCTTCCTCCCTCCCTCCCTCCCGCCTGCCCGCCCTCCCTCCCTCCCGCCCGCCCGCCCTCCCTCCCTCCCTCCCTCCCTCCCGCCTCTCCTCTCCTCTCTCTCTCGCTCTCTCTCTCTCTCTCTCTCTCTCTCTCTCTCTCTCTCTCTCTCTCTCTCTCGCACTCTCTCTCTCTCTCGCACTCTCTCTCTCTCTCTCTCTCTCTCTCTCTCTCTCTCTCTCTCTCCCTCTCCCGCTCGCTCGCTCTCTCTCTCTCTCGCACTCTCTCTCGCTCTCTCTCTCTCTCTCTCTCTCTCGCCCTCTCTCTCTCTCTCTCTCTCTCTCTCTCTCTCTCTCTCTCAAAGGTACGCGAGCGCACTCCCTCGCTCGAGCGCACGCACGCACGCACAACAGCGTGCGCACTATTTAGCAAAATCTAAATCAGTACTCGAAATAGATTATGAATTAATGAGTTATTTCTCATAACTTACTACTATAAAATATAACTATTTTTGATTATCCGCCATCTTGATGTATGTAATGTATCATATTTGAATTGTATGGGAGAAACGGGAATAAGAGTCATGTCTTATTGCGTTTCCATTTGAGCAAAAATAAATTCTGTTTAGACCAATATTGTTTATATTTACACATCACTACGCATGCGCATTACACCGTTACATAGATACAATATCATATAGCTTTTTTTTAGTAATTACGTTGACTCCTTGCTGGACATGAAGTGGGTGGAGGTGGGGTGAGGTGGGGTGGGTGGGGGTGGGTGGGTGTGGGTGTGGGTGGTTGGGGGTTAGGGGGTTAAGGGTTGGCTAACTTGGGTTGGTGCAGAATATATGTGGTACTCCGGACTTAATGGACCCTTCTTAGGAGAGAAATAAATGCGGTAGCTGTGTTACCTTGACAATAATAATTGTACGATTCAAAGTTGATACACGTGAAGATCAACTTGATTGATTTTCCGCAAGCTTTCGCAGATAAATGTACTTAATCGCGGAGCGCATTTATGTGCGAAAGCTTGCCGAAAATAAAACAAATTGGTCTTAAAATGTCTCAACTTTTCATAATACAATTATTATTATTCGATCAAAAGAGAACATCGGCAGTTGAGGAAACGATATAAATATCAACTATTGAGTAGGGGAGGGGGTGGGTGGGTGGGGGCGGTGAGCTGAGGCAGAATGGGTGTGCAAAGATGCGGAACTACCTGAAATGAATTGCAAAACATCTCGCCATACAGTTTTGGAACGAGTAACGCATCGCTATCTGGCAAAACTGCAAAAACCACGTAATGCGCACCAAACATCGGGACGAGAATCATTGTAAACTTGGCCAATTTCCTGCAAAAAACAATACCATATTTTATTTTATTTTCAATCAATATAGCTCCAAATACTTAATAATTCTAGGACCGATGACCCCTTGATAACGCCGGCTACTGTCCAGGTATTGGTACAGTATCGGCCCACTAACCGGCGTTATCAGGACCGAGGCTCGGGCTCTAGTACCACGTCCTATGTGTTTGAAATAGTGGTCGCATCGTAACCTTTGACCTGCCTCGCATCGTAAACTTGGACTTGCCTCGCATCGTAAGCTTTAACCTGCCTCGCATTGTAAGCTTTGACCTGCCAAGCATCGTAACCCTTGACCTGCCTCGCATCGAAAGCTTTAACCTGCCTCGCATCGTAAGCTTTGACGTGCCTCACATCGTAAGCTTTGACCTGCCTCGCATCGTAATCTTTGACCTGCCTCGCATTGTAATCTTTGACCTGTCTCGCATGGTATGCTTTGACCTGCCTCGCATCGTAAGCTTTGACCTGCCTCGCATCGTAAGGTTTGACCTGCCTCGCATCGTAAGCTTTGACCTGCCTCGCATCGTAATCTTTGACCTGCCTCGCATCGTAAGCTTTGACCTGCCTCGCATCGTAAGCTTTGACCTGCCTCGCATCGTAAGCTTTGATCTGCCTCGCATCGTAAGCTTTGACCTACCTCGCATCGTAAGTTTTGACCTACCTCGCATCGTAAGCTTTGATCTGCCTCGCATCGTAAGCTTTGACCTGCCTCGCATCGTAAGCTTTAATCTGGGCATAGCAACAGTTGTATTTAATTTCGCGACCCTGACAACCTACCCGTAGAATAAACACCATGCGTTACATTTGTTAATGGAGCTGGCATCGTTCATCGTGCCTTATTGCCTCTTTGACATAAACAAAGTCTTCAAACAATAATGCTGTCAAAAAACAACATGGACCATATAAAGCAGAAACAGGTTCTACGACCACAACAGCTATCTTTAAAAAATCGATTATGTTTTTGCAAAGACAAGACAAAGGCACCACATCGGACTACTATTCATATACTGGCGCAGTACTCAGCTTGGACCAGAAGCCATTGGTGACCCGCCCAATCGTAGACAGGTGCGACAGTGACCCATCACTCAAATACCATATAAGAAGGCGCATGGGAGCAGATAGGAACCATTGACACCAACTCTAATGCAAACGAGGCTTCCTCCAGAGTACTCACATGTATTGTATTAAAACATCACCTACAGATTTCGGAGTTGTCAAGGATAATAACATGTCTGGATGCTACGCTGTAGACCTGTCAGTTATGAATTATGCGTTCGTGCCGTAATTAATTATGAGGTCATCCTACATGTCATGTACCGTAGTTGATTATGCCGCCATATGATTGATGGATAAACTGGAATCCTTTATTAGCGATGGGTATGCAGCCGACATATACGTCATAGACGAGCAAAATAAGAGTAATGATAACGTTCTCCCTATAGACCGTGTGCATCTCTGTAGATACCTACGAAGCTAAGTGAGCAAAGCGTCCGGCTGATTGGAGAAAGACCAAAACCCTCGGCGTACTAATATTCCAAAAGATATATTACTTTAATCAAAATTTTAGATAAGGATGCTTTAACACACCTATTCTGAGAAAAAAAGACTGCAGATTCAAAAACGATTATTGACGATATGTAAGACAAAATTGCCATTTTGACCACAATTGGCCAAAACATGGCCATATTTGGCCAAATTCTGTTTGTCCGCATCTGCGTGTTTTGATGATGTACATCTATGTTTAAATGGTAATAAATCACATAATGTAGGTTGTATTTACAAGATATAAACAGTGTTGACGCCATGTAACAAAAATTGCAATTTTGGCCAAATTCGGCAAAAATATGGCAAAAACTCAGATTTTTAAATGGACAGTTTGGTGTTATCATTTTCTAGCCAATGGGCCTTAGAATCCTTTACATTAGTATTTTGTGGCCAAGATTTGGCCAAGGAAAATAACATTTGGCCAGTTTTGTCCAGTCTTCTGGACAAAAAAGTGTTATTTTCCATATGAATAATAATGAAATTGTACTCGGTATGAATAGCATGTAGAAAATCATGGAAATCAAATTTATGACACGACATTCAGTTAGTCATCCCCATCATCATAACTGCATCTTCATCCTCTGAATCAGCATAAGTAATACTATCGTTGTCTTCATCCTCATCATCCTCTTCTCCATCTGCCACGTCGTCTGGTTCCATGATCTCAGAGAGCATAGTTGGCATCTGACTGCCAGGAAACCATAGTGGTATAAAGACTCCATTAACCTCTTTCCAGCCATGATCTGTTGGTTGAATGTTTTCTAGTGGATCTCTTAGATGAGCATGCTTCCAGAGATATGCCACAGTTGCATCGTACCGTTTTTTGCACCAGAACATCTTTGCAAGGTGGAAGCAATTCCCTTTATTTTCTCCAGTGGACTGTCTGGATCAGTTGGTTTGTATTTCTGTAGATTTTCAACCTGGCCTCATTCACGGATATTAATGCTCCCTGACTATAGATTGAACACACAAATCTTTCTACAAGGCTATCGCCATCAACAAAGGTGCTGCTTTCTCTAAGATTGCGGAGGCTTTCAAGATGGAGAACACTCGTTTCAGCTTTCCTCAGTAGGTTCACCTTTCCCTTCCTGAAGAAGGGTGATGTGCAGTCAGATCCTGTCAGAGCATGATAACCTGGCAAGGCCTTGGAAAGGACTAGACCAAGGTGGTTTACTAGTGCAGTGATATGGACACACCTTCTAGTGTTATCACTCGAATGTCCCAGGTCCTTCCAAACATTAACCTTGAGCTGTCTGGCATGATACAGGAGGATGACCATGATATCAGTATCCGTTGCACTGACAACAACATTCTGTCCTGGAATTGTATTTGTCAGGTGCCTCATTGTGTTCATCATTTCCTGATAGGTTTACCATATACGGAAAGCACTGCTGCGCATGTGCAACAACAACTGTCTTTTGTTTTATGATAGGTGCATAATTGTTATTTTTCCATTGCTCAATGAAGAACTTGATAAGTGCAGTTTTAAAATGTGTTGATCTCAAGGCATGTCTGAAGTCTTTAGGATGTAACTGATCTGGGCCAGTGATGTGAAATGATCCATCATTTGTGCCTCTTGGCTGCTGTTCAATATTCTTGATGGTTTTCACATCACTGTCACAGACAAAGTGTACTTCACTTGCCTGTGTACTGCATATGATCTTTAGGACCATCTCTGACACATTTTCAATATTACGAGGCAGGTCGGACGACAGTGACTGGATTATAAACATGCCATCATAGAGAACTGCATCAACTGTTGTCGGCTGTCTATGTGCAATCAAAGTTTCAAGGTGTTCAGAGAGTTTGTACTTTGGGGTCTTCTTCACCATGCCATAAATACTGACCAAAGAGAGGGGGAATCGGGGTAAGTGGAAAAGGAAACACTTTTTCAAGCTCAATCTCTCTGGTACAAGCAAGATAGACTAATCTACACAGCAAGTCCCGTGTTGTATTCAGTTCAACAACCTTGTCATCTTTACCTGATACTTTGCTCTTGATGGCAGCACTGGCAAGGTTTCGCGCTTTTCTTCTTTGTAGTGTTCCTTTAAATCTCGTAGGATCCTCTAATCATTCGTTGAGTAACTCACCTTCCCACCTTTTCCCCAGAAAAGGGATTTAGCATGTCATGTTTTACTTCATCTGACATTTTCTTGCCATCCACTAGACAGTACAAATTTGTGTCTTCGAGCAGCGACTCAGCAAAAGGATTCATAGTAGTCACAATCATTTCGGAAATGTTCTCCAAATCTCTGGAATTTATGAACTTTTGACTTTCGTAGCACATGGCTTGGACTAGCAGCCTTCTTTATTGCGGCTTTCTTAAACAGATGCCTTACTATGGTGCTTCTAGCTTGCATAGTAACTGTCCAACGCCTGGTTGCTCCTTGACTTTGATGGAAATCAGTGATTCCACTTTGTCGTGAAGATGCATCTGCATTGATCTTATTCTCTACTTCTTGATCCACTGGTTGCCTGACAAAGGAATTAAATGACAACCTAATAGACGTTCAAATTGTAGCCTAATGCCAGGATGTGTGGTATGCATGTTGAAGAGTATGAGATAGTACAAGTACATGTAGCGTGCATAATTGTGGCAATTTGCAGCAAAGAAAATGCTAATCATTTCCCCAAGCCTGAACATAAAAGAATCCACATCATTTGCTCGTACAGCTCTACTGAACAGCATGTATCTATCGACAATGTCAATGTAGTTCCTCCAGCACTGTGCATTAACACCATGCTTGCCAGCTCTGATATCATCGCAGAAACTTTCATATGCTACATGTATCATGAAAGCTATGTACTCGTCCGTCTCATCCACATCTTTCATCGCTTCAGGGGCTTTGACAGTCTTTAGGGCTTCAATCAAATGTCCATAGCTATCATTTGCCTCTTCTAGTTGCAAGAACAAATCCATATGCTTGCTCCGCAAAGTAGTTGCTAGAAGCACGTGCATTCTTCTTGCTTGATTATAGTGTTTTCCTGGCAGAAAGGCATTTCAGGAACCCTTGGTGAGGGCACCATCCTCCTTTTAAAATGTGCGCTGCACGTGACCCATCTACAAGGTACTCCACTGCTGATAGATAACGGAACATAATATGGAAAGCTCCGAAACAAATAAAAACATTGTCACACTTAGGTCGCAGTAGCCAAGTCATAGCTCGTTACAATACAATCCTCCGTACACGCTTCAACAAGGGTCGTGCTTCTTTTCATCATTTCATTCACTACATCAGGCCATGTAAGAGGTGCTCCAATATTCGCTAAATAGCCTATCTTTTGAGCTCGTAAATCATCTCTCGTTATTATGGAGTTCCAGTCAGACCACAATGGTGTTTGTTTGTTTGTTTTACAAGATATTGTCCATGCAGCATCTCTGTGAACACAGGCATTGTAGTTTCCAGGCTTGTCCATTGTGTGCATATCGAAGAAAAAGCTTGATATCTTAAGTTTCTTTCTCATTGGTTCGGGTTCTGGATTCGGTATTTCAAGACTTTGCTTACTTTGCTTGTTCATAGGAATAGGAAGTGTAGTCATTGCTGCTGTTGACGTGATATAACCTAATGACATGGCTTCAGTTGTGGAGGAGGTCGAGCTTGTATTGGATGCTGTCGTTGTTGATGTTGGTGAGGAAATATTTGGAAGTTAATTTTTGATACAGATGCCTTGTGTGTCATGATACATTGATTCATCATAGTTGTCCCATGCTGAGTTCGTGCTTAGTCCTTTACTTGCTTCTAGGCCATTAGGATAACTCGATTTCTCTCAATAATTTTAGCGGCAATCTGTGTCTCATATTCTCCTGCAGTATGATATCCTACACAGTGGCCGAAGTGATTAACAATCTCTTGAACCATCCAGTAACCAGTAATACTCTTCAAGCCCATGCCCAGCAGTATCTGTTTAGATGGCTTCAAAGTTCCACTGGTAGCTTTGTAAATATCATCTTCAGCTGCTGATTCAATATACAGCTCCACTCTTTGACTGGCCTCATCTTTTGAGCCAGTGTACAAAATCCGATAGAAATCTGATAGCTCAGCAGGTATATTTGTACACTGACCATCATGGATTGCTTCTACTGTATTAGGGTTTGGGAGATTATTCTCACTGAGCTTCTGGATCTTCTGTCTGAGGAACAAAGCTACATTCTTTATTTCATTGTCCATAGCATCCTGTGCGATAGAGATAAATACTGTGTTTCTTACATTCTTGCTCAACCTGAAGCTTGATGCCATACTGTTCTTTGAATTTGGACGAAGGATTGTGTGGTTCAGAAGTGGGTTCCTCTAACCATTCTTCTGCGAGCAATTCAATGTAGGCTTTATTTACACTAACCAATTTCTTTGAGGCGTCTTTCAGAAAGATTTCGTAGTTTATGTATGAAAGTAGTCTTAAGAAAGCAGCTTCTCGGCTCTTTGTGTATGTCACACATTTGCCTTGTACTTGAGCCGTAGCAGCATTAGAAATATGGCGTGCTCTATATGCGTTATGGTACTTCACTTCGCTATGAAGTCAATGTGTTCATATTCACGAAGGAAGTCTTTGTCTTTCAGTTTCCTTGCAACATTTATTATACTGACCTGTGCCTGTATAGTCTCACATGGAGATAGTGTTTCAAAGCCACTGGGGAAATACTTTCGGTATGGACCATTGAAGAAAATGCACTTTTTCTCTAGCACTCCAGTAGATGAGGTAGCTTTCTTCTCCACCATAGAACTTGTTTCAACAATATTTTCAAAAGAACGATTTTTTGTTCCCTTTGACTGTATCTGATAAGCTGTAAATTTACTATAACAGCCACTGTGAAAACCATAATGAGGCAATGGTTCGGTTTCAAAGTTAATTGATTCACATATAACAAGGTACTTTGATTTCTTCTGCTATTGTTTTCTGCCTTGAACTGTGTCCCCAGCTGTTTCCCATGTCTGTTTAGTAAATAGGGTCACTACATAACCATTATGTTCTGTACCATCAGTCGCATGCAGCACATAATGCATCGGCACGTCTACACCATCATCCATCTTCACCCAAGATACACACCCAAAATATTAATCAACCAGATCAGTTGACAAAATGTGGCCAGATTTTCGACTTTATAGTAAATACTAGTCTAAGAGGGAGATGGCTTTAATCAAATAGTGTCACACATAACAAGGCAAGAAACATTTTCATGTGAATAATTTGAGCGCAGGTGACTTGTAGTGTATAAATAAAATATTAAATTTGATAGCAGGTTCTGTGAGAAGAAATTCAGTTTTCAATTTACGTTGAAAGACACTTTCTGAAATTACCCCAGGTCATCTCTTATAGTAAAATAACTGCACAGAACACAGTAAGCAATCTTTAGATTGCTTTCAAATTAGATATTCAAACTATGATACTACTTTCGAATGTAAAATTAGTTACTAATCAAATGAATATATAAATCTATGCCATATTAATCTCAAACGTTAATCGACAGCATTAGACGCATTGTCATTGTGAAGCTTCGCACCATGATTTCAGATATGGCCAATGTTGGCCAAAAATTGACCAGAAAGGCCAATATTGATCACCTATTTATTATATATTGTAAATACAACCTATGTTATGTGATTCAGTGTCCTTTAAACGTATATGTACATCATCAAAACACCGAAATGCGGACACGCCGAATTTGGCCAAATATGGCCACAATGGCAATTTTTTCTCATTTGTGCTCAATAAGACTGCTTTCATTGGAATCAGCACACGTTTTTTTTACATAGAATAGGCTAGTTAAAGCATCCGTACCTAAAATTCTGATTAAAGCTGTCTACCTCTTAGACTATAAGCTCCTCTTACATTGAATCATGTTGCCTAAACAACGTACGCTTATACGTTATCACCGCTTTATAAGCAGTTCTAAGTAACCTTGATGGCTGTCACTACAAATACATTCATAAAATAGCCCAATATCGCTGGTCAACACGATAATCTTCAATGACGTGCTAACACAATAGGCGGAATATAATCCCAAAGTCAGTGAAGGGGGATCAACAAACATATTCCCGCTTTGGTAATGTTTTGCGAATTCCACCAGACACACTTGCACCACGTGTCTTGGAATTCGCTGTACTGGGCGCCATGACATATAAACCTAGCAAGGCATGGCGCTGGGCGATAAATGCGTTACGTACCAAAGTAACCAAGCAGAGCTGGGTACACGGAATGCCAATAAGAACCGAAGGGATGTAAAGAATGAGCCGAAAATAAGAAACAGTGATCGCTATAACTGTGATACGCGCAGCTTTGCACTCAGTGCCAAAAAGCTTCACCGACAGAAATACAGACGGATTGACCAAATGAGAAATAGTTCAAAGAGAAGTTGGTCCAATGGAAAAACGTACGTTGCCTGTGGTTAGACCTCAGTCAACACAAGTTACTGGGCCATTGCTCACCAATACCAGGCTGTATTGGCTCGATATTGGTACAGAAACCCGTATTATCAGTGAATACGCTCAGGTGTCGAATCGCTCCTTCGTGCAGGATATATGAGGAAGGGAACCAAGTCAGCTGGATCAGAAATCTACGTCAGTATATTGAGACTATGGCAAGTGTTGCATTGATGTTGCGCTGTGGATTCTTGTCGATGTTGCGGTTGTTTTCGTTGTTGATGTTGATGTCGTCATCGTCATCTTCGTCACTGTCATTGCCATTGTTGTCGGTTGTCGCTGATGTCGTCGTCGTCGTCGTCGTCGTCGTCGTCGTCGTCGTCGTCGTCGTCGTCGTCGCCGCTATTGTTATTGCTACCATCCTTGCTGCTGCTGCTGCTGCTGCTGGTGGCGTCGTCGTCGTCGTCGTCGTCGTCGTCGTCGGCGGCGGCGGCGGCGGCGGCGGCGGCGGCGGTGGTGGTGGTGGTGGTGTTCCTTTTGTTGTTGATGATTCTATTTACATTACCTGTATTTCTGGGCTAAAGGCTGCTGCACCATGACGAGACGGGAGTACAAGGCGCGAATTATGATCACCAAAAGCAGAAAATTTACCTGAAAAGATATATTAATAGATAGGGCCTATATAACGTCAGCCATGAACCGTGCCGGTGCGACCATGTGGTCCACTAAAATCTCACTAAAATACGGTTCATCTCTGAAATTACACTTTCTACCTTCTAGTAGAGGACCCAGCCATAGGATCCGTGATCAATGTTTGCGGAACTTGTTTTAAACATGATATTCATGTACCCAGGGGCCACTAAAATGACACTAAATCTGTTTTCTTGCTATGGACTCGGTAATTATCAAAGAAACCATAGCATGCTTCATATCAGACTGAAACTTATTAAAACACATTGTTGAAGATTCCACTAGAATTGTGGTTTATCTATATTTGAGAATGTCATGTGAAGTTTAAGTTATGTTACGGTACTTAAATAGGTGAAATAAACTGCCGTTATTATGTTGCTATTGCTTCATGGAAAGGTTACCACGCTGCATATCAGAATAAAGCTATGGAAATGTATTCTCAAGATAATAATTTACTGTTAGTTTCCAGTTTTCGATGGCGTGTTATTCATGTTAAATCTAGAAGAAAATGTATAATTTGTGTAAATTACAAACATATTTCCCCAAAATTAATCACGGAATTAACCTATGGCAGGCTATTCTACTATTTATTATTATTATTTTATAAAAGAATATCAAACTAAGTCAAAGCACTCCTAATTCACCTTTCCAGAGTACCCACCCACCCATCATATGACGTCATAATGAACTGCGTGATGTGTACAATGACGCCATAATGAATGAGGTCATGAATGACGCCGATAAGTACGTCACGAACGCATATTTGAAGACGGTCTATGCGGTGTTGTACAAATTGTTTGCTTTTACTATTTAATAAATATTCTGTTGAATATTTTGAAACTAATTTGACTGGGCGCTGTTGCTGCCATAGTCAGCAACAGCACCCAGTCAAATTAGCTACAAAATATTCTACATCTTCCCTGTATAGTTTTTAGGAAATTGATAGCTAGGGCATTAGGAAATCGATCAATCCCAACACGGCGGGGTGTGGGTGGAGCTTAGCTAGTGATGGGAGGGGCATAGCTAAAAATGGAACTGTTCAAATTAGTTACAAAATATTCTACAGCTTCCCTGTATAGTTTTTAGGAAATTTATAGCTAGGGTATTCGGGGATCGATCAATCCCAACACGGCGAGGTGTGGGTGGAGCTTAGCTAGTGATGGGCGGGGCATAGCTAAAAATGGAACTGTCCATTGACATAAATCATAGGATATTTGACCATTTTATATCGTATTAAATTTTCAATCACATATGTAAAGTTAGTCTATGACACTCTCAAAACCTCTAATTCGAAAGGCATTTCAGTTGTTATGGAAACTGCCAGATGAAGTAAGAGACCATCTTCGAATATTGGGACAACCTGGTGAGAATGGACCTGTCCAGTTTTACCTATGTCCCGCCCATCTCTGGTTAAGCTCCACCCACACCACTCTCGTGTTGAGATCGATCGATCCCTGAACGCCAGGACTATTAATTTCCGGAAAGATATACAGGTAAGTTGTTGACTATTTTGAAACTAATTTGACTGAGCGATGTTGCTGCCTATTAGTTTCAAAATATTCAACAGCATGTTTAATAAACAGTAAAGCCATACACTAAAGCCATACACTTCGTACAACAATGCATAGTCCGTCACCAATTATGGGTTCGTGACGAACTTATGTATGCCATTCATGGCGTAATTGATTATGATGTCATCCTACAAGTCAGGTAGTTGATTATGACGTCATATGAAGGATGGCTAAACTGGAAAGCTCGTAGGCTTACAAATTTGTATCAAAAATAAAATTGTAATGTCTATATTAATCTGACACTTTATTTGGATACGTAACAGGTTTAATAACAAAAAACATATTATTTTGGAGACTATACAACTCGGCTGAAAATACTGAACTCTGAAATGTCACTTTTGAGAGGGTCGCGAGTGATCTAGCCAATATATACGATATCTCTGATTTAACTACTCTTGTGTCAACAGCACCTGAAAGTGCTCAACATGCTACACATATCAAGTGCCGGTCAAGATTTTTCAAGAAAATTATAGATTTTGCAAGCCAAAAGAAGACTATTAATTTTTTTTGTAAATTCACCACTGAAATTCACCTTTCGAGAGTATCCAGTTATCATATGGCCTCGTATGACGTCATAATCAGCTCAGCGCGTGTTTGATGACGTCACAATCATTACGTAACAAAGGGTTCCATAGAGACTGTCACCAAATCTCAAATACTCCGACACGTTGTAAGAAATGTATGTCTTTGTAATTCTTTGCCATTTAAGAAAACATGCTAAGGCAGCAACAGCGCCCAGTCAATGTGGTTTCAAAATATTCAACAGCTTAAATGTGTAGTTTTTTGGAAATTGATAGTCAGGGTGTTCAGAGATCGATCGATTCCAACACGAGCGAAGTGTTGGTGGAGCTTAGCTAGAGATGGGCGGGGCATAGCTAAAACCGGAAAGGTCCATTGACAAAAATAGCTTTTTATGATCATGCAAATGGTCATTTCCCGCTGAAGATGACGTTTTTGCTACATCTCTTTAATTATCCTGTCACTGATGAATTCCTATATATTTTTTAACATCAATGGTACCATGAGAAAACGTCAAGGGTCACAACTCATTAAGGAGATGACATTTATCAAGCTACCAATTGAAATGTACTATATTGCTTTGGTAGATAGAGGGTAATTTTGGAGACTATCAACACCATTCACCGAGGACAGCGAGAAAAATGATGGGACTGAATTCACATCATCAGATTGGACATAGAATATAGGACATAGAAACCGTTTTCATGGATTATTTCTAGGCACCGGAAAGCTCCTGTGATTGCCTGTGTCAATATCAATGACAGGGTACTGTAATACATATTCTTTTGAATATTCGAAAGTAATCTACCTAGAAGTCATTGATGCCTAATACAGCAATGCCTTCCAAACAAATTAATTTCAAACGAGTCAACAGCTTTCTTGTCCGAAAATTGTGAAACGTGAAATTTATTTACTGGTAAAAGTTTGTAAATCTGCGTCTGTTCAATGGACCTTTCCAGTTTATCCATCTATCAAATGACGTCTTAATCAACTAGGTGACGTGTAGGATGGCGTCATCTTCAATGGCGTCATGAAAGACGTAGATAAGTGCGTCACGAGCGCATAACTGATGACGGACTAAGCACTGTTGTACGAATAGTATTCTTTACTATTTAATAAACATGATGTTGAATATTTTAAAACTAATTTCACTGGGCGTTATTGAATAATTAAGCGAATACCGGTCATGCGCAATTACGATTTACTGAACTCGCGTCATCCGCTGTCGCGACAACTAGCCCCATATTGAGGGTATGCGCATGAGCCATCTAGCCAGTATAGACGATATCTATGGATTAAATAATGTTATTTAGTCATCGGAAACGTGATTTATTCATAGAATTTATCGGCGGCAGATAAAGAACATTATATGAAAATGAGTGCGCTTACCGCTATAATAAATATTAGGAACCCGTGCAGTAGCCAGTGGAAGTTCTTTTGAATGAACATGTTCCAGCAACTGGGAAAAAAAAAAAAAAAAAAAAAATAATAGCCGCCGTCCATCATAATATTTTTTGATCAAGAAACAATGTTGTTGTGAGGTGTGGGTGTGTTCCAGTTTCCACGGAGAACCTGTCCTTGTGTAAACATGTCCACCAAATTGGATGTACACCATTTCTGAGAAATAAGGGTCTGTAATCACTGTAATTTATTATCGTGTAAAAGTAAACAGTTACCTCCCTTACACCGCGATTGCAGTGAAAATATGCAAGATTTGATAGTTTATTTTTGGGGTATATATTTATTTGGATACACATGCATACAGATTTACCCATATCGACTGAGACGAGTCGCAAAATTAGGTCAAATCCAATATAAAGGATATTTCGATATTTTGGACCAGAAACGCTGCATGATTATTCTGAAATCATATTGAAGTCATATAGTCATACGTTGATAAAACATTCCAATATGGCTGCCCATGGCAACAACAGCGGCCAGTCAAATTAGTTTCACAATATTCAACAGAATGTTTATTAAATAGCAAGGACATACAATTCGTACACTTTGACTGAATATTAAGCATTTATTATGACGGACTTAATTACATCATTCATGACGTAATTGATTATGATGTCAGCCTACATGCAACGTAGTTGATTATGACGTCATATGATCGATAGACTGGATTCATCTATTGAGGAAGCTTCGACAGTGAGGTACATACACACCCTGTAGAAGCATGGGGAACGAGAGCAGTGATTGCATATCTTCACCCTCTCGTTTGTTTCACATTGTAATAAAAGGTTTTCAGACTTTCCTGATTTTTTCGGATTATCCAGATTTTTTCGGATTTTCCATGATTTCATCGGGTTGTTCAGATTTTACGGATCACACACACCCAAAGCTATGGAATCATAGAGTATGCTGACTACCATTTCGTGTGCTAAAATATGAGTGAAATCGGACCAGTAGTTTCCTAGATATCCATATATCCAGTAATTGATCCGATCTAATCCAGGTTATTTTAGTCTGTAAATCCTCTTGCACGGTTAAGTTCCTTCGGTTGAGTTAAATTTTGAGCCAAATCAGATTAGTAGTTCTGGACAGACAGACAGGTAGGCAGGCTGGCGGGCGGGCGGGCGGGCGGGCGGGCGGGCGGGTAGGCGGGTGGGCAGGTAGACGCAGATGCAGACGCAGAGATGGACACAGGGACTGAGGGACGCACAGACAGACAGACAGACAGACAGACACGATCACAATACCCTCTTCTCATTACGTGGCGAGGGTAATAATTTATTCCCATGCATGTCCAATGCAACCATCATCATCATCATTTTACGAGGCATAAGCCATAATGTTTTTGTTGTAGTATGGCTCGCTCAGTCCAATTCAGAATTTATTTCTTTGATATCTAGTTTGATTAATTAAGTCTCCTCGAGACCGTTAGATTTAACAATTTAACAGTTACCACCCCGATGCTACTAGTCCGTCTCATGCTGTGTAAATAACAAAGAAACCGGTGTACACTTCTCAACAGATTGGTTAATGATGTTGATGTCTACGACAGCAACATCCTCCACCAAATTTGCGGGAAAATGAACAGCGGATCATCTTTTAATTTAATATGAAAATTTAAAATCTTGACTTCGGAGGGGCAAGGGTTAACCCTGATTTGCGGAAATACTGTGGTGCAGATGGGGGTTCCCTGCGCCATACTGGGAACCATAATGGGGTCTTTATCGGCAGTTTTACGTCAAGGTTTGCAGACATTAAAAGACAGAATATAGGTGGACTAGTCGATCTGTCACTCAAGTATTTAACGTCATAATCATTTATATGTTACATATTAAATGGGCGGGGCATTGCTAGAAGTGGACCCCTCTGTCACAATTCACCTTTCTATTGTATCCACCCATCATATGACGTCATACGCAACAACGTAACGCATAGAATGACATCACAATCAATGACATCATTATGACGTCATGAATGTCGTGGATAAGTACGTCACGAACGCATAATGGAAGACGGACTATGCGTTGTTGCACGAATTGTATGTATTTACTATTTAATAAATATTATGTTGAATATTTAGAAACTAATTTAACTGGGCTCTGTTGCGCAGCAACTGCACCCAGACAAATTAGTTACAAAATATTCAACAGATTACCTGCATAGGTTTCAGGAAATTAACAGGCAGGACATTCGGGGATCGATCAATCCCAACACGGCGATGTGTGGGTGGAGCTTAGCTAGAGATGGGCGGGGCGTAGCTCAAAATGGAAAGATCCATTGGCGTTTGCCGCGCTTACTTACCCGTGATTTTCTACAAAGATATGAATGAATATCCACGGTATGAGGTAAGCCAGAGGCGCCGCTGTTCAAAGCAAAAAACAATATTACTGATAACCATCTTAACCATTTAAGACTCAAGCCTGCCAAAAAACTCAGCTTCTGTAGTATTCTTTGAAAATGTCCATATGCAGACCAAGATAAGACTATTTTTGTAAATTTACCACTGGACTGACTGGCTCGATAACGGAGCCAGTCATTTCAGTGGTAAATTTCAAAAGTTAATCTTCTCTTGGTTTGCAAATGGACACTTTCTAATTCTTTGAGAAAGGTGAAAATTCTTTGAAGAAAGTTAAGGATTAAATATTTACCGGTAACTCTTGAAATACGAATGCCCAAATACTTCAAAGCATTTAAATGTTGTAGGAAAATAGTATGTAGAATATTTAGAAAGTACTTTAACTGACAGCTGTTGCTGACAATCTACCATAGGGGCAGCAACGGTTTCCTGACGAATTAGTTTCAAAACGGTAAACAGCTTATCTGCGTGTTTGTCCTGAATACACATAATTTGATATTATTTCATAAAAGTTTAAAAAAATTAGATTCCTTAAAATATATAATTAATTTTTATATGATTTTTACCTGCGTCACTAGACACAAGGGATAATGTGAGCAGGAAGTACATCTTCATGTAGTTCTTGTTCTTAACAGTTAACCCTCGAATTTGTTCATGAAAATTTCATATTTCGCATACAAAATGTTCATTTGCAGACAAGCAGACTATTTTAGAAAATTTACCACTGGAATGACTGCCTTGGATATCGAGCTAGTCATTACAGTGGGAAATTTTCAGAAATAGTTTTCTCTTCGTCTGCAAATGGACATTTCTCAAGACGACTGCAGAAACCGTTTTTGGCTGATATGAGTGTTACAGGGTTAAGGCATTTTTCAATAACTCTACATTGGACCTTTCCAGTTTTAGCTATGCCCCGTCCATTTATAGCTAAGCTCCACCCACTCATCACCCGTGATGCGATCAATCGATCACTGAATTCCTGCCTACCAATTTATAAAACACTATACAGGTAAGCTTGTAATTATTTTGAAATTTATTTGACTGTGTGCAGGAAGCAACAGCTCCAAGTCAAATTATTTTCAAAATATTCATCAGCACGTTTATTAATTAGTAAAGACATACAATTCATACAATAACGCTTTGTCCATCATCAATTAAACGTTCGTGACAAACTTATCTGCGTCATTCATGACACCATTGATTATGACGTCATCCTACACGTCATGTAGTTGATTATGGCGTCATAATTATGATGGATTAGTAAACTGGGAAGGTAAATTCTCATCCAATATCGCTGGAATTTTATACACGTATTTTGGGGATATGTGTGGGCATTGTCAGTAAATCGCCAGTGCACTTAACTGGATATCTTAAGATTTTGATGCGTCGAAGCAGGCTGTTAATAACAGCTGTTCAAACCACGTGTTTATTATTTCATCTTAGCAATTTGCCAACAACTATCTGCTATTAAAAATTTTAAATTGTTTACAACAAATAATAGAAAGATGAAAGTTGATAGATTGGTGCTTACAGTTGTCTTGCCCTATTAAATATAGACGCTTTTGCATTAGATATGAGATGCCTATTGATTTCTGTTCAATTTACACACACTTTATTTTGACACTAATTTGACTGAATGCTGTCATTGATAGCAACAACTTGCACTCAAATTATTCTTACAGTATTATGAATGAGGCAACGAGGAGTAAAAGTGATTATCTATGTTTCCACCGGATGCTCGTCAGCCACCTGATAGTCTGACAATCAAATGGAATTTAAACCCGCCTGACAGATTAGCAGTTGACCACGCTAACACCATGGCCAATCGTCTCCCTGCTAAACCATCTATACGTGCAGATGGGCTCTTTTTCTTTGAGAAATCCTGACCTCTACAGCCAATCGATTAATCAAATATGGCGGCCAATAATTACAACGAATGTGGAGTCCGTGCATTGCATGCTGGGCAGCATTGCACGCTGGGTAGCATGGCAATCTGGGTAAACTGAAGAGAAATCAACGCGCATCTCATATCTCGGTCAAATGTGTCTATATTTAATGGGACAGAGAACATTAACGAACACAACGTAAGAACATTTATAAATATATGACAATACACACATATATAAACTTACCCCATCCCAACAGAACGTAATAATGGACACCGCTACGGTCAGTGGAGAAAGTGTTGTAGATAATATTGTGTAGAAATAGCCCCTCCACCAGAATCCACATATATACCGTTCCTACCATGTATGTGAAGAGTGTAATGAGGAAACGACATTCCCAGTGCTGGAAAATAAGTACATGTATAATTGCGAGATATACAGAGCTAGAAATTAACGGATCAATAACGGATACTTCTTTAGGACCACTGCGTGTCAATGGTCCAGTAGTTTTAAGACACAATTCAAACAGGAAGTACTGCGTACTTAATCAACCAGGCGGTGAAACCTTTTGTGTTTTAACCCTTTAAATGTGTACACTCACAGCAGAATGCTGTAATAAATAAAAATAAAATTGTTTAAGTTGTAAACTTTTAGAAGCTTAATTTGTATATAGAAATGTAATCAAACGAACTAAATCTTAACATATTGTAGATATCCGGATTCGGATCTGAGGATTGTGAGGAAATAGCTAGCCTCAAGATTGTTGGTTCCTGTCTTAAGCATTATTTGCATATGACCTCTTGACCTGGTGAGCCTGAAGCCCAAATCTTCTGTTTGTCTTTTTAGTAGTCTTTATGATAGATTCATCTCAGTTATAAATATCTTCTACATCACGACAGCGACAGCGTTATCGTGATTTATATACAGCGTTTATGGGAATCCATTGCCAAATATTTCGGATAGTTTTGATAGTATGGATGGTGCTACCCTTTTTTCTACGATGGATTTGAAGTCTAGGTATTGGCAGATACTAATGGCCAGTGAAGACATCGAGAAGACAATGTTCGTCTGTTCTGAAGGTCTTTTTGAATGGACTCGTATGCCTTTTGGTTATCAGAACAGTGTAGCAGTTTTCAGAGGGAAATGAATTCTGTTTTTTATGGGTACGTAAATAAGTTCATGCACGTTTTCGTCGATGATGTGGTTGTATTTTCAAGAAGTCCTGAAGAGCATGCACATCATGTGACACTCGTGGTGGAGTGATTATGCGAGCATAATTTGCAGGTCAAATGGAAGAAGTGATTTCGTGAGTAAGTCAGTTTATTTGCTCAGTCATCACATCTCTGCGGAAGGTATTTCAGCCCAGAAGCAGAAGGTGGAAGTCATTCATGAAATGGCACCTCCATAGGATGTCGGTGGAGTCAGAATGATATCAGGCACTACCAACTATTATTGTTCATGTGTGCCAGGCTATGCAGAAATAGCAAGGCCACTGATAGAACTGACTAAGAAGTATAAACTGTTCGAGTGGGGGACTGAACAGCAGTTAGCCTTTGACAAGTTGAAAGATTTGCTGTGAGATAGAAATGTGCTGGTATACCCCAATTTTCAAAAGCCATACCATTTGTATACCGACGCTTTTTCTTATGTGATAGGTGCAATTCTGGTTAAAGAAGATGATCAGGGAACTGAGAAGGTTATTCAGTATGTAAGCAGTACGCTTAAGGACACCCTCTGAAAAAGAGGCTTACACTGTGGTCTATGTCCTGAGGAAATTGTGGCCCTATTTGTTTGGAGCTGAGTTTACCATGTTTACTGACTGCAAACTTCTTAAGAGTTTGTTTGTGGGAGAGTTAAGAAACACGGAAGTCCAACATTGGGTTGTGCTGATAGCTGAATATGGGTGTAAGATTGAGTATATCAAGGGTGCCCATAATGTCCGAGCAGACATGTTGTCACGTCTGAGACAACCTTGGGAAGCCACAACATTTGACATGGGTGATTATGTAATTCCAGAGGTAGAAGACGGTATTCTCCGGTATATACCAATAGAAGTGTATGGTATCCCTTATAAGGAATTGTGTATCAACCAGCTTGAAGATTTTGCCATAGATGTTCAAGGAGGTACCTGAAGACTATGCAGTGCATAATGGTGCCCTGTATTGCATGTGTGCATTGTCAGCCTTGGATGCCGAGTACCCTCGTCTGTTGTTGCCATCATGGTATCGCAAGTGCATGCTGGAAGAAGCGCACTGATGGGTAGGTCATCAAGGTCTACAGAAGACGCTGTGTCTCATTCGAGACTCGTTTCTGTGGAAGTCTTTGAGGAAAGATGTTATAGAGATGCTGGATCGATGTGCCACATGCCAGGTACACCGCCCTATCACTACCCGTCCAAAGTATACAGAGATGCCTATGGCTAAATATCCTGGACAGATAGTGGGCATGGATTTGGTTGACCCGTTTGTAGAGTCAACCAAGGGCCATCATTATATTTTAATGATAATTGATCATTGTTCTGCATGGGCCGAAGCCTATCCCATCACGTCGAAGAGTGTAGACGAAGTTAAAGATGAATTCTTTAATGAGTACTGTGCAAGACATGGTGTCCCAGAAATCCTGAATACTGATCAGGGGGTGGGGGTGGGTGAGTTCAATGAGCGGGAGTTGACAATCTTCTACAGTGACTATGGGATAGATCATCATAGAACTAGTCCATACCATCCTCAGGCAAATGGTAGGACAGAGCGATTTAATCACACCTTGAAAGAGTTGATCCAGAATGGAGTCAATAATCAAGCTTGAGCATGGGAGAATGAGTTGGGTTCTGCAGTGATGGCATACGGCAACACTCGTCATGCTACGACTGGTTAAACTTCATTTTTTCTCACCTACGGCCAGCATGGTAGATTGCCTATGGCAATACCCGTGGATGGTTTCAGGATCTTGGCGATCATCTTATCAGCTTGAAGAATGCCTTGATCTGTGCCTGTATGTCAACCGAAGCATCGACGGCACACAATCGGGAAGCAATTAACAAACGGGCGAATGCCACAGAATTTTGTGTAGGAGATTCAGTCATAGTGGTGGCGAATGAAGCTTTGTAGCTCACTACCCGCAATGATGAGTACGAAGTCTATCGGATCCATGGCCCTGTGGCCCATATTCGCCATCAGAGATCTGAAAAGACTCGAGTCCTTAATGTGTCCAAGCTCAGAATTGTCAACCTTGACATGTGTTGGGACACTGTTCAAGAACGACCCCTCTGGAAGCCAGGTAAAGGCTTTACTGCTAGCCATCCAGTACTGAACGAGGTGGCTAAAGAAAAATAGATTGAATTTCATGAGGAAAAAGTACCGCCTATTGTTCCAGTAGGGGAACCCATCCCTTCACAACCTGAAGAACCATGAAGGGAGGTGCCCGTTAAACCTAAGGTGGAAGAACCCATAAGTGAGTCAATCATAGATGATGAGGAGATGGCGCAATCAATGATAATGGACGAGGACGCATCAATGATAGATTTAACTCCAGCTGAGTCAAGACACATATTTGGCCGAATGCTAAGTTCAAGGTATGGATATGTAAGTATCCATATAGACCAGATTACTTCAGCGTCATGAGGGGAAAACAACCCCGTATTGGTGTGATTAGCCACCCCGTGTCTGATGCACAATTCATTGGCTAAATATAGCTGCCATAATCAACCGTCATATCTCACTCAATGCACAGTAGATAGTCTACTTTACCAGCATGCTTTATCTGTGATCCACTTTTGGAATTTATTCCACATTGTTGTCTAATTCATGTGTGCATAAAAATGAGTTTATGCCTTCAACCGCTATCGGTTGAATAACATGGCCTGGTATTCAACAGTTAATAGTCTGTAATCCAGCGTCAATTAACATTTTGGTTAGAGTTGATGAGTACAAGACCATTACCCGGATGTTGCACATCACTGCCTTTTCCTTACCTGTTATCAGGATAATACTTTGAGAGTATTATCCATGGATAATGATGTAGCCACAGCGAACATGTACCCATAAATGGACACTTTTCTGAGGACTGTCATAATTTCAATGGGGAGGAGTGGGTTTATGGGTCTAAACATGCATCGACGATATTATATAGGCATATTTTGGCCTATGAGCTCCGGTATATCAAAATGACACCAGTACTGAATATGACTAACATCGACATAACGGACGCACTGAACCAGACACAAAAAATTAAACCTCTTGAGCATACCAAGTGGGAACATTTACGGAAGGTCAAATTAGTAAGTCTAGCACCTTTATCAGAAATAGATATCGATGCGACCGGTATCAACGTGTTAGAACATAACTCTGTTATTATCATTACTTTATCTACATGTATTATTATATTCTTTATATTATTTATTTCATATCGGTGCGGCATCCTACCGAGAGTCTTAGTGGGTTTAAGATGCCGCTGTACCAATGAGGAGAATCAGAGGAGCTGTGGGCTGAAGCATGAATGTGTCCGTATGCCGACTCGGGATGATCAACTGAGGCAGGGTGATGAAGAACCAACGATGATGATGAGCACAACAGAACATAGCTCGTGACCACCAGTTCTGACAACTCCAGTAATGCAGATCCTGGGTGTCTCTTTCGATGCACCATTTTAAATAAAGTATCCGATTGGTACTATAAGTGTCCGACCGACACACATTTTCGTATTGTAATGTATTTTGAACTTATTTACTGTATTGTTCATTTTTGTTGTACCTGCGTGGCAGCATTAGATTTCACTTTCTGTACATTTTTTTGTCTAATGATTCTGCTGTGTCGGATATACTTCATCATCATTATCATGACATCGTATTTGTACATAAGTTTTATTTTTGTTGTTGTTGGGAGTAACCACATGTTTACAATTAATGGTAGGCATGCTGTTATGATTTACATTATTGATATTACATACGATTTACCTTGTGTGATGGGATATGTACATAGATGTTGTAGATTATGTTTATAATTGAGATTAATCTGTGAATTCTCCACAAGTGGTAAAGGGTGGGGAGAAACTGGCATGCTGATGACGGAGCACTGCAGATAAGCGACCATTCGTATGATGGTCATTTAACTTTGGTCGGTGGGCATATGTAGATATCCGGATTCGGATCTGGGGATTTTGAGGAAGTAGCTAGCCTCAAGATTGTTGGTTCTTGTCTTAAGTATTATTTGCATATGACCTCTTGACCTGGCGAGCCTGAAGCCCAAATCTTCTGTTAGTCTTTTTGGTAGTCTTTTTGATAGATTCATCTCAGCTATAAATATCTTCTACGTCGCGACAGCATCATCATGATCTATATACAGCGTTTATGAGAAACCATTAATGTAATATATGTGCGTGTGTGCACGTGTATGTGTGCGTTTGAACATGTATGCACTTGTTTTTATTTATGTAACAAATATCATGTATATAGATGGATGAGCAGGATGACCTAGTTAGGAGCGTGTGATATGGTAACACATTTTATGCTGTGTGCTGGAATACGATATACGTTTAAGCTATGAATAAAGGATGGACGAACAGACAAGAAGGAAGGATAGAATAGGAGAAGGAAGAATGAACATTTACTTTAACAATGGCGCGGGTCTATAGTGAAGACAGCAAGTGTCATTGTTAATAAATGCAGTGTGAATGGAATGAAATGGATGATAGAATTACTCACCCGTGGATAGCAACAAATGCAAACTATTTTGAATACAATTCGTAACAACAAGGTCAAATGCATTTCATGGTGGTGTTATAGAATTTACCCGAAATTCAAACATGGTTAGTTAGGCCTGTATGAAATACTGCTTTTGTTATTACTGAATGAATTTTGATGATACCATATTGGTGGTTGTATATAAGATGCGGCTGAGGATTGACTGTTTCAATACAGGACTGTTTTAGGAACAGTAGTAGCTATTTAAATAGTCAATACTCGTTAACGTACAGCAGGAAATGATTATTTTAATAACTTTATGACTGGAAATATCCTGAATAGAGGCAGTGGTTAAATGACCGGTTTGCTAGTACGATCGAATTTTGCCAGGTACTGCTGTCTCATGTGCTGACTCTATTGGGTAAGCAATGAGGCTTGACCAATCAGAATCTGGACTACCTCCTTTGCTCCTGTTGTGGGACGATAGTCATGAACACCCTTTTGTCCTATATAAGACACTGTCGACGGTGCTTCGCAATCACTCCATCATCCGATGATCCTGAAGTCAGTGTACATCTTTGTAAACGTCTCCTCAGTATTTAAATTAGTTAGTGTCAGCAATTCTTGTGTTTATCGATTGATAATTGGGAACCAAGTTTGTATAGATAAAGTTTAGATTGATTTACAGTCTGCAATATGACTTATTTGATTTATTCAGATATATCAGTTAATACACTATATTCGTTAAATCTATGATTAAGTGTTGAGTTTAATCTGTGATTAGAGAAAGACACACTTCGTCTTTTCCGAACCCAGAGAATATTCTGCAGTCAGATACAAGCCCGACATGTCTACATAATCAAACCAGTATCAGTTATTTCTTAGCATCACTTTTAGTTCCGAATCCGAGTTTCTGACTTCTCAATATGGTGATTTCTTTCCGTACACATTATTATGCTAATTTATACGTAACGAAATCATCCTATATTAAGATTTATTTCATTTCATTACACTGTTTAAGCCTCTGAAAGTATACAATTTAAACAATTTTCTTTTCAGGTAATCTGCTGTGAATATACACCTTTAATGGTCAAGTCGACTAAAATGACCTCTACAGTGGTCTTGAGAAATACCCATTTGCAGGCCGACTATTGTTTGGAAATGTACCACTCGAATCAATGGCTCAATAAACGAGTCATTCCAATGGTAAACTGTCAAAAATTGCATTCGTTTGACCTCCAAATGGACATTAACTACGCACACATGTTGAGTTTCTTGCAATTAAATGACTGCTTATCCTAATAATATGTTGTACATCTAGCATTCAAAACATTTGATTAATTTAGATTTTCCTTGCGGTACTACTGCACGGATCAGTAGAAAAAATGCCAAGGATCTGCGAAGCTTCTGGTGTAATGATCCGTATGGATCCCCATTAAAATGTTAATTTATAACCCGGGATATATAGATAGATTATAGCGGTCTTAAAAGTGGCAAACTGGGACTCATTTATCCGGATCCTGGACGAAACCTGGAAATTCTCTTTCACTCGGTCCCTCATTGTATCAAAATTTGAGCCAAATCGGATCAGCAGTTTTTTTAGATACTTCTCATGAGATGCAGGCAGACAGACACGCACTCACCAACGCACATGCACGCACGCGCGCACGTACGCACGAAAAACACGTGATGTCATAAACAATACTTACGGATACATCTTCCCTGAAAACCAGATTTCCATATTGATTATAGAAAACATCAGAAGGCAAACCGACATCCTCTACCATAAGCGACTCCTTCATGAGCGACACGATAGCCTTGATCGCCAGGGCAACGAACAGATTAAGATGAATACTGCTTATTTTGCTGTGGTAGCGCCGGAAAATGCTAGACCTAACAGAAATTAGGTAACAATGTAGGATTCCAGTTTATCCAACCATCATATCACGTCATAATCAAATACGTCAAGAGATCACGTAGCTAGGTTGGTCACAAACGCTAAATTGATGACGGACTAAGCGTTGTTGTACGAATTGTATGTCTTTAATATTTGATAAATATGCTGTTGAATATTTTGAAACTAATCTGACTGGGCGCTGTTGCTTCCATAGGCAGCAACAGCACCCAGCCAAATCAGTTTCAAAATATTCCACAGCTTACCTGTATAACTTTCTGGAAATTGACCTTTCCAGTTTTAGATATGCCCCGCTCACCTCTAGCTAAGCTCCACCCACACCTTGCTCGTGTTGGGATCGATAGATCCCTAAACTACCTGACTACCAATTTCCAGAAGACTATACAGATAAGCTGCTGAATATTTTGAAACTAATTTAACTGGGTGCTTTTGCATTCAACATCAAGTTTATTAAATATTAAAGACATAGCCTACAATTCATACAGCAACGCGTAGTCCGTCATCAATTATGCGTTCGTGACGAACTTATCTACGTAATTCACAACGTAGTTGATTATGACGTCATCATACACGTAACGTAGTTGATTATGACGCCATTTGACGTCAGATGGTGCATGGATAAACTGGAATGGTCCATTATGTTCAAAATATTCAACAGTACGTGTTATTTTGTTATGGAAACCCGTTAAGTTATTTCTTAGCTGTACTGTACGTATGTACGCGTGCGCGAGACGGGATGACCTACCTGCATAGGCATATGATAGTGATCGCCAATATCAATGCCGCGAGAGAAACTCCGTACCCAATGTTATACATCAACTGTATCTTCTTCATATGCGACTGAAAGATATAATAACATATAGATTTCCGTCTCATGTATTCTAAAGGGAATGCGTATTTATTCAGGATGGATCGGTGAGTGGGTAGATGGGTGGATGGATGGAGAGAGGGAGGGCGGGATGAAGGCAATAATGGAGGGAGGGAGTGACGGAGGGCGCGAGGGAGGGAGATGCTGATAGCGAAGTAGGAGAGGGCGGAGGTGCGAGAGGGCGAATGGGGTAGGTGGGAGGGGCAGGTGAGAGACGGGACGTGTGAGGGGGTGGGGGGAGGGAGATTGGGGATTGGGAATGGGACGGGGAGGAGGGAGGGAAGGGGTGGCTAGGGAGTGAGCGGATGGGAGGGAGGAAAAGAGGGAGGGAGGGCGGAAGGGCGAAGGAGAGAGAGAGAGAGAGAGAGAGAGAGAGAGATTAGTTATTTTGAAAACTGAATTGAGTGGCGGCTTTAGCAACAGCTCACAGTCAAATCAGTTACAAACTGTTCAAGAGAATGTTTATTAAACTGTGCATTCATTAAAGAATTTAATTCGTACGGTAGTCATACACCTTTCGATCGTCATCGCGGATCTTTTGCACAACAAAATCTTGATATCTTCATTTACCATCGTGGGTTCACCTGTAGGGGAGTCTGTACTCAGAGACCAGAAAGTTTACCTGTAAAATGAACGGAACGCTGGTCAGGCACCCACTAAAGTCCGTATAGCTCGTGTTGTATTCTGGGTGAATGAACCACTCACCGGTCGACATACAACGCTTCAAAGCATAACCTGATAATAATAATAATAATAATAATAATAATAATAATAATAATAATAATAATAACG
The DNA here is from genome assembly GCA_034401795.1 of Chaetoderma sp. LZ-2023a. NCBI lineage: Eukaryota > Metazoa > Mollusca > Caudofoveata > Chaetodermatida > Chaetodermatidae > Chaetoderma > Chaetoderma sp. LZ-2023a. Next base: position 65,248,334 of record CM067359.1, read on the forward strand.
ACGACGACGACGACGACGACGACGACGATGATGATGGTGACAATGATCCAAAGTTAATATACCGGCATATATAAGAATTTACCGGAATAAAATTTATAGAATAGAGCGGGCTTAACTCTATTTGGGGCCAATGTATCTCTCGCTCTTCACTCCCTCTCTTTCTCTCTCCCCTATCTCTCACCCTCTCTTCCCCCCCCCCCCAACTCCCCTCCCTCCTTCTCTCTATCTCCATCTCTCTCCCTCCGTCCATCCCTCCCTCCCTCCCTGTCTCTCTCATAATAATCATTAATAATGATTATTTCTTAACTAGTAAAAGAATAAATTCTCTATTATTGCTAATTATGATAATAATATATATCAGCGGTACATTCCTGTGAATGCCAGTATAAACCTATATATTCTTGTGTTTAGTCATCGTACTAACATACGCCCACTCACATAGCTACCCCGTTCGCTCGATACGGGAACGAAGTGGGAGGGTGAGGATCGTGCAATAGGACGATGGTGTTTCGTAGGAGGAATTAGAATTAAATCTATTTACGTCATTCTTTTTATGTCTGATGAAACTAGATTGCGAATCTTTCGAGTCTACGTTTTCAAGCAGCACGTAGGCCTAACTGTCTCGCTGTTACAAGGCAACAGACATTAATTTCAATGAACAGCAAAAACGCTTGACTGGCTGAATATTTCGAAAACGATTTGAGTGAAAGTTGTTGGTGCCTTTCCCACCAACAACTTTCAGTCAACTTGTTTTCAAAATATTTATACAGGTCCAGAGATATAACTCCTGGAATATGCCATCTGCAAAAACTCAGCAATCAGACGATTAGACGAGATGAAAGCCAGTTTTCAAAAGTAGGAAACCCGTATAGGCCTATGTTCAATTACGCATAATAATGTACCTACGTTTATGCCATATGGTTAGCACCAGCCATTGTTACGCAATGGAAAACAGCAGTAACCCTTTGATCTGACACAGGTCAGAAAGAACTTATGTAAGATGAATATTCTGAAACTAACTTTACTGTGAGCATAGTTGTCTTGAACATTGAGATATTAGAGTTTTAAAAGTTAGCGGGTTAAGTTGCTCGTCTTTGATCTCGTTGAAATATTCACGCAGATTAATTACTTTCCTGCCTTCAGTCTTAATGGAACCCCGAACATATTAAATTCTAGCTAATCGGGTGAGAGAACATCCCAGATTTAAGGGTGGTGAGTGTGTGGTGACTGGTGTGGGTATAATCCGCCACTGAAGTACGTGACGTCATAATTACATACGTCACGATTTAGCGCAGGTCACAATCAAAATGACGTAGCTCCGTCATAAAGTCGAAAAGTCTGTCTCAAAAGTGTAAGAATGGAGACTCAATCCATCTCTATCTAAGCGCCAGCCACTCCTTGTCCGTGTTGGGATTAATCGATCCATAGACTTTCTGAATCTCAATTTCCAGAAAATTTTACTGGTAAGCAATTGAATATATTGAAACTAATTTGACAGCAACAGCGCCCAGTCCAATTAAATTCAAAATATTTAACAGCGAGTTTAATGATTAGTAAGCACATATAGTCCATGGGCCAAAAGCAGATATTGGTACCAACTGAGCCGGAAAATCCGATTGTGTTTTTTAAAAAAGTTCTATGCCTAGGGAAGATTAATTGATATGATAACCATCCCAGTCTGGCAGCTTAGTACTAGAAATCCAAGATGGCGTCGAAAATGGCCGCTAATTTGTCTCTAACCTACATTTTGAACAGTGCCATTTTAATTTTTTTTTTTCTGCCATTTTAATTAATGCTCCAAACAAAGCCGAGTAAGGTGTTATATGAAAGATAATTGCATTTCCCATCTAATGGTATACATTTGAATTGACGTAACTATTGCCGAAAAGGTACAATTTTCACAGAATTTCTCAAATAGTCAATTTAGCATACATCTAAGTGATAATTAGCAGTCCACTCATTGGATTTCCTGAAAATATATTGTCCCACAATACCTATTTTGAATAATATTGCTCTTTCGTATATTGAGCACGATTAAAAAGCTACACTACTGATAATGGGTTTTGTGGACTATATTAATTAAGTGGACAAGTTGCCTCCCTTGTGAAATCTGTATGTTGACCTTACTGAGAGCTGCTGAAATTCGGTATCATTGTCCAATTTTAGACGCAACAAAGAATTACGGGTATGTTAGAAGGAGATATCCCACCTATGTTGCACTATCGAAAGTGCCGCAGTATTTTTACCATGAGGAAACATCTTGATTTCTTCATCACAGAGCAAACTATGTGTGATAAAAGTGACTTAGAAAACAATTCTAGAACTTCTTGTAGGAATGTTCCAAGGATATCACGAACATATGAGGCCGTGCTTATTTTCTGTCAGAAAGTCAGCAAGTACAGAAAAGGTCAAAATGCACGCGAGGGTATTCAATGCAGGGAAAGGGGAAGGCTCTTTTGTATCCCGACAACCTATCCATGTGTGAGCTTGTGAAAACCATAAATCCGTAAAGTGTGACTTACAACTATTTAAATCTACGAATGCTAGTGATGGTTTAACAAAGGCAGCTTTTCAGCTGAGAGATGGTGTGATAAAGCAAAACGGCACTCAAGTATGGCCAGCTGATGTCACCAGTGATGTGATCTCGAGCAAATATAATATTCCCAAATCTGTCGAGGTATTCTTAGAAACAATACTGACAGGAGAAAGTCACGGTCCAAATCCATCTAAAAAGTACAGCGATTAACCATCTCCTTGGGGCAAGGCATTGTCTATGCAAGAAATTCCAGAAAGCAAAATCTACCGAAACATATACTATTGCCATTTGCTGTTAAGTCATTTATTGGAAATGTAGAACTGATCCATATTCTGAATAGATTAGGTCACTGTGTATCATACTCTAAAGTTGAAGAGATCGGCATTACCTTGTGCATGCAAAAATTGTCTCAGTGGTAAGGGTAGGTACCATCGTGTTATTAGGATTGCCACCCAAGCAACATTCATTGGACCAAAGCAATTCAACCGCAAACCAGCAATTGAGAAAACAAAGAAAAGAAGTCTCAGAACCCAACTATTAATGTTGCCCACCTATATTGTCAGCCAACGAGTGGACCCACCAAAAACCCAAAGCGTAGACATTGACATGTCAGCTGCTGTTCAAAATGCTACATTGAAGAATCGTGTATGGATTATTTCTCGCATGTCTGATCCACAATGCCAATCAGTTTGTAGTTGGACAGGATTTAACATCAGTATTCGTGATGGCATTATCGTTATATCTGCTACCATAGGCTACTTATCGGCAATCAATGCCCCTACAACACAGATGTCCACTGTGAATGAGGTGTTGAATCAACCAGTTACCATTATGCAGTCCTTGTAGTTGTCAAACATATTATGTGCATTCGATCTCTACGCCAAAGCGACTGAAATAGTGTGGAAGCACCAAATTATTCTTAAGCTTGATGTTTTTGTATCATCTGTGCACTGATGTCAACCATTTGGGAAATGGTCGAAGATGCAGAATTCCGTGATGTATGTGTATACTCCAATGTTACTGTAAAAGATACAGTAGGTGGTGTTATGGACGGTCACAAATATAATCTTGCAGTAAGGCTTCATAAACTGATATATGAGGTACTTATGAGGGTTGCCTGGAAAGGATTTGTTCCGTGGTTAGAGATCATGCATGATCCAAATGGAAGAAGTTTTGCAAATCATCAGAGACTTTGGTGATAATGTCTCACATGCTTCATTCAAGTACGCCATCGAGTCAAAATCGTGTGTAAGCATATTAGAACTGTTTGAAGTTTATCCCCCACCCCCTCCTTCGTCAGAGATGGAAATGGAAATTTGTCAGCATCCTGATGCCATATATTGACACTGTGGAAATATTGCTAGGCTTATTGAGAGCTTCCAGAGAAAGTGATTGGTTACTGCACTTGCCACCGATATAAGATCTGATACCATGGTGTCTTGCATACGATAGGATCCACTATGCGTGATTCGTGCCATGCATAGATGTCACGACTATCACTCGATAATATAGGGCTGTATAACCACTTTACGAATGGCGGTTTCTCAGTGCAGCTTGGTTCTAAAAGTCCTTTTGGTAGAATTCTGGTTGACAAGATTATCGAAGAGACTGTAAAAAAAGATACTCGACTGCCTGGAGAAACGGAGTGTTTCTGTCTAAAACCAGAATCCGCGCAACGATACTATCTGACAGCCAAGTACAGGAACATGTATCTTAGGCAACTCCAGAGAACGGCAGAAAAATGTATTACCAGCAGAAAACATTCCCGATCCATTAACATGCATCATTGACGGAATGAGCTTAGTCCAGAAGATGAACAATAACACCATGGCATTTGCACATCTGGCAGAAACTGTTTTGTCTCTGGTGTTGTCTGAGGGTACACGCAGTCAGAGAATTGATGTTGTATGTGATGTCTATTTGAAAACAGCCATCATAGATGCTGAAAGATGTAATCGAGGGCGAAGAATTGGTATCTAGTTCAAAAGTATTGCACGAGGCCACACTATCCAGCAATGGAGGACATATCTCTGTAGCTCTCGCAACAACACTAGACTCATCGGAAGATACTGATGTCCCCATTGCGTGCCTTGGCTTCACGAAAGATATATTCCGCCATGTTTACCAGATATGTGAGACGCAAAAACGGACACGGATCATTGACTTTGACAAACTTACTCAATCCTTGGGTGGTGGCGTTTGTAGTGCGCTGATTGAATGAATACATACATTCACGGGATACTGTTGTAATACTGTTAGTGCTTTTGCCGGCCGTGGAAAGCTCAAGCCCTTGAAACAAATGAAGGCAGACCAAGACTTTCAGAATGACTTCAGCCAGCTTGGAGATTCTTGGGAAGCGTCCACAGAACCTTTTGCAAAGTTGAAACAATTCACATGTCACATGTATGTACCTTCCACAAAGACTTGTAAGGTTAACCAACTTTGTTATCAACTGTTCTGTGGCAATCGAGGTGAAGCGGAATCTAGTCAACTTCCACCATGTGAAGACAACATATTCATGTATGGTATTCAAGCAAATTATCAGGCTGCGATCTGGAAGCGGTGCTTTCAATACCAACCATCTGCACCTAGTCCAACGGATGCGGATGAATCACTGACAATGAAAACAATCTAACTACTGAGTGGATGCGTGGGTTACCGGCGCCTAATTCTGTTTTGGAGTTACTACAATGTAAATGTCAACGGTCTTGCACGCTACCAGATTGTGAGTGTCTTGCAAATGGATTGAAGTGCACGGATATGTGTAGGCTAGAAACATGTAGAATAAAAGATAGATGAGGAGATTTAAGTTCAGCTCGAAGATTCTGATGATGACGACGTAGCCAATGATAGCTATGTTTAAAGATGAACAATTCCGAATCTTGCTAATTTTATATCGTTCTTGTTAAATATACTTAGCATACATGTGTGCAACCACTTTTTGGAACCATCTATCAGACATGCCGTTTCGACTGATGCACAAATCTGTGGAATTTCCGTGGCATGCAAGGATTATATAAATAATCTAACCTTGATGTTGAATATTTTGAAACAAATATGACTGGGCGCTGTTGCCGCAACAGCGCCAAACCAAATTAGTTTCAAAATATTCAACTGCATAGCTGCATAGGTTTCTGGAAATGAAGATTCTGAGAGCATATGGATCGATTGATGCCAACACGGGCAAGGCATGGGTGGAGATTAGCCAGAGATGGGCGGGGAATAACTAAAGCCCACGTATCTGAGACAGCGTGGGTTGACCTTGGGTACGTAATCTAATTTCATGTGATTTTAACATTAAATCAATGACGGTGGCAATGCCATTAGCGTGCGCATTAATGTGCCGTATGATTTAACGAGATGGGACGTTAAAGCTAGACTAAAAATAGGATTATTAAAAGCAGTTGTCTACCCGGCCAGTCACGTTTATCCAAATACTTGTCACTGGGCCGGGTGAGAGTCGGAGCGTATTCGGACTATTTATCATCCTAAGATGCCGTGCCCATAATGATGTTGGTCTCTAGGTTATGGGTATATGTGCACTTATAGATGGGTGTGGTTAGTAGCGTTGGCTGATGTTTGAAATGGGATAAGTTTCATGTATATTTCGGGATAAAATACTAAAAAGGCTATATATAATAGGAAGCAATTTCATGCATTTTATGTAAATGTGCTCAAATATATCTTTCCGCTAAATTCAACGATACTCTCCTTCAATATGACATATGAGAAAATAGTTAGGACTACCTAGGATAGATGTCTTGTACCCCTACCCCCACCCAACCCCATCATCCCAATATTGGTGCACCATCCGTTACTGTCTAGGAAGGATCGTGTACACGAACAAGCAGGCAAACAATGGAGTTATCTAATTTTAGCCAGGCCCCGCCAATCTCTCGCTAAGCTCCACCCGCACTTCGCCCGTGTTGGATTGATCGATCCCTGCACACCATGACTATAGATTCCCAGAAAACTATACAGGTAAGCTGTTGAATATTTTGAAGCTAAATTGACTTGGTGCTGTTGCTTCCAACAGCATGTTTATTAAATAGGAAAGACATACAATTCGTACAACAATGCTTTGCCCGTCATCAACTAAGCGTTCGTGACAAACTTATCTACGTCATTCATGACGTAATTGATTATGACGTAATCATACACGCCACGTAGTTGATTATGACGTCATATGCTTGATGGATAAACTGGAAAGGTCCATTCATAGATATTAATTCGAATCTACTTACCTTGTGGATTGAATCCCATCAGGTAATCTGGGCACGATTGCTTGGAAAGGGTTCCAGCTGGCGTCATCGGCCAACAGAGAACGGTGTCCCAGACAGCTTGGCAATACAAACCTATTATGGATCATGAATATAAATAAGGATTATTTTGACAATCTTGTCATGCCAGCTCGCGTTTATTCAGAAACTGTTGGTTTTAAAGACACCAATGGACCTTTCAATTTGTAGCTATGTCCCTAGCTTTTTTTTTAGCTATGAAGGCCCATCTCTAGCTACGCTCCACCCACACCTCGCTCGTGTTAGGCTCGATCTATCTCTGAACTCCCTGACTATGGATCTCATGACAACTGTACAGTTAAGCTGTTGAATATTTTAAAACTAATTTGACTGGGCGCTGTTGCTGCCTAAGGCAGCAACAGCACCCAGTCAAATTAGTTTCAAAATATTCAACAGCATGTTTTTTAAATAGCAAAGAATTACAAAGATATACAATTCATACAACGTGTCGGAGTATTTGAGATTTGGTGACGGTCTATATGGAAGCCTTTGTGACGTAATGATCATGACGTCATCATACACGCGATGAGCAGATTATGACGTCATACGAGGTCAGCTGATGGATGGATACTCTGGAAAGGTGAATTTCCGTAGGGTTCAATGTGTCAATGAATCATACATTCGTTAATCAGCATACGCGATGTAGAGGACCTACAAATTAAAGATGCGCATTCACTGCAAAATGCTTGAAAATAAAATTGTCAAAACTGTATACTTTTAGAGCCTTAAATTGTGGGGCCTAGATGTAAAAAAATGAAATAAATTTTAACATAACATGATGTGATTACATATAATTTAATAAAAAATTTTATGCTGCGAAATTGAATTAGAGACACGAGTCCCTAATTCAATATTGTAATTTAACATTTTTAGATAATTTGTACGGAATGAAATTATCATATATTAATATTTTTTTCACATTGAGAATCACAAATTAAGCCTCCAAAAGACCAAAACTTTACAATTTTTGCTGTGAATATGTACCTTTAAAAGTAACAATGACAAATCAGCAATGCAAACACATCGCGATGGCCAACCAATAGCGTGCTCCATTTCGAGCTATGCCCTGCCCATTTCTAGCTATGCCCCGCCCATTTCTATCTAAAGTCCGCACACATTTTGTGAATGTTGGAATCGATTGATATACTTCGAACCATGACTTCTCAGAATCTCATAGAAGTAATGTGTTGTTGAATATTTTGAAATAAATTTGACTGGTTGCTGTTGATGTCTATGGCAGCAACAGCGTCCAGTCAAATTAGTTTCAAAATATTCAACAGAATGTTTATTAAATAGTAAATCCATCAAAGACATACGATGCGTACATTTCACGGACTTTTCAGCCTTCATGAAGGGGCTAGCTAGATGAAGTCATATCTATGCATGATTACTGTATTCTGCGTACGTAGTAGTAGAACCATCCTATAGCTGCAGTCAGTCCTTCTTCGCTTTTGTCACTGTGTCACTTCACTGTGTCTTTTCCGTAGCCAAAATCTTTAGGTTCCTCAGGTCCATTCTTGATCCGGGCCCACTGAATCCTGCTCTCTTGAGGTCACCCCGTAGCACGCTTAACATACCCCTACAATGCGGTCCTCTCCTAACTTTATATTTGCTGGCTCCCAGTCGGACGGATTACGAGGCTCTCTGCTGGTGTGTCTTCTGGCATTCTTAGCATACTGCCAAACATGGGGCATCTTTGCTGGGCGACTTTTACGTATTACACATCATGTACGAAACATCTTTCGAAATTATGTTGTCTGGCCATCGGTGACCAGCGATGGTGCGGAGGTGTTTGCGGTGGCAGGCATCAAGTTTGTCTAATGCTTCCTTTGACGCTGCCCCCGCAGTTACCGTTATACAGCATTAAGCGCTGGTTTGCATTGTATAAATATAGACTTTTGTCGAGGGCATCTTTGATCTACGAATCCATAGCTTCCAGAAGGACTGGAAAGCTATGTCCCCGTGACACAGCGTGCAGCAATGTCAGCAGTACTGCAAAGCAGTGAGCCCAGCATTTTACTTTTCCTCCATGATTCCCCGTCACGAAGTGGATCGTGATTTTCTTTAGTTTCATACTTTGTAGATAGGTATATGTGGGTGAACTCTGTTTTGGATTCATTCATAAATAGATTCTCAATTTTTAGTTTGTTTGCAGCTATCGTGAGTAATTCATCAAGTGGCTTCTTTTCCTCATCTATGAAGTCCACATCGTCGGCATATTCCATCTCTTGCGGCATACCCGGTATGGACACTGTGCGTGCGTGCGTGCGTACGAGTGTACGTACGTATGTGTGCGTGCGTGCGTGCATCAGTGCGTGTGTACGTGCGTGCGTGCGTGCGTGAGTGCGTGCGTGCGTGTGTGTGGGTGGGGTGGGTGGTAGTAGGGTGTGTGGGTGGGGGTGGGTGGGCGGGTGGGGGATAGGGGGTGGGGTGGGGTGGTGGGGGTGGAAGGGGGTGGTGTTGTTGTGAAATCTTTCCTCACAGATTTCAATACAGTAGCACGATAACAGGTGAAAAGCGCAAGGGAGTGACATACAGTGAATTGAACCGATTGATGTCTCAAGCTCTGCATACTTCACTGACTTGACTCTCAGCTTGGTGTCCGTAGGCAGTAGTCTCACTAGTCGCAGCTCATCTTCATTCCAACTGGCCTGGCATAGTACATCTACTATACATGAGTGTTATTGAATATGTTGAGGCTAGTTTGACTGGGTGACGTTACTCATATTTGTAGCAAAGGCTTCCGGTTGGGTTAGTATATTTAACAGCATGTTTACTAAATTGTAAATCTATCAAAGACATAGAACTGATAATCTTGACGGACGTTCAATTTTCAATTATTAGTTTCACTATTGCTAGTAGAATTGCTATTGAAAAATTATATTGTTAATCTATCTATGTAAATATCAAAAGACATTTTATTGTAAAATTATTTTGTAAAATCGTAACATACGCCTTTTATAGTCATGTAGGGAAAGAGTCGAATCTAAGTTAGCTTGACTTGTGACTCAATCCCATTGTTATTAACAGACAATAAAATATGTGTAAAACAAAGTACATCTAGGATTTTTGAGCGTTTAATTGTGTCGATGGCTCGTGGCATGTCCATGCCCATTTTGTGGAAATCCCACTGACACAAGCGTATGTTGAGCCCATACGATGCAAGCGGCATGTTCTAGTGTCATCGATCTTGTCTCAGATGCGGTATAGAGTAACATTGGATAGCATTTTTTGTGTGCTGTTGAGGAGTACAATGGCCGGCAGAATGTCTGGGTGCTAGCTGGCTTCTTGGGCTCTGGGTAGCACGATTAGGGTACCTTGGCTTACATCAGCGATTGGAAGGCGGTGCATAAAAGCTCAATTGATTAGATGCATGATCGGTTTTGAGATAATGTCACTTGCGTATTTGAATAGTTCATTGTTCATGCCATCAGATCCGGATGCAAGCCCATTTATAGGGTTTTGAATGCCTTCTCAACTTCTGCTGTTTTAATCGGTTTTATTATATAATGGCCTGATGTCACCTGAGAACCGGTGCAAGGGATTATCATCGTGGTCAGTGAACTGTTCCTACCCTCAGGGCTCGGGCTTCCCGAAACATTTTGTGACAGTCATCCGTGGCATTGATTTCATCTGCTAGGTAGTCTACTTGTTGAATAGCATGATCTTTTAAGCCTTCGCTGATGTGGCGCAGAATGTGATTGCCTTCCATGCGTGGGTTGGTACAGTCTTCATTTTGGCCACTTTGATACATGCACAGCCATACTGCTTTATGCTCTGCTGATAGTTTTACTTCTACATGGTCATCAATATACCTCGTTCGGTTGTTGCTTTTGATAACGTCTACGGTGCTGGTAGCTGATGATTCCATATATTTGAGTATATTGGTTCGGGTTTCGTTTGGATCGGAGTTGACACCGTTGTTAGCTATCTGCTCCGCGAACACCTTTTTGGTTGGCATATGAGTGTTAGTGTCGCTGATGAGCTTGAGTAGGTTGCGGATGTCTTCATCCTCTTGTCCTGTATGGCGTTTATACAATAGGTAGCGATGGCCCATCTGAAGGCGCATACCGACTGCCTTATGGTCAGAATTGAGATCTGCACTTTCATAGGAACGAGCACCGCGAGGTAGTGTCTTTGCCTACGTTTCGCATTGTATGAAGTGTATTAGTTGAAGACTGATGTTGTAGTCTTAGAGCCGGTTGACGCTCTGCGATCAGCAATGTGTCTTGTCCCTGTTGTCCAGTGATGTTCAAAAGCAGTATTTGTGACAAATATGCCATTGAAACTAAGGAATACCACCAGTGCATCTCCATTGCGCATGCATGCACCCTCTCCATACGATCCCATGCATAAGACAAGTCTTGTCCGCATTGCTGAGTTGAAATCTCCATGCCATATACTTGAGTGATAAATCCGATTGGTATAGACGCATATACAAAAAATAACACTTTCGTCAAACATTTTGAGTAAAACGCGGAAACATGTCTAGATAACCTGTATTTGTGTTACTGAATGGAAATAAGCTTGTTTCCACCATGTCATTTCTCTTATACGGGAGCCATCTTGGATTTCAAGATGGTCGCCTTGAAAAATCATCTTTCCCTAATATCTCAGCTTCTAGACTAGATAGAAGCATGAAATTGATGTCGATACCAACATGAATGTGGGTGCTGAATACAGTACGACCATTGGAAACAGTTTCCCATAATCATGGCTGATACCATTCTTGTCTGATCCACATTTAGAAAAAAATACACTGAATCTATTATTATTGTGTTTTTTAATATTCTCATTGATCTCTTTAATAATTTATTTGCCTAAATTATGGATATTTTGTGTTTAATTAATTGCCATCAAGTAACTTACTGTTTTCCTTTATTTCGCAGAACTAATAAGAGGGAAAGTGTTATTTTGCTGTCAGTATCTGCAAGAAGAGATGGTGAGGCTTCCTGATATTCAATAGGGAAGATATAATGATGGTACTTTCATATATGTTAATTCTCATCTAAAAGTAATGGAATTGGTACACGTTATGTGACACAATATGTGTTAAGGAGAAATGTCCCCGATGAGACTAAAATGGATAATAATATTAAACCAAGCTCATATAGTATTTTCAAAATGCCTTCAGATATCCATGCCATTCAAGGTTTAGGTATGGGTTCTGATAAACCAGACCACATATTTCTGATTGTTCAAGAAGACTGGCACGAATCAATTAAAGAGAAACTAGCTCAGTGTTCCACCAGAAATATGACTTGGATTCTCTTAGTCAGGAGCCATCCGACAAGCAACATGTTCCAGGATGTAGTGGGTTCAATTAGAAGCTGTCAGAAAGTCATCCTCCATAAACTCAGATTGTGCCTCTTCCAATCATTAATGCTTCTGCGCATCATTCTATACCATACTGCACCATAATGAAGAATTGTGAAATGATGACAAATCATCTTCAAGAAAGAGTCAATGATCACATTTGATGAGCACATTTACTGGAAAGCAAAAATGCTCCAATGGGAAATGAAATCTGGACGTGATGTTAATGTTGATAAACTCTTGGAGATGGCAGTTTCACCCGTGCTATTGTCCTTCACAACTCTCAACGGGAAGCTAAAAGCTGCATCAAATCAAGCAGATCTAGGCAGAATTCTAAAACAAGGCTTGAGCCAGAATCTACCACTAACATGTAACGATCATATCTGCACGATAGTGAATGACATGGCTGCAGTGCACTCAATAGTACATTTCACAGGATCAAATACATTTGGTGAATATTGTGATAACTTTAAAAAATCTATAGATGTTCTATTTTTAGAAACCTGTACCAGACCAGATATTGTGTTTGTTCAGTATTTAGAAGGATCCTTCAAAGAAGCTACATACAGAAAACTTAATGATCGGAGAAACAAGAAAATAGAAAGATTGGTTGAGGCAGAGATCAAAACACTGGCAACTGCGAAAGAGCCATTGGCTTTCAGAAAACAAAAGTAGATTAATAAATTGTCTTTAGACCGAGCTTACAAATAATTATCCAAACGAACCTACCAAAAAACTTGTATTAAGTAGCGGCTTCACATATTCGAAGTAAGTATAGTCGCCCATATGCCAAGATGCATCCAACCTTTATGAAAACCATGAGGAGGTAGACACTTTCATTGCGTTACATGCTACAGATGCTGAATACCAACATGGAGATGACATCCGTCGAGAAACTAACAGTATGGGTCTCTTGGTGGCCCACGTGTCAAGATTATATTGCCTTATGGCCCAGATGATTGCTGGAGGCAAGCACCACACAGAAGAAGTACATAAGATTCACATAAGTATTAACCTTAGAGCATTAATGTTGGCTTTCCATGTTTTAACTGAGTCAGATACAATTAGTCAATTGATTGCTATTGAAAAACAATATGCTGGGAATAGTTATGCCAACTTCCCACAGTTACTTGAACATCTTGGAGAAAATGACTTTCCTACTGAATCAGTACTTTCCATTGCTGAATCATCTGGGTTCTAAATTAAATTAAATACAACACATACGTATTCATTATGCTGTAAACCCAAGAAGTGTATTGACTCACTACCTCCAATTAAAGATTAGGTAGCTTCTCTAGAAGAAAGTGATCGTTTCATAGCAAATCAGAGTAGCACATTGCAGCCAGCGTCTAACAATCGAACTAATATCTACATTGTGCTTAGACCTGACACCGTGTAGTTATCAAGATATACGACAACTTCTCAATACAAAAGACTATTGAGGAAATATACCAGCAACGTTAAATCCATGTGATTGATTAAGAGTGACTTTTCTGAAAGATTTAAACTAACCTGGATGATCCACTAGCCGTCAGGACTAGTTACTAGTCAATTCTACTAGTCACTGTATACTAGTCGTCAATTCACCTTTCCAGAGTATCCATCTATCATCTGACCTCGTATGACGTCATAATCAGCTCAGCGCGTGCATGATGACATCACAATCATTACGTCACAAAGGGTTCCATATGGACCGTCATAAACATGCTGTTGAATATTTTGAAACTAATTTAACTGGGCGCTGTTGCTGTCTTAGGTAGCAACAGCACTCAGTCAAATTGGTTTCAAAATATTCAACAGCATGTTTATGACGGCCCATATGGAACAGCAACAGCACTCAGTCAAATTAGTTTCAAAATATTCAACAGCTTACCTGTGTAGTTTTTTGGAAATTGATATTCAGGGTGTTCAGAGATCGATCGATCCCAACACGAGCGAGGTGTAGGTGGAGCTTAGCGAGAGATGGGCGGGCATAGCTAAAACCGGAAAGGTCCATTGATGGATTCAACAATTACTTTTGGATTTTATGGATTTTATTATAAAATTATAATCGTGTTTCAATTTCATGTTTTCTTTTGTACGATGACTGGTGTAATTTTTAAAACAGCGTTCTAGAAATCTGTTGGTCCTTATTGAAACAACAGTTTGCAATACCAGTGTTTTCAAAATTACAGTCGTTTCTTTTCACGTCGTGGCCCATAATATTAGTCGTCTTCAAGTACATATGTCTGATCAGTTCGTGGATAAATTCGTCCATCCAGTCTGGCGGTAAATCAAAGAATCTAAACTAGTCGTGTTGTTAGTATTGTGTTTCTGTGAATATTCTCTTTGTTCGCTATGATGTTAATTTTATCCGTGTCTTCTTCTTCTTTTCGTTCGCTGATCATACCGCCAGTCCTGTAAGTGACTATCGACATGATCATAAGCGTTAAGTGCGTGGATCCATGGTTTATTAGAGTGCGCCGTGCGGCCTGGAACCTCCGTCTTCAGCACTCGAGGTTTCTGTCAGGGTTACCTCACCCTTACCTCCTTTAGTCGCCTCTTACGACACGCAGAGGATACGGAAGGTGTATTCTAAGCCCCACCTACAGGGCACGATCTTTTATTTTATCCGTGTGATAACCAATTTACAGCGAGAGAAAGTAGATCAGTTATTTATCAGTAAATAAAAACCTGTCTAAACTGACCACCAATATGTAGTATATGGAGGTAGTCACTGTGGAGAAATCGTTAAGCACAAGTCAGTTTTAATCAAGAATATATTATATAGTTATAACATGTTCTTTATCCATTGGAAGTCCAGTTGTAGATTCAGATATATTGCATAGGTGTTACTGAATGTCAATAAACTTGTTTCCACGCTGGGATCTTGCGAATCAGGTGGTCATCGCATGATGACTATCGTGTGAAGTCTTGCAAAAACACTTTACCCGTTCAATACCAGCTGAATTCTTCCCCTTCTTACCAACATCACGTTCGACTTTCATTATTTTGGTAGATTCTGAAATGGCCCACTGATGATATCCGAAAAACTTGCCATCAGAGACTGTTATATTTATGTGAGTATCGCCCATCAAGTTCATATGTAGTCTAGAAACTGAGATATGAGAGAAATGTGATGTTTCATGGAGGCCATCTTGAAATCCATGCTAACCATCATATAAAAAAAGATACCAGGCTGGAAACATACTTTTTTCCATTCATCAGCACACATATAATCTATCTAGACTTGTTTCCAAATTCTACTAAAACTGTTTAGCGACACCCTTATATAGGCATACTACAGCAAGGGGCAACTTGACTAGATCCAGCAAATTCCACACACACGCTATTATAAACCCTTAGTGTCCTTATCTGATTGGTTCAGATAATGGGCTTTTACATTTTTAGCCATGCCTCGCCTATCACTAGCTAAGCTCCACCCACACGTCGCCGTGTTGGGATTGATCGATCCCCGAATGCCCTAACCATCAATTTCCTGAAAATTATACAGTGAAGCTGTTGAATATTTTGTAACTAATTTGACTGTGTGCCTATGGCAACAACAACGCCCAGTCAAATTAGTTATAAAATATTCAACAGCATGTTTAGTAAATAGCAAAGAATTACAAATACATACAATTCATACAATGTGTCGGACTGTTTGAGATTTGATGACGGTCTAAATGGAACCCTTTGTGACTTAATGTTTGTGACGTCATCATACACGCCCTGAGCTGATTTTGACGTCACACGAGGTCAGAGGATGGATGAATACTCTGGAAGGGTGAATTGGTTTAGATAATTCATTGTGAACGATGAATTTGAGCAGCCAGCGCGGGAAATACAGGCAGCAACATGCCCCAATCAGATTAGTTTCAAAATATTTAATTTGTATAATTTCAATTATATAGAAATGGGCGGGAAATACCTAGAAATTAACATGACATAGCTAGAGATGACCGGGGCATAACTAGAAATGGACATGGCACTTATAGAGATGGACGGGGCATAGCTAGAAATGGGCGGGACATAGCTAGAAGTGGGCAGGTAATAGCTAGAAATGGAGATGCCATGTATAGAAATGGGCGGGGCATAGCTAGAAATGGACATGACATGGATAGACATGGGCGGGGCATAGTTAGAAATGGGCGGGACATAGCTAGAAATGCATCCCATCGTCCCACATACATACCATCTTTCGCTGGCGAGTCTTGAGCCATGATTGTCTGACAACGTTCTAAGGCCTCGAGAAGGGACGCATTCTGGCGGTCCAGGCTCGTCATCCTCACTGATCATTAGGACCAAGCTAGAAAACAAACATATAGAATAACAAGTACACATATTGATGCAAGGCATCAATGGTAAATAGAGTGCCCGGAGCTTATTATAATTCTGAGAATAAACTCAACTGTTTCATGAAAAAATGAAGTTATATAAAGGCATACAAGCCACTTATGACACAAATATATGCGGACAATAAACACAAAAGAAGGAATATTTCTTGCAAAAAGATATGGGCAGTATTAGCTATGGGCTAGGAAAAGCAGTTTTTATTTTTGGTCAGTCCAACAATTTTTCCATCCATCCTTTTTCTCCATGCCAAACTCCTTAACAGAGAGAGGAACGGACAAAATTAAGAGCAGCCAGTGATGAGAAAATTGCACTACTGCATCAACAGAGCATACCAGATCAAATTTGGGTCATTAGGTATCAGCAACTTGTAAAGATAAAGAAATCAACAGAACTGCCAACCCAGTCAGTAGAAAATCAGCGCAAGAAGCAGTACAGACCCTGACACCCATTCAAACATATTAAAGAAAAACTGTAAAGAATATTTTAAACCTAAATCTTGATACCTTCCTAAACAGATGTGAAGAGCTTATTACCCGGAAATATATTGGTGAAATATACACTGCAATGCTAGTGAAATTCACAAAGTATGTTTTTGATGCAATACAGGACCCCGATCTGTACCGACAGATAACCTTTTCAACAAAGTTAAGTGGCCAGGATACAACCAATACCGTGAACCTAGTTTTCTCCAATTAAAATGATATAGTAGAAAACATTCTGACAAGACCCAGTGGGAAACAGCCACAATCGTGATCTGTTTCATTTAGCTATCATATCTATTAAACGATATCTTTACTGAAAACAGTGACAAACTATTAAATCAAATATTTTTGCTCGACAAAAAGGCCAAAATCGGCCTCAACCGTTGTAATGATGACGATCTTGTTGACCATATGTGCAAATGTTAGAGTTTTAGCCTGATAAGTCAGGTTCTACCAGTACACGCGGCTAATAATATGGGATATATAGAAATATTTTCACATTACTATAATAAATATTTGGTGGTAGAATTATTACAATATTTCGCATAGCACGAGAACATAGTGAGTTCTACATGGCCTTATGTTCGAAAACTGGCTACAAGGCATGCATGTAGAGATATTCTGGTACAGAATATAGTACATTATTGGAATTTGACAATGGTGTACCAGTACTAAATTGCATAAGACGAAATTACTGCATAGTAAACATTTTTTAAACCTTTGATACTTTATTAGCGTATTCATCACGTAT
The DNA here is from genome assembly GCA_034401795.1 of Chaetoderma sp. LZ-2023a. Taxonomy (NCBI): domain Eukaryota; kingdom Metazoa; phylum Mollusca; class Caudofoveata; order Chaetodermatida; family Chaetodermatidae; genus Chaetoderma; species Chaetoderma sp. LZ-2023a. The sequence continues at coordinate 65,266,052 of CM067359.1, forward strand.
CTAACCATATGGGTGAACTTCTGGGGTCGAACCTATTGCAAACAGTGTGGTACAGAAAATCGTTGATCTGACAGAATTTGCGCCAATTTTCGGTATGGAATTGTGTACTATGAAATTACGTTCCTGTAAAAGAAATTTAAATTCGGAATACAACTAGCATATTTCCTATAAGTATTTGTGTGTGAAATTCTGGGGGTGAATGTATTGCAATGAAAACCATGAATTATCCTAAGTTTGAGCTTATTTACGTTATGAAATTTTTAAATCTCACTACGTCGTAAGCTTATGCCTATACCTATCTAAACATATGGGTGATATTCTGGGCCGAACCCATTATGAGCGATATGTCAGGACATATCGACACCTATCTGAATGTGGTGAATGTGAACCAACCATATTACAATATATATATATATACAGCTATATATGAAAAAAAGTATTACAAATCGAGAACAGACATTCTGATACCGAATATAGTAAATTGTTGGCACTTGACAACTGTCCGTGGCTACTAAATTGAATATTACGAAATAACTACCCAATAGAAATCTCAAGATTCATTATCGTATTCATATCCCTATCTAACCATATGGGTGAAATTATGTAGCCACACGTATTGCAGACGGTAGGGTATTGAAAATCACAGATCTGTCAACATTGGAACAAATTTATGCGATGAAATCGCATACTACGAAAATACTTCACGTTCGAATTCTTTTAAATTCCCAAGGTAACTAGCATATTCAAACTCATATACGTCTATGTGAGCGAAGTTCTGGAACCCGCCATATTACGGAAAGTAGGGCACCGAAAACCACGAATACACCATCACTTAAGCTAAACTTTGCGTATTAATATTACGTCATCTAGAATTTGTTAGATTCGGAATATAACTAGCTTATAGACTAGCTCAAGTCTATGTGGGGTAAATTATGGGGCTGAACATACTACAGACAATAGGGCACTGAAAACGGTGGTGGTTTATTAATACAATGAACCTTTCCAGTTTAGCTATGCCCTGCCCATCTCTAGCTAAACTCTACCCATACCACTCTCGAGTTGGGATCGATGGATTTCTGAACTACTAGACGATAAATTTCAAGAAAACTATACAGGTAAGCCGTGGAAAATTTTGACACTAAATTGACTGGGTCCTGTTGCTGCATATGGCAGCAACAGCCGCCAGTCAAATTACTTTCAAAATATTCAACAGCATCTTTTATTGAGTAACAAAAACATACAATTCGTACAACGTGTCAGATTATTAAGCATTTAAGATGGACTAAATCGAGTCAGTCATGACGTCATTATTATGACGTTATCCTAGACGTCACTTAATTAATTATGACGTCATATGACGTAATATGATGGATAGACAACCTGAAAAGGCCCATTAGCAAGTGGTATTAATTACCCTCGCTCCGTCAGAGGATGAGTGTATTGTATTCGGGTCTATGCGCGTTCGGGATGGCAAGGGTCTACAATCTATGATTGGCCTTGTTAAAATATGTGACCTATAAATACGGGTGCTCTCTTAATACAAGTGGTCCGTATTGTGTGGACCACGCATTAACAAGTGGTATTAGCCCTGCAATGCTCAATTTGTTCATGCCAATTTCAATAGAGGGATCCATTTCTAGGTATGCCACGCCTATTTCTAGCTAAGCTCACCACTTTTTTGCATGTTGGAATCGATGTCTATATATACGCTGAATAATGAATTCCCATACTTCCAATCTCAAGGTAACTATACAGGTAAGCTGAAGACTATTTTGAAACTAATTTGACTGGGTCCAACGAAAACCATGAATCGGCCTAAATTTGAGCCGAAATTATTTCATGGTAGATAGTTTTAAATCTCACTACTCCGTAAGCCTATGCCTATACCTATCTAACATATGGGTGACATCCTGGCCCGAACCCATTATGAGCGATATGCCAGGACATACCGACACCTATCTGAATGTGGTGAATGTGAACCAACCATATTATAATGGGGCCATACGGCGAATATGTAACTACCTACGATGAGATTACTTGATGATAGAATTGTGCAAAAGCACTAGCTCATATTGAGTTATATACATCCATATATAAAAAAATTATTACAAATCGAGAACAGACATTCTGATACCGAATATAGTAAATTGTTGGCATTTGACAACTGTCCGTGGCTACTAAATTGAATATTACGAAATTACTACGTGGTAGATTCATTAGCGTGTTCATATCGCTATCTAACCATATCGGTGAAATTATGTGGCCAAACCTATTGCAGACAGGTAATAGTAGGGCATTGAAAACCCGCAGATCTGCCAAAATTGAAACGAATTTACGCGATGAAATCGTATACTACGAAATTACTTCAAGGTCGAATTTTTTTCTATTCCCAATATAACTATCGTATTCAAATCCCTCTACGTCTATGTGAGCGAATTTCTGGAGCCGACCATATTACATACAGACAGTAGGCACCGAAAAGCACGAAAACTCCAACATTTAAGCCAATTTTTGCCTAATAAAATTATTTCATCTAGAATTTGTTAGATTCGGAATATACCTAGAGGTTATATTAAGGCTCAAATCTATGTAGGTGAAATTATGGGGCTAAACATACTACAGACAATAGGGCGCTGAAAACTGTGAATCAGCGGAGATTTTCGGTATGAAATTGTGCACTACGAAATTACTTCATGGTAAAAAATCTTTTAACCTCAATCCATTACTTCACTAGCGTATTGATATACCTATCTAACTATATAGTTGAAATTCTGTGTCCGAATTTCCTGTAGACGTTCTTAACTTAGCACATGCATAGGCTTACACTTTCGGTTGATTTCTGTATTCAACAATCTGCTACAATATTATTGACAGCAGTTTTGACTAGCAATTTGGAACATTGGTAGTCTATCAATACTGCTACATAATTGCATTGCCCCTTCATGGATTTATTCCCACAGATGGATTAAAGACAAAAGGATACTACTGATAATCACACATCCATTATTCACTCGTATCCCGCGAGTTCTCTTTCGATACGAGATCGAGAAATGTATCTCTTATGTAGGGGCCTATTGAGTAGCCATTGGCGTAGCGATTTCACGATCCACAGTGTTGCTTCTACAGTCTGCTACGGAGATAGACTGGGTCTTGGTCTGTCTGATATCCGAAGCTGAGTCTGTGTAACAGTCTAGTCGTTGTGATAACGTAATTTTCTAGCTAAGCTCCGCCCAATTTTAACCCTATGATCCCTGAATTCCCAGCATCTCAATTTCAAGGGCAACTATCCAAGTTAGCAGTTGACTAGTTTACCTAATTTGACTAATTTGATATGGCGGTAATAGCGCCCAGTCACATTAGTTTCAAAATATTCAACAGAATGTTTACTAAATTGCAAATTCGCCAAAAATTATAATTGAGGATTCCGGTTTTAGTTATGCCCCGCCCATATTTAGCTAAGCTCCACCCACCCTTCGCCGTGTTGAGATCGAAGGATCCCTGAACTCCCTGACTATCAATTTCCAGAAAACTATACATGTAAGCCGTAGAAAATTTTGAAACTATTTGAACTTGGTGCTGTTGCTAATTAGTTTCAAAACATTCAATAGCATCTTTATTAAATAGTAAAGACACAATTCGTACAACAGCGGTTAGTCCGCCATCAATTAAGCGTTCGTGACGAACCTATCCTCGTCATTTATGACGTTATTGATTATAATGTCATCCTACACGTTACATAGTTGATTATGACATCATATGATTAATGGATAAACAGGAAAGATCCATTCAGACGCTTAGTGTCTCATCCTTGCTACTTTCATGACGTACTTATGCAAGTGCATTTTGGCAATAGCTAACAAGTGATGTATTCTGATTATGACCTCAGAAATTGGGACTTAATCTATGATGGCTGAATCCAGTTTATCGATCAATCATGAATGATTACAGTATTTTGCGGCTGTAGTAGTAGACACATCATACAGCTACAATCAGTCCTTTTGCCCACTGTGTCTGGTCCTCAGGCGAAATCCTTAGCTTCCTCGTGTCCGTTCTTGACTTGAGTGTACCGAGTCCTGCTTTCTTGAGGTCACCTCGTAGCATGCTTAGCAGATTTATGCAATGACGGCCTCTCCTGGCTTTGTATTTGCTGGCGCCGAGTAGGGCGAATTCAAATGGCTCTCTGTGCTGGTGTATCCCTCTGGAATCCTTAGCACATGGCCAAACATGTGCCATCTTTCCTGGGCGACTATTTATAGACAGCGGCGACGTATTACATATCTTGTATAGTGCATCGTTGGAAATTATGCTGTCTGGCCATCGGTGTTCAGTAATGGTGCGTAGGTGCTTGCGGTGGCAAGCATCGAGTTTGACTAGAGCTGCCATTGGAGCTGCCCAGCTATTACAGTTATACACCATCAAGGATACGCAGGTTGCATTGTATAAACGTAGTCGTTTTTATCAAGGGCATCTCTGATCTACGAATCCATAGCTTCCAGAAGTACTGGAAAGCTATGTTGCCCATGGTGCAGCGTGCAGCAATGCCAACAGTACTGGAAAGCAGTGAGCCCAATATTTTACTTTCCCTCCATGGTTCGCTGCCACGAAGTGGGTCGTAATTTTCATTAGTTTCATGCTTTGTAGATATGTATATGTGGATGAACTCATAAAGAGATTCTCAACTTTTAGTTTGCTTGCAGCTATTGGGAGAAGTTCGTCAAGGGGGTCTTTTCCTCGTCTACGAAGTCCACATCGTCGGCATATTCCATCTCTAGTGGCATACCCAGTATTGACACTGGAGGTTTGGTCTTGTGGAACTTTCCCGCATGGATTTTAACGCAGCAGCAAGGTAACACGTGAAAAGCACTGGAGATAGACCATCTCCCTGTGGGGAGCCGATTGATGTCTCAAACTCTACAGAGTTCACTGACTTGACTCGTACTCTCAGCTTGATGTCTGCAAGCAGTAGTAATCTTGGATCTTTGAGCGTTTAATTGTGTCGAAGGCTCGTGACATGTCAATGCCCATTTTATGGAAATCCCAGTGTTTGAATACAACTACCGACACAAGCATGCGTTGAGCCCATACAATGTCTGCGCAGCTGCGTTCAAGTTTGAAGCCACCTTGACATGATCCGGTGAAGTCATCGATCTTGTATCAGATGTGGCATAGAGTAACATTGGATAGGATTTTCCGTATGGTATTGAGGAGCACAATGGGCCATAAATTGGCTAGTGGGGGTGGGGGGGGGTGGGAGCATGTGGCTTCTTGGGCTTGGGCAGTGCGATAAGGGTGCATTGGCCTATAGCGTCGATGAGAAAGTGGTGCATAAAAGCTGAATTGATTAGGCGCGTGATCAGGTTTGCGATAATGTCACATGCATATTTGAATAGTTTATTGCTCACGCCATCAGGTCCAGACGCACGTCCATTTTTCAGGGCTTTAAGTGCCTTCTCAACCTCTGTTGTTTTAATTGGTGTTGGTAATGGCCTGGTGTCTCCTGAGAACGGGTGCAAGGGATCATCATCGCTGTCAGTGAACTGTTTCTTGAACCATTCTCGAATCGCCTCAGCTTTTCCCTAGTCAGTCCCGATAAAGTGCCCTTCAGAGTTATGTACAGCGATTGGTGGTCAGTAACGCTCAGGTTGATGAGCTTGGCTAGGATGTAGGTGACGCTACTTTCTTGCCTGTTGTGGCGTTTATATGTTTGGTAGCAGTCGTTCATCTGAAGGCATGTAATGACTGGCTGATGGCCAGAATTGAGGTCTGTGCCTCCATATGAACGAGCATTCCGAAGTAGGGGTTTTGCTTCTGTCTTGCATAGTATGAAGTCTATTTGGTTGAAGACAGCTGTTGTAGCCTTATCGATCAATCATATGACGACACAATCAACTATGTCACATGTAGGCTGACGTCATAAGCAATTACGTCATTAGTGACATGATTAAGACCGCTATATCAACGCTTAATAATAATAAAGTTGTATGCGTTTTATGTCTTTTCTATTTAATAAACATTCTGTTGAATATTTTGAAACTAATTTTAGAGCCAGTTTCAAAATATTCAACAGCTTACCTGTATAGTTTTATGGAAATTCAGATTCAGGGAGTGCAGGATTGATCGATCCCATCATGTGCAAATCGTGGGTGGAGTTTAGCTAGAGATGGGAGGAGCATAAGAAAACCTGTATTTCCTCTATTATGCTTATTTACTACGTCTTAACGTTGCTCATTCCAGTATTCCTTCAAAGATGGCATACGCTCTGTAGTCAACGGGAGTAGTAATGGGGGGTTATAGCCGCTATTGTTCTTTTCCGTGGAATGTTGTTTTAACCAATCAAAATGCTCCATTTATAGTCGCTATTGTTTAGCGAACAATGGCGACTATGTTCCCATAATTCTAGAATTATAGTCGCTATTGTTTGGAGAGCAATGGCGATCGTATGCACACAAGTGTTTGGAGAACAATGGCGACTATAACCACACATTTGAGAGATTCTAGAAGCCTGTCAAAGCGCATGAATCAATATTTCTGTTCTGGTATATTACCCCTTAAAAGTTGTGTATTTTACGTTTTAACGTAGTGGCTGCGTCCCCCCCCCCCCTGAGTTTAAGAGGTGGTCTGATAAGGGAGGTCGTAGGAGGCGCAGGGAGTATGAGGTTGAGGAGGGGTGAGGAATTACGCCAATGCTCGATATTGATGTATATTTTGAAAATAATTTGACTGTTTCGTTGCTTACGTTAATTTATTAGTAAACTATTTTGTTGAATATTTTGAAAACGTTTTGACTGTTGGCTTAACCATCATTATGCGTAAATTGTTTTTTAAATACTTAATATTTCATTTGCAGTAATGTCATTCATTTTAGATTTTGTGGTTGTACGATGATTAGAAATGTAGTCATTATGTCTCTGAGTGCTCCATGTGTTTATAGAATTGTATGTCGAGCGCATGTTGCGGATGATTTATCCATACAACGTGAATAGCCGTGAGATCAATCTTTAATCGAGATACAAACATGCCATGTGTTAATAATGAAAGAACATGTTAGTACCTCCCTTCTCGTTCTACGTGTTTTTTTAGAAATATTCAAAATTAATATTGAATTATCGCCTAGGTTACTCACTAGGAGATTTCACTATGTAGTTGTGAATGCGTACTTCCCTGCAGTGTTTTTGAATAAATAACATAATCGTATTATTGTATCGTTTCCTAGTTCTTAACCGAGTGGACATATGCACTAATTCCCTTAAAAAATTATTAGAATATCACGTTTTGGTGCGTTAGTGCTTATGCATATTTATGATGTGTTCGCACATTGCTCATATTAACATTAAACATGTCCGCTTCATTCACTTTAAGGGCAGCTAATTTCAGATTTTGTCTATGCCTGCTTCCTTGCGAACTAATAATGTTGTTGGTATGTACCACGCATGACCATGACAAAAGGCTTTACTCGTGGTGGAATACGAGGTTGAATGTGTCTGTATCACTGGCATCTGGTTCTGATTCATCATCCACAAGGGTGTTCTACTTTTTATCACGTATATGTGCCCCACACACACGCACACACCTGATGCACCAACATGCACACATACTGCGCATACCCTCATGTGTGTGATGATGTGCGTATGATTACGCACGTGTGGCTCATGCATGTGCCCCTTATCACCCATGTTCTCTGTCCCCTTCATGTGTACGTCATGCGTGCATGCGTGTATGTGTCTTTTTATGCACCTGTTTGTGTGTGGGTGTATGTATGTAACATAATTTTTGGTGGCCCCTAAAAATAGAGGCCTATTTCTTTATTTTTTATTTTGCTTTAACGTAAATGGTTTTTTATCTCAATTTATGCAAACGATAATTTCTGTTTTGTTCACACCACATACACATGCAACAATCATTACGAAGTTGGTACTTCGCATGCAACCATTTGTTGTAAATGTGCTCGTCTGGATCTGCTAGATAATCTCTCCAGCGGTTACAGATTTCACGCAATGACATTAAAAATGGTTGCTGTACTGGTACCTCGTTATATTTGTTCCATTCGATGCAACCACAATTAATAGGCGTAGAACCTTTCGTCCTCCATCGATCGCATAATTGAGATTCCATTTTCGTTTTGGCAAATTCAAAAAAGCTGTATGCCTTACTAGTCACACGCATTTAGCTTTTATAGCTAAAATATGAGCTGTCAGTAAAACTATCTTTCCAATCTGAACACGCCCTTATTTCGGTCACATGTTTTTTCTCCACCGCTCAAAATTAAAATCATCGGTTTTCAAAACATTATTATTGCACCACGTTTGAATGACATTTTTTTAATTATAGAAAACTGGAATTGATACGCAGGGTTCAATTACAGAGCACGTCATATGGTTTTCTCTGTATTCAAATATGTCCACATTTATTTGTCATTGTCCCGATGTGAATATGATTAATTTTGGATCTTTGGATCATTGTGATATGCCTCGCGTGCCTAGTTTAATTAATTTTTAGCCATTATCGGCATTCATCCATCACGGCGTATCAAAATGGCGATAATTGGGGATGGTGGCTGAGGGGTGAGAAGGGAACACGAAGAAATAATAACATATTTTTACAAAACAAATGTATTTTTTATTGACACATGCATTTTCCTTATGATAAATATTAGCGATATTTATTCACGATAATTAAAAAGAAAACATAGTACATAAATAATTATGCATTAAATATGATCATTTTTTCTGTTTATTCATAATCCTGTGCGTCAGACGTTTCACTATCGCATCATTTTTGTCTTGGTTTCTTAGAGCCCATAATATGTGTTTCATTTGTACACCTCTCGAACGATGGTATAATAAACATACACAGTAATATCCGCAAGTTGTCATCACGGCTGGTTGAACACATTCATTGTTGTAATAATAAACACGCGCACACTGTCCATTTTGTACATTTGATATCATTCTTCCATCAGAAGGCATCTTCCATAAGGATCAAAGTATTCAGCATTTCCATTTCTAGTGTAATAAAGTGCCACCCAATGTTGTCCGGATTTATTACTGGGATGCATGTTTATTACTAATGAGGCCGGGAGATATTTAATATGTGTGGGTACATTGTCAATTGGAAAAACACCGAGAAAGTGTTCACACGTTTTATTGTCACCGAATAATAGATCCTCTATTTCGAATGTATTCAACATATTTGTTAATAATCTGTTAATACGTTAAAGTCTGATCCAATTTCTATCGTATTATCAAATTCAGCATAGCAGATTACATTGGTTGTAGCGGTAAGTGCTTGAACAATATGGAAGACCACTCTTAAAGAACCAGTGCGTGTAGGGTAGCGATGCTCTGAATCACCTAGATTTGACATAAAATCCCATGCGAACAATGTGGTTCCATGTCTTAACTGCGTCTTATTTATCAGGTAGCCTCGGTCTTTGAATAATGCCCCGGTACCACTTAATAATGAGAAATAAGCGTCCGAGTAAATGTCGTTGCTAAACGAAGGTCGTATTGGCGATATTGTAACCTCTTCTCCATTTATATAACATGTAGCATAGGTAGTGTTATTGTTATCAAACTTGAATGGATTTTTATGTACCACACCATTATAGGCATCATTAGGTACAAAAGTGAATAATACTCTAGTAGGTAGCTGACCAATAAATATATTATCTCTATCGATGCTCATAACACTGCTAGGTGCTGTAAAAGTCTTACACACTACCCTGCGATTAGAATATTTCGTGCCTGTCTGTCTCAGAGTAATGGCATGTGCCACTAGCAGATCTGCTAATGGGATAACTTTGCGTACAAATAAGTTAGCTGACAATATTTTTAATTTAGGCCTCTCTCCTTCCATGGCCATAATGGCGATCGCATCTTTACTCCTCTGTAGGTACACTCTCAAATCAACGGAACCGAGCAGGAATCGGTCCTGCAGAAACATATCGCTGTGTATGCGGCCTATTAATTGCACCATTTTACTCTGCGCCATCATTCTTCTACGTGCTTGAAATCCCAAGTTAGTATCGGCGATATTATCAAATTCGCCAGCATCATCTATTTTCCATCCGGCAAGTTGTAGATGTGAGGATGCATCATCACTGCCATAATTTAGTAATGTCTCGATGTACAAGCGGAATACATAATTTTCGTTCGCGTCACTGACACGCTTTCAATTAAAAAACCCATCCACTTATGAGAACATCGTATGCAAAAGATTATTCGTAGGCTCTATCAGGTCATTCGCCTCGAGTGTCTTCTCATCACCATTTCGATCTAGCTTTACTAGCTTAACTTTAATCAAAAGATAAGATTGCGTAAGATCTAAATATCTATCAGCAGACCCACTGACGTAAAACTCGATCGGTCCACTATCTGATAAACTAGATACAGGTGGAAACTGTTCCCATTTTGCAGACTCCAATGTCGTCACTATGGGACGCATCTGAAAAATGTCTAATTCGCTCTTCGAGCACTCGCAGATCTGATTACGTTCCATGTTGTTTGTTAATTAAAGATATCAGCTTGTTTTCTCTGCCATCTATTGCGACCCTTCCTCTTCGGTATCACACACATTGACTGAGCATAACCTGAATTATTCCTCTTTTTATGTTTAGGTTGAGGTGGTCTTAAACCACCTCGTACTTTTGTTACAGCTTCCAGTATCAAAGACCTGGCAACACCACATGCTCTCGATTTTAATGCTGTTTTAACATTTTTCCAGCCATTACGCCCTCAGCTAGTCCGATTCCAGCACTAAAACCATGTTTACCTACTGATTTGGCCACATTTTTTGTGATAGTTACTGCTGAATGTAATAGCCTGCCTAAGATATTACCGAGTCCATGTCCTGATTGGTGTCATGTGCCTACGAAAACGGGAATACGTCCATGACCCACTTGACTCACGTAGTAATGCGCCAGCGCTGGAGAGTTCATTCTTCCTCTCATCATCCCTCTCATCGTCCCTCTCATTATCGTTGTCATCATCTGAAATGCAAACAGAGTACACTCGGTGATGCTCCATCCTTGAATGGGACATTGGCACAAGTTCTATTGGTTATAAGTATTCCAATAGTATTGATGTAGTTCTTTGACACAGTATGGTATTGAATATCAGGAAACGTCCACTGACATATATCTTTTCCTCCATCTGTACTAGAAATGGGTATAACTCTGAGTAGCAGTGCAGAAGTATCGCCTACCACGCTGTGTGAGACTACATCGCAGTATATATAGGCGGTCGAAGGACCACCCTCATGATTTGAACAAAATGATTCTTTAAAGTCTATAGGTCCCATATGTATTTTTCCTCCTTCGAATCCGATTAAATTTGCTACTTCTCCACCTACGCGTATAGCGTAATTATCTTTAACTGTGAGAGAAACTAGATTCGCGCGATGCAAGTAAAAATTGGAAAAAAAATTTGTGTGTCTAAATCTTGTCTTGCTCTCTATCGTCCATTTAGATAGTCTACCATATTTTTTATGGCATAGTACCCTTTCGGCACATTGATAAATGGCCCTTCTGTTTGCACATAATACTAATGTTCGCTTCTACATGTAAGTTTTTTACCGACATTATTTGTTTGATCATTTCGCACATCTTTTCCCCAATCATTTCGTGACCGTTTTCCCTGATCGGCAGGACGTGGATTACCGAAACCATCTTTTACAACTAGTGGAAAAGCTGTTGTCTTTTCTATTTCTGATGCGCTAGAGACATCTTTGCTAATTTCTTCTGTCGCATCACTAGCTTTCTTCTTCTTCTTTATCTTCTTCTTAGTAGATGCATATATTTGGACAAAACTTTCCTCCGCAATAGTAAGCCAACTCATCGGATATACCACACTCGAGAGGCCCACTTCCCATTCACCATCTAATGTTAATGGAGTTCGCATACGTGTTCGAAACTATGATATCTTATTGTCTGGAAAGTACTGGGTACTACTATTGCTCGGAAGCATTATGTAAAACTGATCCTCGTTCATTCTGAGTTGAATGATGTGTGGACGTCTTTATGCGTGGACTAGGCAATACATACCCTAGACATCGACTCAAAAGCGATATCCATATGCCTGATTGCCCATTTTGTATACTCAGATTCACGATACATGTAATGATTACGATATAAATTATTATAATTTGAGCACGGTATACTATTTCTTCTTTCGGTGCCCTTGAACACGTCATTTGCCACATGCTCTGATCCGATCTTCTCTCCATATATTCATCCATTGTTAACAATGTATAGTACTTAGTTCATTAACCCACGTGTTAAACTTAGCTGGGTAACCGAGCCACTTTACCGGATACTGGCGCTGTCCCTTTTTATTTTTTCTACTTTTAAGTATTTTTTCCACGGCATACTCTTTATCATTTTCTTCTATCACTTGCTGTATCTCATCGCCTCCATAGTCTTCTAATTTATATAAGTATGGATATTTGTCTGTAAGCACCTCACGAACCTTAAACAGTTCCTGACTCCATTGCCCGCGATATGCTTTTTCAAATGGTATTTTTGCTTGTGATATTCTAACATGGTCGCCTTGAGTAGGGCTGTTTTTAGATTTGGAACATTTCTTCATCTTCTTTCCATATATATTTCTCCATGCGATTAACTCAGTACTATGGTTGACTTCGCTACTACGTTTGTAAGCAGGTCAAGTACATTACTTTTTGGGAAAAACGTACACTCTATTGTCACTTCGCCCAAGTCATTAACGTGAAAACATTCAGGAACTGAACGTAAAATATCAATTACTTCACTGGCTTTTGTCTTGTACGTTTTTGGTATTCCCCTCGTCATACATTCAAGTATTTGTGCAGGAAGTGCAATAATGGTGTGGCTGCCCCATAGTTTTACAATAGTGACACAATTTGTCGGTATCATCATCCACGAGATTTAGTTCATCATTACTTAAAAACTCATCGAGGTATATAGTGTCCATAGTAAGCGTGATGTGATTAGACATCTTTGCGGAATCACTAGTGGTTGAAATGTTATTAATGTTCTCGTTTTATCTTTTTCACACCATAAAAGCACGGAGGACTCGGGCTAAACAACATGTCATCACTCACGTCAGGAGGCACATAAAAGTTAGGTAATGCTGCCTGCAAATTGCTCGCGTTCTGTTTCAATACTTCCCACTCGCTATCTTGCAGGTATAATCCGCAACGTGTGGAAAAAAATGGTGTATGTCAATACATGGAAATTCGTCGCAGATAGAAATACGAACAGAATTGTCCAAAGAATATGTAAATAGTATGCCTTCTTTTTGCGCGCATGTTTTAACGCATCTTCACGATTGGGTATGATTTGTAACAGCTGTTTAAATGCTACTACGCTGCAATATAAACCGGGTTTAGTAGGATAACCATCAGGATGAAACTGTCGTAGATCGATACACCACTTTTCGCCAAAATGTATTGTTCGCGCTTTACGCGAATTGCCAAGATCACACCAAAACACTGAGCGATTTAAATATTTATAGCAAGGATCAGACGACATCGTGGAGAACGAATAATCATAGCGTGAAACTATGGCCTTTATCTATCATTAGTAACAATAATGACCAGCCGCACACAGTTTGAATGCCATCTGGCGAAAATACCATGCACACAATAGCGTACAGAGGAACACGTGCGTTACAATGACGTACATAGACACGCTTAATTTGAATGTATGGCGCGCGTTTGTTCGATCAATAACGTACATATTCATGCGGTGCAAACACTGTCTTCTACCGCTCAATGCGCGCTTTATGAGCAATAACACGTATGATCAACTTTTAACCATTACACAACTGAGAGACTCGATACACTAAAGTCGATGCGTATTATCGATGGATGCACAAAATATTTTGAAAACTATCTGACTGTAAGTTCATGGCGGATGCCAACAACTTTCAGTCATAATATTTTTGCGGTAATATAAGGCTTGCAATGAGTGTGATAACTAAGCATAAGTTATGAATGAGAAAGACACTGATTAATGTAGCTTCGCAACAATAATACGTGAACCCAATGCACTACGTCTATCCCATATTCGGTTAATACACCCTTGCTAATTTCAGACATGAGTATAATTCTTCCAGCATTAATTTTGTCATCTCTTAAAGTGAACCGCATGCTCCTCATAATGAATGCATGCATCTTATCCCTATCAGCATTACACAGACTAGCAATATTTGCTATCATAGTGCGAGCAGATAGTGCAGCTTCGGCGGACATGGATGACACCGACGTTGTTTACGTACTGACTGAAAGAAATTGCAATTTTACTATTTATATTATGCTAGTGTAACCATATGGTACTGATGATAAATCTCCCAGTTTCGAAATTCGTTTTTTAAAAGACGGGTCTGAAAATCTTAGTGCTATTTACTGAAAGAATTCTAAAATGATCAGTGTGCATGATCTTTGATGGGTAGCTTAATAGTACACTATTACTATCCATAATTCCACCATCGTTTATAATTTGTTCAATGGATTTTTTCATTGTATCAAAATTAGCTTGTTTTGATTGTTTGGTACCCAGTGTTAAACCTTTAACCTTCGTTACCTGTTTATTGATCGATGGATCTTCACAACGCTTCATTTCATAACTATAGTTTTTTGGACCGAGTGTGCAAAAACTTGTTAATTCGTAATCGGAATGGATTTTAGTCGTCCAAGAACCTAGATACCCACTTCATTCTTGAATGTTTGGCTCACCTTCATCGGTACTAAATACAACCAAATCCATGTCGTGATGGGATACACAGCGTCCGAGTAAGGACAAGACATTGTACAGTTTTATTCTTCCATAAGATGTCACGAAAGATCCGAGAATACAGTTGGTATTTAATGGTGACTGAACGTACTCATCATTGACCAAATAGGAGGCAATTAGAAGACTATCATTCAGGAATGTAATGGGGCCTACAGTTTTACTTTTATCATTCAGAAGGGAGAGAAGACCTTTACGTGTTGATATCATGCTATTCTTTTCATGATCATGAAGAGAAAATCGTCCCCACAAAATATTCAAACAGGATTTAGCAACAAAGCGCAAACCCGGGTTATTCGATATTTTGGCACGGTCGAACTGTATTCCTTCATGTTTATAATAGTCAGCCACATAATTCGCCTTTTCACTCTCACTACTGACACAATCAGGATAACCGCTACTTTCCTGTTTAATTTTCAAAAAACGGTTAATGTATTCTGAAAATAACCCATCGTCACCATGCATATTGCGATGACTCGTGATAATGCCATGCTTCATACATTTTTTATTGACATAACCGTTGCTACCTGTAATTATGGAGTAGTCCATGTTCCGCATAAACTGCGCTGTTCTTCCGTATGTTCACATACAGAAGCCTGTTAACTTTTTGTGCAATCTGCGCATAGTACAAACATGAGGTGCGAATTTATTCTAGCAGGTAGCACGGGAAAGTATAAAATATGAGGTGGAAGGACTTTGCATTTAATAAGACCAAAGAAGTCATGCGCCATCTTATCACACAAGTCATCGCCTCTTAATACCATATATGACCCTTCTGGAAAACGACATTGTTTCATCACTGAAGGATACATGGAAAGGCAGTCTAAATATTCGAGCATGGTATGCTCATCCGCTTCCATTAATAAATTAATTGTGGACGTACGTCCGCCGAATAGCGAATCACGTGGTGATATTGGGTGGGCTAAGTCCAATTCGGTGGTAAAATCATTTAGAGCAGAGGAATCAGCTACTTGTTTCTTAAAGTTGCATTCCCACATAATTCTCACCGTATATCCATGCGATTCAAATAAAAAAATGTGACATTGAAGCGCAGAATATGCTTCTTCATATGTCTGATCACCATATAGTGTATATGTCGTATCACGCTTATCACCGCAACAAGCAGACTCATGTCCATGGAATTTACAACCTAAGAACTCGAAAATAATATTTTCAGATACATCAATTCCATCCATATAATGTCCGCATATTTTCTGTTCACCACCATTTAGAGCATGCACGATTTGGCGACCCTCGCATTGACTGACCCATTCCCTCCATTCTACACCCAAAACGCTATAAGCACGTTTTGCTCTTAGTGAGAAATCATGTAAAGTCTGTACGCTCTCAGGTTGAAGCCATAAAGTGCAATAGGCCGCATTACATGCTCCCGCTAGCGTTATCCCTGTCACAAATGTGTTTTGGCCATCCGTCGATTCAGAAAATAAAGTCTTAAATCTAGACATGGCTAAACGTAAGACAGTTACGTCATCATTACAATATTCGATGAGATTTTTATCGACATCGTAGCGCTCATGTCTAGATATCTGCTCATTGTACCAGCGATCAAATTCGATTAATTCATTCACATTCATATTTTGTGGACAGAATATCGCCCTCTCGGGAAAGGGTATTACCGTACCCCAATATTGAGGCATGTTGAGCTGATGGGGAAATGTCCCCATACGAACAGGAAGATTAAAAGCATCGCCCACCTTACGTAATGAAAGGGGAAAAAAGTTAATGGAATCGATAAACTGAATAGTACCTATGTCAAATGAGAGAACTGAATGAACACGCATGATAATATTTGTAGGTTTAAGATGCAGGTTAGCGGTTTTGCAAATGCATTGAAGGAGTAAAAAAGAATCATAGGCACGCGCGTTGTGAGCGATCACCAAGTAGTCACAGAAAACACATTTTCTCTTGAACTTTTTACCGACATGTGCAGCCTTAACATGTGTCAACCAGCTAATGAACTGATCCACCGCGTCTAACCCATGACACCGAACATATCCATAATTCGTGCCTCGATGACATGTAGAGCAATCGTCTTCGAGTGGTTGCTCGATGCACGCATCACAACATATGTTGGCAACCACGAGATTGACTTTATGCTCAGCTAGAATATTAGTATTGCTACTGTCAATAGGCAATAAATATGTTTCTGTGTCGTAAATGATATATTTTTGAAAATCTTCGTAGCTACAAATGTTGGCTTTCGTATGCATAGAGCGTGCATGGGATACTGACATGATAGGTTCTTCAATTACATTATGATAACATGTATGATTTTCAGTAATTACACGTGTGACATTTTGTCATACCTTATACATGTTCATCGTCATCTTTACGTATGCGACTGAAACAGTGGGGGCACGCCTTCACCATTACGCAGGTCCCATTAGAGAGGTGGTTCACCATACATTGACGATTATAAAACTTATGATGACAATCAGTATACATTATCTTATGTGTAGTGTCTTTATAAGTACAAGACCTTTATCAGAATAAGGTGTCTGACAACTACGACAGTGCACAGCGCATGAGTGATCATTAGAGTATGACGCATTACACCATGTACAGTAATAACATACCAAAAGAAATGCGGCCATAGACGTGATTAAGGATAGTATCACGTTCTGAATGCATAAGGTTTATGCACGGTAAACTCGTGGAAATGCTACCGAATAGAGTAGACTTGAATAGAAAATTGATTGCGAAAATATTCCTGAAATTTGTTCCAATCAGTACTATTAATTTCGCATTCAGGAATACTACAAGCCATATGATATTGACGCGCCATATGCGTCAAATATGTTTTATTACGTCTAAAAAATTTCCATTCATTTGCAGAGATTAATTTGTTCATTTTCACAATAAATTTTATTCCTAAAAATATTCCTGCTGTGAAACGGAATGGATATTCGACGCATACGGGTAAAATAAATTTTTTTATATGCATGTACGCATCTAAATCATGTGAAGGTAAATTTAATAAATCTAATTGTCTAGAATCGATCGCACCTAGGAGAGTATCATTTCGCCCACCTGAGTTGTAGTCCTCTACACGAAAAACATGAAATTCAAAACCCTCTGATAAACCCACATTCAGTATTTGACTGAATGACTTTTTCCACTGATTCTAAAATTATGTCGGGCGTAATTTCATTCCATAGCTTAAAATCCATCGCTATCAGCATTTCCAAAGAAGGGTGAATCAACTCGATTCTCACATGATCATTCGGCTGAACATTTCTATATTCGCCATACGTATCAAGCAAAGATTGAAAGACGCCTGACACAAACTCAGAATGAGAAAGTGGTGTATCGGCTATAGGATAACTTTTAAAAGATACATTATATTCAGTACATTCCAGATGCAACTTTTTACCGCAGTATTTGTGAACAGTCTCCACAGATATATAGTCAGTAGAATCAACTACCGACCCTCCGATTTGAGCATGCTCGCGGCGAACGCATTGCAAATAACGATTAAGTAGATCATCTGTAGGCACTATATTCTCTGATATACATCAACTGATTTCATCAGTGATGTGACTAATTTCATCTGGCGAATGATTTGCATGTGTGTCAATAAGAGTTTGATGAGTAGGAACATTGATGCGATAAGCAGAATCGTTAGGAAGGCATGCTAAATCCAGAGATAAGTCATTAGCAGAAGGCTCGATACAGACCAACTCATCGTCACGTAAATTTAGGTCGGAATCAATAGGAAGGCTTGCTAAATCCAGAGATATGTCATTAGCAGAAGATGCAATACTGTCTGGAACTGACACCACATCAAATAAATTTAGGTCGGAATCGTCAGTAAGGCATGCTAAATCCACAGATAGGTCATTAGCAGAAGGCTCAATACGTACAGGAACTGGCGTGTTATCAAATAAATTTAGGTCAGAATCATTAGGAAGGCATGCTAAATCCAGAGATATGTCATTAGCTGAAGGCACAAGAAAGTCAAGAAGGGATGCATCGTCAAATAAATTTACATCATAATCATTAAGAAGGCATACTAAATCCTGAGATAGGTCATTAGCAAAAGGCTCGACGTCAATTAAATTTAGATCATGCCCATCATGTACATTGGTCGAATAATTAGGATCAATTACGTCACATTCGTTAAGAGGATAATTGAAAAATGATGAAGTTAGTTCAGTTTTAGTATGCTCGGTTTGATCATCGGTAGAAGCAGGTTGTGCAGGTATGATTACGTCATAATCATATAAATCATCCAAATAATTGAAAACATCAGCATCGGTAATAGACTGATCAGGAATGACTTTGCAGTAATCAGGAACAGAGTTGACATCGCTATCATTAACATCACGTAATGTAACATCGTTATGCTCATCAGATACATGCGGAATTGAAAAGTCATGATCATACAACATAGAACCCAGGTATAAAAGGTTATCCATATGTTCATCAGGTAAATAGGGTCGATCCACATTTAATCTTGCCGCATCAGAGTCACGCATCTGCTGCAAAATCACATTAACAGCATCTTCACATTCTTTAATATCGGCGCTTAAATTATCTGCCATTTTGTTATTACTTTAAAGCACGCTTATTTACTCCTCGTTAATATAAAATGTTTTTAAAAATAATTTTCTTAAAATCTACACTCAATACGTTTCTTTTAAAAAAATGAACAAATAGCGACAGCGACCTAGACAGGCCCGCTTACATATGCGCAGAGAACAGCGCCATGTAGAGGCCGGCCCCCGTAGCATTCTTCCTCAGCCTCCTCCTCCTCCTACGACCTCCCTTATCAGACCACCTCTTAAACTATATATTTTTTACATTATCAGTAAACAAACAATAGCGACTATAAATCTAGAATTATGGGATTATAGCCGCCATTGTTCGCTGAACAATAGCGACTATAAATGGAGCGTTTTGATTGGTTAAAACAACATTCCACGGAAAAGAACAATAGCAGTTATAACCCCCCCCCCCATTACTACTAGCGGGTACCCGAGTACCTGGTACGAGCAATACGCTAAGGCTAAAATGGACCTCCAATCGACATCCATGCGCCCTCGCGTCTAGAATAACGTAAGCTGAGTAGCAGTATGAGTATAGTAACGATAATAAATACGACTTTAGTTCATTAGAAAAATTAAATTGTAGCTCAAATTCAATGCTTGAAAAGCAATAATATCGCACTCGCTTCTACGTGTCTTCAGGCAACAATCCAAATGTCAACCTCCAATCAGACTTGAGCGAACTGTCAACTCACAATGCCCAAGTGACCTTTTCACTTTTAGACTGATGACGTCATATATTATGTAATCTACAATAACCATAGCCAGGAAACAACCCCATCACTGAGTGTTAATTCCGACAGGCGAGGGTCAAAAGATCCGGTTAGAGCTTACGTACTCTAGTCAACTCGCGTGGGATGGAAGTTAGAACAAGGAGGAGTTACCACCATATCAGTCAAAACTCGTCTCCCGGGATTGCCAATACATTATGTCATTATCGACGTGTGCGTTCCCACGCGCCAGAAGCAAACGCCCTTTGAAAGCTCGAAAAAGTGTTCACTAAAGGGCAGATTGTCAGCTGATACACTTCAATTGTCATAGTAGGCCCAAATGCGTATTGTGTGTATTATAACAATAATTGGATCTTATTTCGCTTTTCCGAGTGACTTAACAACTCTTATTCAAAGGCCAGGACCACAGTACGGATCCGGCTCTTAACATTTTAATCCTCTACTTTTGTCACGAAATTTTTAATTTTCTTATAGAAAATATCAATTTGAAGGACAGGAGAAGACTATTAAAAGAAATGTATCACTGGAATGATTGTCTCGGTTATCAAGCCAGTCATTTCAGTGGTAAACTTTTTTTAAATAGCCTTCTCTTGTTCTGCAAATCGGCATTTCTCAAGGCCATAGCAGACGCAGTTAAGAAACATACCCTTAGGTGAAGGTCTGCAAATTATGTGGGGCTATCCGTGATATCACTTTTTATTAAATAACGAGGATAACCGGTGCCATATACCGCCGAGCAATGCCGTCATTTCTGCTCCCGATGAACAACTGTTACGAACGATTCCTCAGAAAATTATTACATTTCCTGCCACTCCCAGGATTCATTCATCCATTAAATATTTTCTTGCTTTGGCCGAATATTTGGATCATCTTTTTCCCCCGTGTAAACTTCAGATCATTGGCAATTTTATTGATAGTATTTCAGAAAGAATGTGATGTCAACTCTGTCAGTTTACCATAGAAATGTCCTATAGCTGTCTACATGGCGGTGAGGCTAAAAGATTACACACTTCTTGTCATTGGTAATTAAATGTTTACCAAATTGTCATTGGGCCCACTCGAATCTTGTTCGCTAAAACAGTTGTCCCGTTTTAGACAGGTTTGGGTGTACTTCGAAACAAGAGGCCCAAAGGGCATGTGTCGTTCACCTGGAGCACTATGCATTTTTGTCAAAATTGTTGGTGGGTGGTTTAGGAGTAGTCTTTTAAATGAGTTTGTGGACATTTTTGCAAGTCCAATATGGCCGCCAAACACGCTACATTTTGATTGGTCCACTGGGGCCATATTTCTGACGTAGCTCCTTTCCCTTAAAAAATTAGTGCCTAATCATATCTCCCAAATTTCGGCCCAATCCACTCAGTAGTTCTGGAGTTGTTTTGGCAAAAAATAGGTTGTCCAAGATGGCCACCAAACCATTTAGCCAATCAAGTTTCCATGGAACAAACTTGGTGCAGCTCTTGCCCTAGATGGTATTTCATGCGTTTTGAATTGATCCTCCAAGCGGTTTTGGAGTAGAAGATTTTTAAATACATTTCTAAGAATCGACCAAAATCCAAGATGGCGCGAGAAGAATATATTTTAAACTTCCCATTGCTTTAGTATGGGAGCTTTTGCCGGGAAAATGATCCAAGATGGCTGCCAAACTGTTTATCCGACAATTTCGAAAATTGCAAATTTGAAATCACAAATACCCAAAAACCTATATAAAACCAATTTCGGCCTCAAAATTCATCAAATAAATCAAATTCAATATGGCCACCAAACACGCTATATTTTGATTGGCCCACGGCGGCCAAGTTTTTTGACAGATCAAGTTTTCTTGAACAAACTTTAATGGCCCTTAGTCCCTAATCATATCTGCCCAATTTCGGCCTGATCCATTCAGCGGTTCTGGAGAAGAAGTTATTTTCGCTAAGACTAAGTCAACCAAGATGGCCGCCGAACCATTTGAGCAACCAAGTTCCCGTGAACAAACTTGGTTCACCTATTCCCCTAGATCATATTTCATGAGGTTGCTTTAATCCCTTCAGCGGTTTCGGAGAAGATTTTTAAAGACGTTTCGAAAAATCGGCCAAAATCCAAGATGGCCGCTGACCAAATTGGCCGATCGGCTTCCTTTGAACAAACTTGGATCCCTATGCACTAAGGATGCTTCCTGCAAAATATAATTAAATTCAGCCCAGCGGTTCTTGAGAAGAAGTCGTTTAAAGGAAAAGTTGATGGACGGACGACGGACGACGGACGGAAGACGGACGATGGACGGACACATGACGAACGATCTCCACGGCATAAGCTCACTTGGCCTTTCAGGCCAGTTGAGCTATTAATAGACTAGTTAACGGATCCGATATGTCGCTTAACTATCTAACGTCATAATGAACTATGCCACTTGTTAACTGACGTCACAACCAAAATGACATATGTCTTTTAAATAACTGGAAAACTCCGCCATGGATGTGTTCAAATTGCATGACTTCTGTTGTTTATTTTAAGACTAATTTGACTGGGAGGTGTTATTGCTATAGTCAGATGTAGCTTGCACTCTGATTAATGTCAAAATAGTGAACAGTTAAAGCCTACTTGTATAGTTATGTTGAAAATTAGACTTATGCGACTACGGCCTTGTTCTGACTAGAGACTTAATCGTGAACAGCACCATACTGACATATGATGTTATTCCGGATTAGCTCTCTATTGAGAACAATGCCTTAACGTTTCATATAATTGGTCAGATGTTAGCTAGAAATATGCGGAGCATAGCTGGAAATGGACGGCGCATAGCTAGAAATACGGCAGCAATTTCTTCCAACCCAATTACGTTCAAAATATTTAATTGAACACGTCTTCCATCGTGTTCAAAATTTTACAAATTTGTTTTTATCTGGAAACTGGTTGACTTATTTCTGAGAACCAGAACGGAAACGGAAACTGAGGAATCAAGAAAGACATCTTGTCTGGTGGAGGGCAGTGGAAAAAGATATGAAAGATGGGGTCTCTGTACTTGAGACGAAGCTTCGTCTCAAGTACAGAGACCCACATCTTTCATGTCTTTTTCCACTGCCCTCCACCAGACAAGATGTCTTTCTTGGGACCCCAATTTCCGTTTCCGTTCTGGTTCTCATGCCAAGACGATGTGATACTAGTTTTAAGTACATAAATTCCAAAATAATAGCATCGATTGTTGAATCTTTATAGCGTGAAATATGGATGTAATTCAGATATCTATAATAATATGACAATAGCTTAGTTTAAACAGAATAGTATTCTTTCAATCATGTTAACAAACAGAAAGAAAACAAAGTCTTATTTTACGAGTTAATGCAATAATGCAATTCAAGCAGACATCTGTAGAGCTTCTCTTCACACGACAGGAAAAGTGGTGATTCCAATCGATCACCAATGTTAGTTGCACCATTAATCACCCATGTAGCAAAATGGGTTCCCACGAACGCCAGGATTATAGCATATATTTTGTATTTTATTCTCGCAATTTTCCTTGTCTCAATAGATCTTTATCCTCTAATGAATATTCGGAAATGATTTTCTAAATTGAAAGTGGTTGCTGCACTTGTGCGCAATCAATCTTTCGTCAAATTGTTTCCAAGATCTGTCAGCCATTTCATGAATGAATATAGGTATTCTGAATGGAATGCGTTTTACGCGAAGTTAATTACACAAGAATAAGATACTTGTAATATTAGAATAATATGTAGACGGACAGACCTGGAAATTGAGACATCCGCCTTGTCCTCGGGAGAGTAACGTATTACAGTGATATATCACGAGCCGTAACAGGCAAGGCCAGATCTCATTTCCGTGCAGAAGATGTATCCATATCCAAATGCCACACGGTTCAAGTTAGTGATTGGCAAAGGAACAAACAAATATGTTTTAACATTGAGAACGTGTGGGACGATTTTATTCATATATACATCACTACATAACGCATTTTACTGATTCTGTACTGAGCCAATACCGGGGAAATATAGGCTAGCGTTAGACCGGTACCAGCTCATAACACGCGTTATCAGGGAAACTCCGTCGCCGATCATTAATTCTGGCGGAGAGGGCTAATGGCCGCCTATAACTTATTTTTCAGTATTTGTTAATGTGTAAGAATTTGACCTCAATTCTTGCAACGAGCACGTTCTCACTTATTCTATCAAGATTGAGAGAAACAACAGAATTCCCATCCTTCCCACTCTCGTAGATATTAAGGGGGGGGGGGGGGGGGGATATGCCAACATAATCTTGATAGTCATTTAAACGATATAACTGAAAATAATATTCAAAATCTGCCTGTTAAAGAAATAAGCGAGAAATGTAAATTTGAAAATACATAGAACCGGAATTCTGAATTCTGATTTAAATTTTTTTCAATTCCGGCAATTGTTGATCTGTCACTAGGGTCGATGCTAGAGCAGACGTGTAGGCCTATATAGGAATCAATAGTACACGAGACAGATACTGGAAGCTGTGTTGTCTAAATTAGCCTTAGCTGTCTGGACTGCTGCAAACAACCAGACAATGATTTCAATGGACAATAACTCTGGACCTGCTGAATATTGTTGGTTGCTAATATGGTACCGGTGCTTATAAGACAGGTGGTCCCGTTCGG
Source organism: Chaetoderma sp. LZ-2023a (assembly GCA_034401795.1). Taxonomy (NCBI): domain Eukaryota; kingdom Metazoa; phylum Mollusca; class Caudofoveata; order Chaetodermatida; family Chaetodermatidae; genus Chaetoderma; species Chaetoderma sp. LZ-2023a. The sequence goes on from CM067359.1 coordinate 65,290,736, forward strand.
TGGTTCTGATAGGGATTTAGCTCGCTACCGTCTCAACCCGCGTACCGACCGGGAACTTCCTTCTAGCGGAGATGGGTGGACTGGATGACACAATGCTGTATTCTATTAATGATGACTCGTTTAGTGAACTTTCTTAATCCTATAGTTTACACATATAATTCCAAATTCTAGTCACGTGTCGCTTAACTATTCTCAACCTATTCTACTTAACTACAATCGATTCCTAAGAGAGAAGTATTATAATAAAATATAACAAAGTTAACCTTAAGTACGTCTCTGTAACTGACCAGTCAGCTAACTACAAAGCTGACAATCTCACTACTCACTACCTGTCACTGGCGGTCAGAGACCGCTGTGGAAGTCCGTCCGAATCCGTAACCGTAACTCTCACTGTCTAACTTTAACTCTAACTCCCTGTCGTCAACATTCGTCCACTCTTAAATATGATGTTGTCGTTATGTCAACAAATGTGTGTGTATTAAGTGATGGCAGGCATGTATGCGCGTGAATGTGTCCTATGAGTCTAATTAACTAATTTGAATAATGCTAATTAACGTATATAATACAATCGAAAAGCAGCATATTACAACATGGTTACATTGAATTACAGGAGTTATACTCTGCCCGTGTCCATCCCAACTAATAACTGATTGTTCCATGTAGGGCGTGTCGATTAATAGTCTATGCATATATTTGTCCATTTATTGCTGTAAGGCTCGTGGTCTGTCCATTCTATGTTATCCCGTGTTACTGGGCGTGTCCGTCATTCAGTGTATTCCGGAGTTGTGTCGTCGCGTCTGCGTGTCTGGGCGTGTCTATTGCCAAGCATACGCGTGCGTTCGTGTGTGCGCGTCCTTGATGCCGATGCGTCCGTGTGTGCGTGTGTCTCTATGTCCGTCCATTCGTGTTGGTGTGTCCATGTGGCTATATCCCTGTACCATACTAAACATGATTTCAAATTATTCGTCATATCCAGTGTTAAACATCACGTAGTCTGCGGAAATTCAACAGGAAAGCAGTTAATATCAGTGTTAATTTAAACTAGGCTAGTCACACACCCCCCCCCCCCCCACACCCACCCCACCAACCCCCACCGGACTGCTCCTAGAGGTGGATTTTTTACAATTGGTTGTCGATGCCAAATCAGTCAGATTTAGTAAATTTTCATTGAAATTTTGGTGGAAGGTAGAAAAATGGTGTCTTATTAGACCTCGTTTGTACACAATTTCTCTTGGAAATCGATCGCGATGTTGACGACAGGATATCAGCTATTAATTTAAAGTGTATTTTGTTATTAACTGAGAACATTTCGAGCGAATCTTTGTGTATTTTCTGAAAGAAATGACGTATATGTGACTGATTTATACGAAGTTAAATGAATCATATCACATCGCGAACGACAATCTGCTAAGAGGAGTACACACTTGTCTAAACAGTCTCTCTCTCTCTCTCTCTCTCTCTCTCTCTCTCTCTCTCTCTCTCTCTCTCCCCTCTCTCTCTCATTCTCTCTTTCACGTTATATGTTATTATTGGAAAATTGTGCTAGTTAATTGCATTTATTTAATAGCTGCCATTAATATTACTGTTGGGAAAGGCTTTAACTAAGTTGCAAGAACTTGTACCCACTCCCTTCGTAAAAGGACTACAATAAAAAATGTTTTAATCAAATCATATCACGGTTATAGAGACTTTACCAATTTTGAGGGTGAAGCCAGCCTAGACCAGCTTCTGCAGCGGTATTGATGAATGTAAATTTAGGGGCCAAGAGAATACTAGGCCTATATATAAAAATTTACCACTGGATTGACTGGTTCGATAATCGAGCCAGTCATTCCAATGGTAAGTTTCCAAAAATAGCATTGTCTTGACCTGCAAATTGACATTCAATAATCTACCTTTACGCACAACTCCGACAAACCATCTGGCCAACACAAATACCCTTGGCTGACAAGCTTAATGGGAATAGGGAGAACCTAGAAAAAACTGTAAAATTCATTTCTGAATCGGGCAAAATTGTCTAGATTACTGTCATGATTAGAGGAACGCAAAGAAGACGAAGAAGAAGAAGAAGAAGACTTTTCATGATACTTTATTGCACTTATTCTACTTGACAGACCCCCTTTTAAGATACCATACGTTTACATAGTATTACATAATCTCTTTACAATATATATATTTGCAAAATCATTAGCATATCAGAAATTATATAGTATTACATAATTACTTATAGCAAATATGATCTATACTAAGTAACGTATAAAAACAATCAAACATAACAGGTTAAAAAACCCGTTGAATATAAGATTATTGTTTTCAACAGTACATAGAAAACTGTTAAAAGCCCAAAAGTTCTCAAATCCATCCAACGTTCCTTTGTTGAGATAAAACTGAAATTCTATATGTATACGTGAGTGTAATCTAAAAATACATTCTCGAAGTGGATCGGTCTCTTTGTTTCCATCCATAAGACGTTGTCTACTAACATAAATAGCCATTTTTCAGTTGGATATGCTCCAATTAGATAAACGGTGTCTAATTTTTCGTTCGAATTTGGCTGAGCATTTGGGGCCGGGAAATCCCCTTACATAATCAACCACATTAAATGTATCGCTCTCCAACAAATAAAGCACCGACCTTTTTACAGCTAAAAGCAAAGGTTGAATATGAGAGCACATTAAAAACATATGAGCAATATCCTCTTGCTCACCACAGTGGTTTTAAATCATGCTATTAAGAAATAGTGGCTCACGGAGAATATCCGCTGTACACGAAGGTAATGACTCTCTTGAAACATTAAAGGAAAACCAGGAGATTAACAATGTTTTATAAAAGGATGGCACATTTTAAAAAGTACTTGTATCAAGTTCAATATAGAAAAGCTGATCGTCATACTTCAACTCATGTGCTCGCTTTAAAAACCAACTAGTAGGCCTACACCTAAACAAGGGGGTGTGTCGCGAAAATACAGAAAATATTGTGCGTAACAAATACGGAAAGCTTTTATTCTGGAGTTTAAGTGCACCAATCCTTGCCCACCATCTTCTAAAGGTAAAGATAACAGTTCCTTTGGCAACCAATGTTTTCCAATCCATGCAAAATTAATTAAACGTTTCTGAATTGAATTCACAAGATCGGCCGGTGGGTCAATGGCAGCAAATTTATGCCACAATTTAGACGCAGTGTGAAGATTGGTAATAATAATTCGGCCTCTTAAAGAGAGGGCTCGAGATATAGTAGGCCAATTGGCTAGTTTACTAATGATCTCTGATTCCAAGTTTATCCAATTTTGATTAGAATAATCCACGGAATTTCCAGTGAATATCCTAAGAATCTTTAACCCTTTGTTATTACATTTTATCCCCAATGGCTCATCAGTACGATCTTTCCATAAGCCCACCCACAGACCTTCAGTTTTCTCTAAATTAATCTTAGCATTAGAGGAGGCTTCATATATATCCCGCCATTTTTGTAACTTTACGAAATCTTGATTAGATGTGGCGAACGACGTCGCATCAACGGCATAAGCTGAAACAACCACTTTTTCATCGGCAGTATCAGGCAAGGTTATTCTGTTAATCCTTGATTTGAACGTAGTTTGTCTAGTAAAGGTTCTATGCAAATGGTATACAATGCACCTGATAAAGAACAACCTTGCCTAATACCACGTCTGAACGAAAAAGGTACAGACAATGATGTGTATATTTTTTACTAGACTATGTACATCTGTATACAAAGTTCTGATACATTTTGAAAAATATTCTCCAAACCCCAAAGCTGAAAGAGTGTCAAACAAATATTGATGGTCGAATGCTTTTTCGTGGTCTAGCGAGACTATAGCAAGTGGTAGAGAAAGACGATTAGAATATTCTACAACATCTATTACTAATCTAATGTTATTTGCGATCTTCCGTCTTGGTATGTAGTAACTCTGGTCTCCGTGTATTATGTCAGTTAATACTGTTTTCATACGGTTGTACAAAACCTTTGAACAAATTTTCATGTCAACAAACAGAAGTGACACAGGCCTCCAGTTTTTTTTAGAAGGCTAAGATCACCTTTCTTGGGCAACAACGTGATTACCGCCCTCCGACATGACGTAGGCAAAAAAAGCTTTATAAAATTCAGAAGGTAATCCATCTATTCTTGGTGATTTATTATTCTTTATTTTGTAAACTGCGGTGAATAATTCAGACAAGCAAATGGGCCTTTCTAGATCACTCTTTGAAGTTTCACTATATTGTCGAAGATCCGATTATAATACATTTTCAGAGTGCTTACAAATTCCGGTATTATTGTACAAATCTCTATAAAATTCAGAGGCATAATTCAGTATATCGGAATCTTCAGTCACAATTGTTCCATCTGGCAATTTCAAATGGGAAAATGTTTTATTTATACCTCGTTCGTTTTCAAGTTCAAAAAAGTATTTTGTGGTGGTATCCGAATCGTTAATATGTTGAAAGCGGGACCGGCCGGACCCATGTACCCCTTGTTTGCTGCCTCAGAAGAGTGGCAAGAATGTGTTTCTTTTTCTTTTAGTCTATTGCGTAATTCGTCATTCATTGACACTTGATTTGACAATTGCTCTATCTCGGTTTGTAAGCACATGCGCTGGTTCGTTTAAAATACTCACGCGTTCACGCGAAAAACGTTGAGAAAATGTACAAATGTGCTTCTTTCCCATGTCCCACCAATCTTGTATGCGATGAAAGAGAGAAGCTCTTTCCCGCCATTTCCCCCAAAAATTAATGATTAGGCTACAGTATTCTTTTTCATTTAGCAAATCCGTATTTAATCACCAATAAGCACTTTTACGCTTAGGTATTTTGAACTGAAAGAAGAAACAAACTATAGAATGGTCATAATCAATGCAAGGTACAGTTGTGCATGACATTGTGAACTGTTTAAAAATGGTTGAAATATAAAATCTATCTAGTCGAGAGGAAACATCATCCGATCGCGTCCAAGTAAAAATTCTCACTGAAGGATGAAAAGACCTAAACACATCTATGAGGTTATGGCGATTAATTACTGATTCGAGCGTGTTCGCGGCAATTGGGTGTGGTTCAGCAGCGGATGTTCTATCTATTTGATGATCTAGTGTACCATTAAAATCACCTCCAATAATTATTGGATACATCTCTGTTAACGAGGAGAGGTGGGTGTTTAGGAGGTCAATACATTTGACTTTGTCACAGGACTCAGTTGGATTGCATACATTAATATAGTAAAAATACTTATCATTTATTTTGACAGTAACATGTAAAATTCTACCAGGTACAACATTCAATGTATTAATAATATGAACGTTAAGCTTGGGCTTAAAAAGTATAGCCACGCCAGCAACACCAATGCTAAAATGCGAAAAACCTCATTTCTCCCCTCCATATTAATCGCCATATTGGTTCATCAGAAAGATGTGTATGTGTATCTTGCACAAATGCGATATCAGCCTTTACTTCTGTTCGCAATTGATTACACATTTTAAAACTCTTGAAGGAATCTCGACAGCCTCTTGTGTTAATAGTTGCTAATGAGAGAGAAGCCATACTCATGATAAATAATAAAGCTGTTGTAGCTGTATTATACATGTCAAGTTATTGTAGATAACAGACAAAATCAGTATGACAATAATTAAATTACTAATATACGGGTTAATGTTTGAGACTATGACGTAACTTTCTTACGATCTTACTTACGCGTAGCTTAAAAGCAGAATCAACGTGTTGTCGCTTTTTCAATCGAAACATCTGATGCATGAGCAGCTTCAGATTCGGTTGAAACTCTTTACATCGTTCTACAACCTTTTTACTATATTTGATACTTTCCACAAATATCAGAAATGTATGCAAATCATCAATTTAAACTATTATGTAGCTTGTCAATTACAAATTTCAAAAGCGTAAATATATGCATATGTGTTTGTTAACATCACAGTGAGTCAGAATATCTGAAAAATATCTTTTGTTAGGTGGATGAAAGAAAAATCCGAATATTTAACAGGATATTCGGAAATCCGGAAGCCTGCTAAAAATCTGCCTTTTCTGGATAAATCCTGAGAGATGGTCGTCCAGGCAACTGATATAAACAGATCCTCGGAAAATATTACATCTCCTTGTCCATGTAGATTCATTCATTAAGCATTTTGCTTGCTTTGTGTGAGTATTATGATCATTTTGGACGCAGTCTAAAGACTCTAAACGAAACATTTGCCAATTTTGTTGATGGGATTTCAGACAGAATTTGCTGTTTACTCTATCAAGTTACCTTAGCAATGCCTAAGGCAGTAATGGCTTCTAATCAAATTATGTAAAAAATATTTCTTACAGCGGAGTGGTCAAAATTGTGCAAAACGATCATGTTTCAGTTTTTGCTTAGGAAACATGTTAAAGGGATGCTAATCTCATCTCAAATTATCTGCTTTGTAATATTGCGCATATATTGAACAATAATCGCCTACATTTTGTCTACTCAAGCAAAAGCGCGTGATTCATGCAAGTGCCAATGCATTATATTCTTTATTATGTAAAAACCATCTTGTTGAATATTTTGAAACTAATTTGAATGGAAGTTGTTGCTGCCGTAGGCAGCAACAACTTCCATTCAAATTAGTTTTAAAATATTCATCAGACAAATCCCTTATGGTTGCTTTTATATCACGTAATCAAACGCTGCACGGCACCGCTATGGCTGAGCCTGTAGACCGAGGCAGATAATCTAGTTTTTTTCTTCTGATTGGTTGAAAATTAAAACACGACAGCCATCGTATAAATCAATTGTTAGCACCAAAAGAAGACTCATACCAAATTTGGTGCTTTTGTCCGCCACGTAACGTTTTGCCTAAAAATTGTTGCTAAACCACCTGACTAATAGGCTGTAGAAATGTATCAACATTTAGCTACTCAGGCCTGACTATCTTTCTTTAGGGGCATGATAACAAGCTTAATATTCTATATATAGTTTACGAGTGGCGTGTTAGATCGCCTGAATAACTAGTATGATATGAAGTTAGGTCTCCTTTAATTTATTTATCAACTGTGCTGTACTACCGTGTCTCTAAAACGTAAATTAAGAAGAAGTAGGATTGAAGCGACGAAAATAAATACAACCTTGATTCATTAAAAAAAATATATAATTGTAACTGCCGGGCAATGCATGTTATTGATTATATCGCGTTCACTTCTACGTGCCTTCCGGCAACAACTCAAATGCCAACTTCCCATCAGACTCGGATAAAACTGTCAGCTCAAAATGCACGAGTGACTCTTTGCAGTTAATTTGATGATGCAATACATTATGTAATCCACGTTACGACACACGCTCAATTAAGAAGTCTTTCACTAGGCATTAATTCCGGGAGAGAATTGTAGGCGCTGTCAAAAACATGTTTCCAGTGTTGGTTAAATGTGAGAGTTTACCCGCAAATGATACAAAGATCACTGACATCAGCACGTATTCTGTAAACATTGAGGCAAATATAAAGAATGAATCTTTCCAGTTTTAGCTATGCCCCGGTCATGTCTAGCTAAGCTTCGCACACAGCTCGCTGGTGTTGTAATCGATCGATTCCTGAACCCTCTGACTATCAATTTCCAGAGAACTATACAGGTAAGCGGTTGAATATTTTGAAACTAATTTGACTGCCTATGACAGCAACAGCGCCCAGTTAAATTAGTTTCCAAATATTCGACACGTTTATATTATTAAATTATAAAGGCATGCAATTCGTACAACGTATCGGACTATTAAGCGTTAAGACTGACTAAATCGAGGCATTCATCACGTCATTGATTATGACGTCATACTACACGTCACATAGTTGATTATCACGTCACAGGATGGATGGATAAACTGGAAAAGTTCATTCTCCTACTTTCCGCGCATAGTTTATATTGCACTGTAAACGGTCTAAACCTGTGATTACGACCACAAAATGGCTGTTCATTATGACAATAGAGGATCAATGTCTAGCTAAGCCCGCCCATTTCTAGCTAAGCTTTACAAATGCTTTGCCCTTGTTGAGATTAATCAACCCCATAATCCCAATAACAACGTAACTAGACAGGTAAACTGGTGAATAGTTTGAAACTAATTTTACTGGCTGCTGTTCCAAAAATATTCAACAGACTGTTTATTAAATAGTAAAGACATAAAATTCGTACACTCGACAGGTTATTCCCCCTCAATGTTTTCTGACGGAGATCCACACATCATTTTTGCACATTTTGATTGTGACGTGAGTCTACATGTGACGTAATTGATTATGACAACATATAATTGAGTGATATATTGGATCTATCCGTTGGTCGAAAGACCTATTATTTTAAGGAACATCTATCTCGTGTACCCGCCAAAGCACGGCCCACAAGATTGTCAACGCAGAGTCGAATGATCACCTTTGAGCGCATCAGCAAGTGTTCTGTATTGACAGGTGGTCGCTTAATGCAGGTGAACTGTTATAATCAATGCGTTTTGAAACGGAACAATGATGGAGGAATCAAGTTTTAACTATGCCCCGCCCATCTCTCGCTAAGCTCCACCCACACTGCGCACGAGTTGAGATCGATCGATAGCTGAACTCCCGGACTATCAATTTCCTGTACGGGTAAGCTGTTGAATATTTTGAAACTAATTTGGCAGCAACAGTGCCCAGTTAAATTAGTTTTAAAATATTCAAGCGCATCTTTATTAAATCGTAAAGACATAAGCTACCATTCGTAGAACAAAGCTTAGTCCGTCATCAATCAAGCCCTCGTGACGAACTTATCTACGCCATTCATGGCGTCATTGATTATGAAATCATTATTCAGGTCACGTAGTTGATTATGACGTCATATGATTGATGGTTAAACTGGCAAGATTTATTATAGTTCTTATTGCGTATCTTCGTGTGACTTATCAACTCTTGTTTGAGGATTGAGACCACAGCGCTGCTACTACTACAGTAAGACACATACCCCGAGGTGAAAGTCTGCAAAGAATGTGTGGTTATTCGTGATTAACATTTTTTGTTATTAAATAACGTCCTCAGAAAATAATACATTTCCTGCAAAATTCAGGATCCATTCGTCCATTAAATAAGTTTTTTCCTTTGGCGAGAATTTGGATTATGTTGCGAGAATTTGGATTATGTTGCGAGAATTTGGATTATGTTACCCACCGAACAACACCCCCATCCCCTACGATGTAAAAGCATATTTGCCAATTTTGTCTACCAATTTACCTTCTCAGTATCCTATTTGGCAACATGATAGAGAGGCTAATTAATAAGATTGCACACTTTCCGTCAGCAATTGACTCGCTGCTACCAGCCAGTGAACAATAATTTGAATGAGATTTAAAAACTCTTGACTTGCTGAATATTTTGAAAACAATTTGACGGAAAGTTATTGGTGGCTTAGCCACCAACAACTTTCAGTCAAATTGTTTTCAAAATATTTAGACGGTCCAGAGATATAGCTCAAGAAATATGTCACCTGCAAAAAAACCCTCAACGGTTAGACGGCTAACAACGGAATGTTTGTTGTTTAAGAAATTAGTTTTTGGACCACACGATGAATGGCCAGCTATAGACAAGTTTGTCTGTACTTCAAAATAATAGGCTAAAGGACAAAAGTGTGCTTTATTTGAAAGATTATTACATGTTTAATGAAATTGCGCCAGAATAATAACCAGATAGAAATCCCGTAACCAACTATCGCTAGATAAAGTCGGTAAAATTGAAATTTTTTCGCACATCAGGGCGCTGCCATTGTATCGCGTCTAGCGACGTCAGCCCCGCACCTCCGCTATTGCTATAACTGGAGGCGCGAGGCCAATAGATGCGGGTATATATTTTTAAGAAGTATACGTAAATGATAATAGCAAACGAACCGCTGAAGCGATTCCAATGATTCTAGGATCTCAAAATAGGTGCCGACCTCGGGATTAATATGATTAAATGGATGTTAATATCGGACAAGAGGTTCAAAAGACTGGAATATATACAAAAAATTATTCATCTAAGATTCGATCTGAGAATATGTTATCCTTTTTTTGGTAAAATTCAGCGTGAGATGGTTTTTGTCTCGCAGACGCTGAAAAAATAGCTATTTGCCTGACCAATTTTCTCACGTGTATATTGCCAGAGATATCACCAAATGAATTAACATTTTGACATAAAATCTGGGAATTTTCATCGCCGACAATATTTCCCGACAAGCTGTAGTAATTTTAATAATTACAATATTTTGATGGAATTTTTACCGTTATGTGATAACATTGTACAGCTTCGGCACAGTAAATTCTGTCATTGTAGCTGTAATACTCATTCTGATATGGGATGATGGATAGAGCGCATCCTGAAATTCGTGTTTGAAATTTTGATAGCTTAGTTTTTCCCGCATACGGAGTGTATCTTTTGAACCACTAGGCCGTTTCTAACATCCCTAGTATTGAATAAATCTTCGCATTTGCAGCTACAGGTAGGTATCAGAACTATTACAATCGGTTCTGTTGTTCCGGCAATATTATCATATCATATGTTTTCTTGGAATATATATTTACGCTGCCAGCGACACACGCTATAACGGTATCGTGAGTCGGCTGAGTAATTTGACAATAAGCACGTGTCAAGTGTGCCACTTCATTTAACCCGTATCGCATTGTGTAAAATGCGTAATAGCCTACTTACAGAGATAGTGCCGGGATACATTTTGGAAAAAAATGTTGCTGAAACGTGTTGCTGTCGTGCACAATGCAGCATTATTACCAACATGAACACATTCTGATAGGATAGAGAAAATGGATTCTATGCTTCAGCGGTCTGGAGGTTAACGATTCCCCACCGACTTCGGATACTAGAATTACTTGAAAAACTTACTAGCGTAACTGGACAATGTCCTAACGCGATTACAAATTAGCTCATGTTAGGGGTTCTATGCATATACATATTTACTGTCCAGCCTTCGTGCTCGGCAAAGATAGCGGTGGTGCGGGGATGACGTCAGGATCTCGTGAAATCTCGCTCTCGTTGCAAGAAAATGGCGCCGCCCGGGAAATAAAATAGTCCCATGTTTACGATAGTATAATTACTTGTATTATTTGTCTATTGTTCTTATTTAGGATCCAATATGTTAGTCATATAATAGTCTTTCAAATAAAGTACGCTTTTACCAATCCCGGAATTGTCCTTTAACAGAGGGATACTTAGCTAGATATGCCAAGCCCATTTCTTGATAAGCTCAGCCAATTTCTAGCTAAGCCTCGCCCGATTTACACCTTTGAGCCCTGAATTCTCAGAATCTAAATTTCAAGGTAAGCTGTTGAATATTTTTAAAACTAGTTTGACTGCCGGATGTTGCTGCACATGGCAGCAACAAATCGCAGTCAATTTACTTTCGAAATATTCAACAGAAAGCTTATTAAATGGTAAATCCATCAACTCGTACGCTTGATTGAGTATTTTCATCAGGGAGTTATAATAGGCCATTGTGATTGTCACCTTATGATTGATAATGACGTCAGATATTTTGGTGACAGATCGGATACCTCGATTATCAACACAGATCATGATTCCCGCCTAATATAGGGATCCAATCTGTCACTTGAGTATCTGATGTCACAATCAAATATGTCACGTGTTAGCTGATGTCACAATGAAAATGATGTGGAACCGTCACGAAGTCTAAAAGTCCGGCATTAAAGTGGTCTTCCGTGTATGATTACTGTATTCTGCGGCTGTAGCAGTAGACACATCCTACAGCTGCACTCAGTCCTTCATCAGGTCCATTCTTGATTTCACTGCACCGAGTCCTGCGTTCCTGAGGTCATCGCGTAGCACGCGTATGTAATGCCGTCCTCTCCTGGCTTTGCATTTTCTGCCCCCCCCCCCCGGTAGGAAGAATTCTAAGGCTTTCTGTGATGGTGTGTCCCCTGCCATCAATAACACATGACCAAACATGGACCATTTTTGCGGCTCGACTTTTACAGACAGCGGCGATGTATTACACATCGTGTATAGTGCATCTAGGAATTTATGCTGTCTGACTATCTGTATCATACGATGGTGCGGAGGTGTTTGCGGTGGCAGACATCAAGTGTGTCTAACGCTGCCTTTAGATCTGCCCAGCTGTTATAGCTATACAGCATCAAGGATACGCAGGTTTCATTATATAAACTTCCACACATTTTTGAAACTATGAATCGACGGATTAACTGTCTCGCTGCTACAAGCCTTCGTGCAATAATTTCATTAAAGAAAATCTCTTAACAAGCTGAATATTTCGTAAACCATTTGACTGACTAGGCCACCAACAACTTTCAGTCAAATTGTTTTCAAAATCTTTGGCAGGTCCGGAGATATAACCCTTGGAATATGCAGTCTGCAAAACGCGACAGTCAAACGGTTAGGGAATTGCCTAGGCCAAGAAATTACGCTTGTATTACGCAACACATGGAGCGCAAATGGTCTACTGCTGCAGCAATCGTGCAGCTCCCAAAGTAATACAGTAATTCCCAGTTAATCTAGCCCAATAATCTATCTTTGGCCATGTTTTGCTAATATACCGCCACAAACTTCATGGTTTTAGATTACCCCTTATCTGTGACATTAAAAGTCATGCCCAAATGAAATCTCCCCAGATTACTGAACCCAAATTAAAATCCTACTGACTGCTATGAACAACAATTAACTTATTTACCGTCAATTAAATACTCAGATGTGGATTCTTTGACATTATGCCCATTTAGAGGTCTATCAGAGATTATTTTTGAAAATAAGAGAATCAAGGCAGGCATTCCCGCGATACATTTTCAAAAAATAGTCTCCGCTTAGCCTGCAAATGGCCTTCTCAATACCAATTGCAGCTTTCGTCATTGATATGTCTCTGGGTGCTATAATTGGATAATTTTTATCCAAGATGATTAATCGAGTAATCGCGATTATTCTTATAAAACCGACCGTGATCACTCTAAGCAATACTCGCACAAGCCAAGGATACAGTTTGACTACAAAGCGGTTGCCAGTGTCGATTTAGACATGATTCCTTCAGTCTTGCTGACAAACAACAGGACACACGAGTCTCATTTACCGATGTATTACTAGAATACCATTCAAGTCAACAGCTCTATAACTTCTCTTCACGCAGCAAGAAAACAGACGACCCGTACCGATCTAGGTGCACCATTAATCAATCACGTCAGAAAATTAGTTCTCACGAAAGAGGGAATTGTAAACTATTTTCTAAGTTTTGTTGTGATATTTATTGTAAATACCACAAATAATCGCTTGCAGTTCAATCATTAAAGAATTTACCTGAATGCGGTTGCTACCCTTGGCAGAAACCACATTTCAGTCAAATTATTTTGAAAATATTCAGGACGTTTCCTATGTATTGTCCTCCGAATGAAGGAATGTATGTTTTCCGAATTAAATTTGTATAAACAAAGTCAATTACGTAAGGTAATTTTAGTTTTAGATTGGTCTGTAATCTGATATACCGGTGTGTGTGTGTGTGTGTGTGCGTGCGTGCGTGCGTGCGTGCGTGCGTGCGTGCGTACGTGCGTGCGTGCGTGCGTGCGTGCGTGCGTTTGTATAAGAACCATTAAGAGGCCAGACTTGCCATCAAGAGAGTATCTTATTAAAGTTATTTATCATGGCTAATACACAGAAGATCATATTTCCGTTATGAAGACGTAGGTTTGCATACATGTCAACAGACAAGCGTACTGTAACATTGGGGTCGTGTGCAAATTTATCTTGAAGGAGCTCCAGCTAACGTAATGGAGGATTACTGTGTATCCATCTATTATATAACGTCATAGTACACAACGTAACGTATAAGATTATGTTATAACCAATGACGTCACAACGCTAACTTGATCACAGACTAAGAGTGGTGTACGACTTGTTTATCTTTACTATTTAATAAACATGCTGTTGAATATTTTGAAACTAATTTGACTGAACGCTGTTGCTGCCATAGGCAACAGTTTACCTGTATAGTTTCTGGAAATTAACAGGTCAGGGAGCTCTGCGATCGATTGATCCCAACACTGACAAAGCGTGGGTGGAGATTAGCTAAAGATGGTCGAGGCAGAGCTAAAACTGGATTCTTCCATTATCACATCAACTGTCTTGGAAGCTCACGTGCTTGTCTTGCCAGCGGGATCTCGATGTTATGACAGCGCTCTCTTGTGAATGTTCTCTTAATCAGCAAATAAACATTGGCTAGGAATAAAACCTTCCTGACCAGTAACTAATTTGATAATCAAGCTGGCCAAAATACGACCCTGCAATGGTCTTGAGAAATATCCATTTGCGGACCCACGAAAGCTACATTTATACATTTCATTGGTAAACTTACAAGTGTAGCCTTTTAAAGAAATTATAGTTCATAGGCACTGGTATTGGGGAGGGGAGATGGGGGCGGCAAGGGGAAGATAGGCCCACCCTAGGGGTTTCCTCTCCAATAGTGTATCCCCATAGCTCCCCCCTCTAGGTTTTGGCCCCACCAATAGCTTAGGTCCCGATATCAAAGTACGTTCCCACACCCCTGTTCTTTTATTATATAATCTTGACCATTAACCCCTTAATGACTACATTTGTTACAAAATAAAAAAAATTTGTTAATGAATGTATTTTAGCAGGCCAAGAGAAGAATAATTTTGAAAATTTACCGCTTGAATGACTGGCTCGGTTATCGAGCCAGTCATTCCAGTCGTAAATTTTCAAAAAATATTCCACTTTTAGCCTGCAAATGGGCATTCCCCAAGATCACTACAGAGGCCGGTTTTAGCCGGCTTCGTCGTGAAAGGGTTAAGCAGTTACCTGATATATGAGTATCACTTTGATATGATGATGATGATGATGATGATGATGATGATGATGATGATTAGTGACTGTGTTTTGCAGCTGAAGAAGTGAAATCAGATGCAATCAGCTGTTCTTCAAACTTATCCACGGTGTCTTGTCAATTGCGAGCGTCCTGAGCTGATTTAGGTTCTTGCTCATCCTTAGTGGTCCTAGATTACGTTGTTTGAGGACAGATCGCAAAACACCTAGCATGTTGATATGTCGTTGCGTCATTTGCGTGCCTGATTCCAGTTGGCACCTACGACTGCGATTGCAAATTATAGTGCTTTCTGAGCAGACGTATTTCCTGGCATTCGAAAAACATGTCCGAACATAGACCATCGATGTTGCGCCACACTCATATAGTGGCTCTGCGTTGCACAGTTTATAGAGTGCTGCATTTGGTATTGGACTGTGTGACATACATCAAATTTTAGAGTTGCCAAGCTGTTGCAATAAAGATGTGTGATGCAAAATGTCAAATAATACTTTCAGTATCTCAGGATTCTTTATTACTAAATATTCCACGCTAATTATTCGCTGCGTTAAAGTGGTCTTAACCAATTTAACCTGTACACTTACGGTGTCTCAACTTAAAGACACAGATACAGGACAGCTGTTGATTATAACGAATTTATCGTTTGAGTTTCTCATCTATGAATGGTTAATCAATTTTGAGCAATCATTATAAAAATTGTTGCGAGGAAGCTTATCAGCATCTGGAACCGAGTGAACTTATCTGGATAGTGTACGTAGACTTGTGCCTATAAATTCGCGACCCGAATCATCCAAATAAGTCCATTTTATGATCAGACTATAATGTCAAATGACGTCACTTGTTGGGATTTTGACGGAATAAAGCGCCTATAACTTTGCCATAAAGTTAATTAATTAAAATAATGTTAGATGGGTAGTAGCGTGCTGCTTGTTATAAACAAATGTTTATCACTTGCCATTCCCTGTTACCATGACGATTGTTAAATACTGAAACCCGGACACAAAGATTGGTTTACTTGCAGGTCACTGCCATTTGAATTCATTAAGAGCTATCATGGCCGTCAATCATAGGCTCCTAAGCTATATTTCTATGCCATATATGTTTTCTTCTGACTTCCTATGCCGTTTGTCATCTTTATCACAAATACAGTTAGTCTTCTTCTTCTTCTTTTCGTTCGCTGATCATACCGCCAGTCCTGTAAGTGACTATCGACATGATCATAAGCGCTAAGTGCGTGGATCCATGGTTTATTAGAGTGCGCCGTGCGGCATGGAACCTCCGTCTTCAGCACTCGAGGTTTCTGTCAGGGTTACCTCACCCTTACCTCCTTTAGTCGCCTCTTACGACACGCAGAGGATACGGAAGGTGTATTCTAAGCCCCACCTACAGGGCAAAATACAGTTAGTGATCAACATGGTTATTGGCTATAATATACTAGGTTTTTCTGTTAGTTTCAGAATTTTCAAATGGAATCATGTATCTGGTCTTTGGTGTACATTTGAAAGACCTAGCCTCCATGACGATCTAATTGGCCTCTGTAGAGGTCTTGAGGATCTTTACAGGTCAATAGAAGAATACTTTTCGGATTTTAGCCCTGGAATGCCTGACGAGCCATTCATTTCAGTGGTAAGTTATCAAAATAGTCTCGTGAACTGCAAATGGATATTCAATAAGTAAATATTTAAATTTTCTTGACTAAATTTAATCATTAACGGCTTAATATTGTGTTTGACGACGAAGAATTTGGGGTTTAGGTTAATGTGACCAAATATTTAGTGGCCGATGTATCACGTGCGATATACATCTTTGACCATAACCCCGGATTCCAAGAATCTCAATATTTAACAGACGCCTTCGTTTTATTAATGCTTCGAATTTTGAGTTTGATGTCAAATAGCTAGGGCACAGACTTATTATATCCAGTGCATTGGCAAAATAAACGACATAGGTGTGAGTCAGCACATAACCTGAGTGAGGTTTACCGATCGCGTAAAATCAGACCAGGTCCCTGATAAAAATAGCATATACACTTAGCACATATTTACCAAGCATGACTGACAAACACCATTATGGCTGATTCATATTTAGCTTGGGAGGGCACTACCTGTTGCTTGAAGCGATAGAGTACGGTACTGAAAAAGTGATTGCGATTTTATCAATGCCACATGGCAGATTGAACTCTGATATTCATCTGTTATGGAGGGATCCGACATGTCACTCAAGTATCTGACATCATAATCAAATATGTCACTCGCTACCCGATGCCACAATCCAAATGATGTAGGCCTATATCTCCGTCACAAAAATCGAAATTTCCATCACGAAGTGCGTTAATTGTATGAATTTGCAATTTAACACACATTCTGTTGAATATTGTGAAACTAATTTGACTTGGCAGCAACATCCCCAGTCAAGTTGGTTTCAAAATCTTCAACAGCTTTTCTTTATATAGTTAGCATTGCCAGGGAATCGAACCCACAACCGGCGAAAGCGCTAAGCATCATAGTCCACAGACGGTTTCACCACACCAACGGCCGCAAGGTGTGGTGGAAGCGTTTGTGGGCCATGATGCTTTGCGCTTTCGCTGGTTGTTGGTTCGATTCCCTGTCAATATCAAAATACCGTAAAGTCACGACTACTTATGTAGATGTATATAGTTAGGTTGCCTTGCGATTTAGCTGTTGAGAATACAGGTTTCAAAGTTTCAAACACGCGTAAGATTGGGCGGACCTTAGCAAGAAGTTGGCAGAGCATAGCTAGACATCAATCGATCCCCTTACTGAATTAACGGGACCGTGCTTGAACTCCTGTCGATACAAACAACATATCAATTACATCATACAATAGTTCCCTTAAACAGTAGATCTTTTGAGTATCCGTAGTGCTCTTTGCTCAGGTAGGGATCTTCTTTTGAATTATCCAAATCACTCCGGGACCATATAGGCTTCTGACAGTCACGCGTATCAAATCTAACGGATCATCGATATATCGATCAATCAAGGGGTTACAAAATACCTAAATTAAGGATATTTTTGTCAGGGTCGTGAATACACTACACACGTCTGCCCTGAGTAGCTTTACTTTGATTGTTGTCAAAGAATTCGAATCACTAGGTACTCAATAGAAAACGAGAATAATCCGATTATTTCGGTATATTAAGACGAATTGGCGACACATTTAACACCTATGTCAAAATAACCGAGTGCGCGCGAAATCGAAAGACTATTCTCGCCATCATTATGATACATAGCAATTGTCATCAGTGACGTACATGGAGATTAACTTCATTCACGTAGGTTGCTATTCCGTTGCCATGTGGGAGATTTCTGTGAGTTGATTGGTTAATTGTTGAATAATATTTAGATTTTGTTCCAATAATCACACACGGACAATGTAGGCATATGTTTTCTTCAGAAGCGAAAGAGTTAAAATTAGTTTCAAAATATTGAACAGCGTACCTGTTATCTGCATAGTTAGTTGTCTTGAAAGTTACATTCCGTGAATTCACGTTTAAAAGTTTCAAATTGATCCCAACACAAGTTAGAAATGGGCGTGGTTTATCTAGAAATGGGCGTGGTTTATCTAGAAATTGGCGTGGTTGTATCTAGAAATGGGCGTCGTTTATCTAAAAATGGGCGTGGTTTATTTAGAAATGGGCGTGGTTTATCTAGAAATGGGCGTGGTTTATCTAAAAATGGGCGGGGCATGGCTAGAATTGGATCCTTTTATTGTTCGAACAAATGTTTTGGTCTAATGGACATTTCCAGTTTTAACTATGCCCCGTCCATCTCTAGTTAAGCTCCACCCACACTTCAACCGTGTTGGGATCGATCGATCCCTGAACTTCCTGACTTAATTTCCAGAAAAATATAAAGGTAAGCTATTGATTATCATGCGTCTAATTGGACTGGGTGCTGTTACTGCCTATAACAGAATATTTTGAAACTAATTTGACTGAGGGATGTTGGTGCACCAACAGCACTCATTTAAATTAGCTTGATAATAGACAGCATGATGATTTCTTCATTTGCAAGTATATCAAAGACACACATACACACCCACCCACCCACCCACCCAGCCACGAAAGCACGCAGGCAGGCAGGCAGGCAGGCAGGCAGGCAGGCAGGCAGACAGACATGCAGCCAGACACGCACGCACGCACGCACGGACGCATGCATATATATATATATATATATATATATATATATATATATATATATATATACACCTGTGCAAAAGTTAAGCACCAGCAAAAACAATAGAACGTAGAAACATGATGGTACAACTAGGCTGCCATACTTTTTGTCCCCGCGTTAGCTGACATAATTCCAAGTACGAAATGCACATGCATGCATGACTTCACGCCGCTTGATGTCCGTGCGTGGCGGGAAACAGCACACGTGTTCAGTTATGTAAAAGTCCAGTTTGAGGTGTAGAACATTACATACAGATTTAGGCGACAAGATTAGGAATTTTGTGTTCATGACCGTGGTTTATTTGTACAGAGAGAATTAGCTCTTGATTGTGAACCGCTATGGCAAGACGAAGGTTAAGTGATCGTGTGAAATGGCAAATCATAGGCATGCATACCACTGGTATGTCATGCAGAGAGATTGGCAGACAGCTGAACATTAACCATACTGTAATCAGTCGTTTGATTGCAAAACATGGGCAAACTAACGAGGTGAAGGACAGGCCTAGCTCTGGAAGACCGAAGAAGACTACTGCCCGTGATGATCGAGCCCTAGTACGCCTTGTTAGGAGATCTCCATTCACCAACAGCAGAGTGCTCAGCCAGCAATGGGAAACGCGCAATAGAGTGTCAATGTCTACCGTCAAAAGGAGACTGTATGCTGCTGGCATGAAAGCTAGGAGACCTGTCAGACGTCCTCTCCTCACTGCACACCACAAAGAGGAGCGTCTGAGGTGGTGCAACGAAAGAAGACACTGGAACATGAGATCCTGGAGACGGGTACACTGGTCCGATGAAAGTCGGTTCCTGCTTCATGCCACAGATGGTCGAACTCGTGTATGGAGGTCCAGACGCACGGCGTACGACCAACGTAACATCATGGAAGAAGTTCCATTTGGTGGAGGTTCCGTTATGATATGGGGGTGCATCTCATTTGATTGTAAGCTGGATCTGTTGACTGTACCTGGAACACTAAATGGACAAAGATATCAAGATTCCATACTGGATAGACTTGTGATCTTTCATTTTGTAAATCATGCACCTGGAACCCACCCTATATTCATGGATGACAACGCCCGACCACATCGTGCTAGAGCTGTGCATGAATACCTCCGCCAGAATGCCATCGAAACCCTACCATGGCCAGCAAGGAGCCCTGACATGAACCCTATTGAGCATATCTGGGACATTCTGGGAAACATGGTGAGAAGGAGGGATCCTCCTGTGCAGAACCTACAGGAATTAACAGACGCACTCCATCTTGAATGGCAACGAATACCACAATGGCGTATCAGTCGGTTGGTGACCAGCATGAGACGTCGTGTCCAGGCCGTCATCCAGGCACAAGGTGGATATACCCGGTATTAATAATGACAGTCTCAAACTCGTGCACAGATATTAAACTTCGTTTTCAGACACCATTAATGACAATCTAGCCACGTGTGTCAACTGTAGGGCAATAGTTGTCAGTTGTGTCAACGTAACCATATTCAGGCCAAGTTCAAACAAAAACATACAGTGTTTCCCCACCATCATAATCAGCATTCCTCTAGTTGCATTATTACCTCTTGCACTAAGATGGATGGGTACATAAATGTTTATGCTATTGCTTTCTTCATAGCACATGAATATACCCTCGCATGTGCGTAAAAATAGGGTGGTGCTTAACTTTTGCACAGGTGTATATATATATATATATATATATATATATATATATATATATATATATATATATATATATATATATATATATATATATATATATATATGCTGCAACAGCGCCCAGTCAAATTAGTTTCAAAATATTCAACTGTATATGTATTAAATGGTAAAAGTATACAATTCGTACAACAACGCTTAGCCCGTCATCAATCATGTGTTCGTGACGAACTTAGCTACGTCATTCATAACGCACTTAATTATGACGTCATCATACACGTCACATAGTCGATTATGACGACATATGATTGACTGAGAAACTGAAATCCTCCATTATGCTCTATATAACCACACGAGGTCACACGATGCAATAATAGTTACTCATAGTGCAATGGTTTATTCTTATGGACATACATAAACCGTAAAGGTCATATTTGAAGAAATCCCTTTTATGTACAATTTAGCAAGTATTTAAGGCATTATTGTGTAGTGATTAATAACAGACCAGCTGTATATGTCTAACATTCACCAAATAGCTAATATTAAGCCGCGAAGTCGGCATATGATCGAATACACGAAATTACGTGATGACTTAACTCCCTTGATTTTGAGCTCGTCGGCGTCAATAATGGCGTAATAGTGGAACAAGCTATTATACCATAACGTTGAATACATGCAGCTTCGTTCAACTTCAGCAGTTTGGTTGCATTTTCCCGGTCAGGCAAAGATTAAAATAGCTTTTTCAGGTCTTATGCCAATAAAAATAGTAGAAAGTTATATGTTGATTGATTTTAACCCTAAATAAACAACTGTCCATTGAGTCTAATGCGCGCTCTTACTTAACATACATAATATAGCCTACATAGCCGAATGACAGTTTTTTGTTGCTGAATTAAATACATGTGCATACATAAAACAGACACATGTAAGTCAGCTAGATCTTTCTTATCTGTCTAAAACAAAAATTATATGAGATCTCAATGCATTTTCTTTAATTCTGACATTTTTGTTGCAGCTATGTAGGCTACATGGTTTAGGCCTAGCGGGTGGGTGTGTAGTTAGAATCACGCAAAAACGGCAACAGCTACGAAAAACCAATGCGGCAGATTTTTCTCGGTTTTACGTTTCCAGACATGTTTGAGAACACGATTGCTTCAATGGCGATTTTGGCTCGATAGAAATGTGCGTGAACAAAATTAGCCTGTAAATGACAAGATAATTTAATGTACAAGTGTGTGAGTTTTTAAAGCCTAGCATATACTCATCATTTTCGAGACCAACTGTTTGCAGGTTTTATCAGAAACCCTTCTGGTTTTACCTAACATGCAGATGCCTGTGTCACTAGTAAGATTACAGTTGAATATGCGAAGACAAATAATCGATATTACATGACCGTAGCAATGGTTGGATGGATGGGTGGGGGCAGGGTGGGGATGGGAGGTGTGTGGGGTGGGATGGGGAGGGTGGGTGGGTTGGGGAGGGACTGCCAGTTGGGGAATCGTATTTTCGTATTTTCGTATTTTCTTTATTACACTCAGGCCGTGACAACGGCATATGAGGATTATTTGTACATTGACAATGGCGGTAGAAATACAATATTATTATTATTATTATTATTATTATTATTATTATTATTATTATTATTATTATTATTATTATTATTATTATTATTATCATACCATCTCCGCCGCGCTGCCGACGAGGGCTACGACAGTGGGATCGCTTACATAACAATGATAACAACAATAATCAATTTATTAACTTTTTTGGGCCACTTGCCCCTGCAGTGTTTCAGGCAGTATTAAAGGAGAACTAACTTCATATAATAGTTGTTCAGCTGATCTAACACGTCATTCGTAAACTATACTATAATATTAAGCTTATTATCATGCCGCTAAAGAAAGCTATTCATGCTTGAGTAGTTTAAACGTTGGTACATTTCCAAAGCCTATGGTGGCTGTCATGCCTTACTTTTCAACCAATCAGAAGGAAAAACTAGCGTATCTGCCTTGGTCAATACGCTCAGGCATAGCGGTGTCACATATAATTTGGCAATATGATATGAAAACAATCATACAAGTAAGCTGATGACTATTCTGAGACCAATTTGACCGGAAGCCGTTACTGCCATAGGCAATGACAACTTCCAATCAAATTATCCCCAAAATATTCACCAAAATGATTTGCATAATAAAGAATGTAATGCATTGGCACTTACATGTCACCATACACTATCGCTTGAGTAAACAAAATCACGGTGCTCACTGTTCAATGTTTACACCATGTTACAAAGCAAATGATTGTGATACATGTAAGGGAATGTAACAGGATGTGAATGATATGGAATCCATAAACTATAATCTATCGTACAATCTATCGCATTTGAGATGAGATTAGCATCGCTTTAACAATGATGGCGATGGATACTTGGGTTGATAGATAACTCGGGTGTATGATTGGGTGAGAAGATGGATGAATTCGTCTAGCTGTTTAATTTTTTTGATGCTAACAAGTATTTGGAGAGTTTGATAAGCAGCGGTTTATTGCATATTGCAAACAATCCTTTAGTTTTCTCGGTATTAGGGTTTTCTGTATAGAATCGTGGTATGAATTTCTGCCTTTGTCTATTGAATTTAGAGCATGAGAAAAGAAAATGCATCTCATCTTCTATGCAGTTGCATTCAGAACACAATCGTTCTGATCTGTCAATACCTAGCCATCTTTTGGATTCAATCGCTAGTTTGTGGTTGAGTGTTCGGAAATGACATAAGATAAGGGCTTCTCGGTACGGTAGGATTTTTAAATATTTCTCAAAAACTATATTCTCTTTGATCTGTTTATAGAATGTCAGACGTGACGATTGGTTTATGGTTGCTTTCCACTCAGCGGTATATTGTTGTTCGAGGACTCTTTTTGTTTTGGTGATTACTTGTGCGGTGTTTATTTCCTCCTGGTAGAACAAGTCTGCCTGACCAGTTACTTCTAGAATGAATTTGATGGTTTTAATCCATTTGATTTCAATATTTCGTTCTCTTGAGAATTCTAATGCTAAGTAGTACAGTGTTGATGACAGTTTCCCATACCCAGCGTTTACCAACCCCACCCAGAACCTGACCATATTACATTTTATAGTTATATTGAGTGGCAGTCGGCCCAATTCGCCATATATCATGACATTTGGTGTGGATTTCTTAAGGTGTAATGCGTTTTTAAAGAATTTTGTTTGGCAAGGTTCTATCTGGCGATCATTTTCGAATCCCCACACTTCCGAGGCATACAGTAAGATAGGTGTTATCATTGTGTCGAATAAATAATTTTGTAAGTCTATTGGGATGTCATGCTCTTTTATTTTACTTAGTAAAGAGAAAGTGGCTTTGGTTGCCTGTTTAACGTTCCGAGCCCTACAGCTAACAAAGTTTCCGTTTTGTCTGAGACAGACACCTAAATAAATAAATTCATCCACAATCTCGATAGGGTGCTCTCCAATTTTAAAATGTAATTCTGTCCGCTGCTTACGTTTGGAAATTATCATGACTTTAGTTTTTGCTGTGTTAACATGCAGTTTCCAGGCAGTACAATAGTCGTAAAAGACATTTAAGGCGCGTTGGAGTGCCGTAGGAGTATCCGCCATGAGTATCGTGTCGTCTGCATATAGCAGTATTGCAAGGTAAAGAAATAGATTTAAGTAGAATTCTGCCTGTTGGGTTAATGAGCTAAGACCGGATATTCCGTGTTCTGTTAAATATTCTTCTAGATCGTTCAAAAAGATTGAAAATAAAAAGGGAGATAAATTTTCTCCTTGTCTTACACCAGTGTTGCACACAAAGTAGTCTGAGTCAGTATTATTGTATGCGACGAATGACTTAATTGACTTGTACATGCTATATATAACAGTAAGGCATTTTCCAGTTATGTTAGTTTTAATAAGCTTATTCCAAAGGCCCTGCCTCCACACTGTATCAAATGCCTGTCGAAAGTCGATGAAGCAACAATAGAGTTTCTTCCTTTGCGCAAATAACAGTTCTTTTATTAAATACAGAGAAAAAATATTATCTAGTGTAGACTTTCCTTTTCTAAAACCGGTTTGTGATTCAGAGATAATTTCATACTTTTCTGAATATTTATTTAGGCTTTTGTTTAATATCGAGGTGAACAGCTTTCCCATACAGCTAAGCAATGTTATTGGGCGATAATTTCCCGGTTCTGCTGGGCTTCCCTTATTTTTATATATAGGGATTATTTTTCCTATTAACCACACTTCAGGCATACAACCGCTGTCTAAGATTAAGTTAAAGAGTTTCTCATAGATATGAATCATTAGGTCTACAGTAGGTTTACTATATTCATTACTTAATTGGTCAACTCCCCCTGCCTTCCCTTGTTTCAAACGTTTGATTTCTTCAGCTATTTCGTTTTGCGTAATAGGTACATCGAGTTCCCTACAGTCGGGAATTTCGATTTCAGGGCTTATGCCGTCTGTTTCCGTGGATTCATTGACTGACTTATAGTATTCGAAGAGCTTATCTATCTCGATTCGTGTATCGTCAGTTTTCTTGTGTTTACTGTTAACTAACTTCCAGAAGGATTTTGTGTCCGTTTTGTGTAGGTTGCGCAGCTTTGTGTGTAGTTGTTGGCGCATGTCTTGCGAGTACCGCCTAACTGCTCGTTTGTACTGGTTGCTAGCCTCTTTAAGTCTTTGATAGTTGTTTTCAGTTTTGTTAAGATTATATCCTTTTCGTGCTGTGTGGTATAATTGGCGTTTCTGGGAGCATTCTTTGCCGAACCACGGTTGGTTATTAATTTTGCGTCTACCTTGGTAGACGTTTTTCTTGCCGAATGTCTTTTGCGCACTGTCAATAAACATATCGCTTATCATATTCATTATTACGTTAATATCTTCCTGGTCAGCTAATTCTATCTGGCTTAATTTTGTCTTAATTTGCTTAAGCGTATCAGAGCTTAGGTTTTGCACAAACATTTCTTTTTTATGTGGAACCCAGTGGATTCGTTTGTTGGTGTTCGCCTGGTGTTTATTATTATTATTATTATTATTATTATTATTATTATTATTATTATTATTGTTGTTGTTGTTGTTGTTGTTGTCGCTGTTGTCGCTGTTGTTGTTGTTGTTGTCGTCGTCGTTGCTGCGGTGTATACCTATGTGAAGTGCGCAGTGTATGTCTGAAATTAGCGGGTCATAGTCGTATACCTCAAATTCTTGTATTATTTCAATAAATTTCCTATTTGCTATCATATAATCTAATACAGTTCCATGGCTACAGGTCGCTTTGCCCATCGACGGGCCTGCATATTTTCACTGTTGATACAAAGAATATTATTTTGGGAAATTACCACCGGGCTTATTGGAAATTACCACCCGGCAAAAAAACAAGCATTCCGTATGATGGAAGCACATACAAAGTAGCAGATAAACGAATTCATAGGAAGCCTAACATATCGGTTATCAATCGTCTCCCTTTCAGCTCATGCGGACGTCAATGAAAGCTTATAGTAAACAAACAATTTTGACCGTCTTCGACGCGTAAGCTATACAACGTAAATTTGTGCACTGTTGTTAATAAACGTAGGCCTATCTAAATATGACAATTTAGTTCATCTTACCCACATGTTATAAATTATTATTGTCACGTTTTTGCGCATCTTCACTCATATATGTGCTTTTTCAGTATACACGACAATTGTACACACTCAGGGCCAGCATTTGTCTCTAGTACGTAAACCTACAAATTACTCCAGTAAAAGCATGGGAGAGTGAGTGTCGTTATGTGTAAATTTATACGTTAGCTACATTACATTCAAAGAAGTGGTAGATATATACCCAGAATTTACCTCCTCGCCCACGTGCATATAGGAAACGCACGCATGTGTAGGCATATGTTTAGAATGACAGGAAACATAACTGGCAATGTGTAGGCCCGACCACAGGTATTTTTGGCTTAATTTTTGCAACTGAATGCAGTGTTATTTGCTTGTTCAAGTAGGTTAATCACGTAGCCTATTGAGAAGTCCACACCCACCCACCCACCCACCCACCCACACGCACACGCACACGCACACGCACACGCACACGCACACACACACACCCATTGCTGGCATAATGTATATCCCTAAATGATATTGCAATCAATGATTGTTAAAATTGATGTTTTAGATTGTCACAAATAGTTTGGCTTAATTCTACAGGAGATTTAATTATATAGGCCTATAAAATGTATCCAATATTGGCATAGCTTTCTCCAGTCTTGACTTAAACAAATCAATTGATTGCGATCGAGCTTAGGCAAATTCGCATCTGTGTGCATGCGTGCGTGCGTGCGTGTGTGTGAGCGCGCATGCTTACGTGCCTGCGGGCACGTGTGCGTGCGTGCGTGCATTCGAGGAGGGTGGGGGTGGGTGGGTGGGGTGTGGGGGATAGAGATACATCTGGAAAATCATAACAGATTCTGCTGAATCATAGGCATGCATCATGCATGATGGATACAAAATAGATATGGTGTTTATCAAATGGAATGCAGGAAATGACTTCGCATAGCATCATAATTTTCAGGGAGAAGAACCCATATCGCCCCAAACGGCCATTTGGATGGGGAATGCCCTCACTCACAGACCCGCTCCAATATTGGACTAACTCAATAATAAAATCCTAGATCTGCGTTTGACGGCCATCCCACCGATACTGGATGTAGCAAGATATAGTGTCGTAAAATACAGTATCTACAGAATCACACTAAGATATTTTCTCGAAGCAGATCTCATCTAAAAAGGAGGGTTTCGTGTCCGAGATATTCATAATTAAATATGGCATCGGCGCTATTATAAACTTCTGACTAATGTCCACCGGGAATATCATTGAGATCATTACCGATTTCAAAATCCATTGCTAAGTACAATAGAATGAAAAAGTTACCCTGGTTAAACAGTGTTGCCAGTATTAGCTTTGCTTAGCGGTTGTTCCACTATGACGTCACAGCTGCTTGGAATTCAAGGGAGGTAATTCATGACGTGATATTCTAAAGCTATGTACTTTATCGGCAATAAATATAAAAATATGCCATGTATTAGCAAATTGATAACAGCTATATGATTTGGAAGGACTGGATATATTATAATGTCTTAAAATACACTCTCTATATATGACCTTTAAGGTTCACATAAATCGATAAAATATAGGCTACATATCGTAATTATGTGAATCTATTATATGGGCTGCTTCGAAATTCCTATGCAAATAGGCTAAATAATTGACATTATTACAGGCTCATTTATCTCCTGTGTATACATTGCCACAACGGATTTCCCGAGGGCTTATTATTCCCGAATAATAGCATTATACTGGGGATGTTCTTTCTTTATCATCACGTAAATGTGATATAGGCAGAAATCAATATCACAAATAGGCGAATTTGAGCCTTTCAAAATGAGTTTGTAATAATGAATTTCCTTTGAGAGACTGCCCAAGCAAGGTAATGACACCGCTAGGATGCGACATTATGACCCTCGCGATGCAATGTGGTTTAAAAGTCAAGATTTTTCCAGCTTTGGAATCCAACATAGTTTTTTATTGTCCTGTTTTCTCGCAGCCGCTGTAGAGGGTTTTTACATTGATGCTTAATGGTCAAGAAAATTTGGCCTAGTCAGTGTCCATTTGCAGGTCAAAAGAAGATAAATTTTCAAAAAATAATCTTCTCTTGACTTGTAAATGGACATTCCCCAAGACCACAGCAGATGACATTTTATCAGCATTAGCGGGTTAAGTTGACGCAAGACAAGGTGACAAACCGTCTTCCAATTTTTTCCGAATATTTCGGAACAATTTGTCTAATCAGGCAATCACTAACCCATCGACAGACGAAATACACACACAATGGTTTTTTTACCGCCTTCTGCCCTTTTTGGCAAGCTCGCCAAATGTTTAGACAAATATCTCCTGATGAATACTGGCTCAAACAATAATTACTCTGGCATTTGATCAGATTTACCACATAGATTACACGATGAGACATCACTTCAAGAATCCATGTTTAAATAGCGGGATTCATTTCTATCTATGAAACGCCCATTTTTTTGTCAAGCTCCGCCCACTTTATTGGATATTTTGAATCATGAATTACCAGAATCTCTCTCCCCCTCTCTCTCTCCCTCACTCCCTCCCCCTCTCTCTCTCTCTCCCCCTCCCCCACCCCCCCCCCCCCCCCTCTCTCCCTCCCTCCCCCTCTCCGCCGCTCTCCTTCCATCCCTCCCTCCTTCCCTCTCCCCTCTCTATCACTCAATCTCACCCCTCCTTCCCTCCCTGCCTGCCTCCCTCCCTCCCGCTCCCTCACCTCTCTCTTTCTCTCCTTCCCTTCCGCCATCCCTCCCTCCCCCCTCACTCCCTCCCCCCTATCTCTCTTCTCTCTCTATCCTTCCCCCCTCCCTCCATCGAGCCAGTCATTCCAGTAGTAAATTTCCAGAAAATCGTCTTCTCATAGTCCGCAAATGGAAGACAATAAGCAAATATTTTAATTTCCTTGACCAAATTTACCCATTAAAACGTTGATCATTGTCGTTCATAAAAAGAATCGTTCCCGTTTTATGGCACAAACTTGCCAATGCCAGGAAACAAAGCAATAAAGCCACAATATCCAAAGGTGTTGTAAAACCCATGACCATTAGCGCAATGTATCTCCTTTCCTTTCATTCAATTTCGACTCCAGACCGGTTTATGACATCAATTTGCGTGTTAGGGCCGCAGTGGGCGAATCGCCAAATTGAGTCGGTACCTGATCAAACATAAGACTTAGGCCGTGTTCTCTCATACTCCCACTATTTCGGTAAATACAAGGTATGTCGATCGACTAGCGGCTCTTGTACCGGAACAAATACGTCATTTATTTCAAAAGTTAATCCCACAAAATCCGCGGTTTATCTTCCGATATAACGCTATTGCTTCCCTATGTGAACGTAACCTATACCCTCCAAATTTGTCCGATAGCGTTACCGTAAGCATTTTCTCGCTCTGTCTGCCAGGTAGCGCTACGATCAGCATTTTATCTTACTCTCCACCAGGTAGCACCACCGTCCAGTTCGGGACTATCTTCCAGCAGTGTGAATGCAAACCGATATATCGGCTAATTATTAACCTACATAGTACACGAAATAGTTAAACAGAATTAGGCAATGAGAAACGGGCCTAAGGATTTTCCATTTAATGGTGTATCCATGATTTGAATGATAAAATTACCTTTCGTGTCCCAAGTGATATTTTCTACGATGTTTTTTTAAAAATATTTGTTTTACTATTATTTTAATGCTCTTCCTGATTGCTTAATTCGCTTAAATTTAATCCTTGACGGTACGGTGACGCTTCCTCATAATCACACCGGTAGCGCTACCTGGCAGATATGGAAATAAGGTAATGATGGTAACGCTACCTGGCTGAGAGTGAGAGGAAACACTGCGCACGTATACGGAAGCAATAACGATACATCGGAAGATAAACCGATGATCCATAGGGATTAAGATGTCATAATAACTGGCAGATGGATGATTCTAATTTTAGCTATGCCCCGCCCATCTCTAGCTAACAAAGCAATAACTTCGCTGTCTGCGCAGGGATTGATAAATCCTTGTACTATCTAAATTTCAATTTCCAGAAAACCATACATAGAAGCTGTTGAATATTTTAAAACTAATTTGACTGGCTGCTGTTTCTACCTATGGCATGTTTATTAACTAGTAAAGACACACAATTCGTACAACAACGCTTAGTCCGTCATGAATTAAGCGGTCGTGACGAACCTACTTACGTCATTAATGACGCAATCAATTACGACGTCAGCCTACACGTCACGTAGTTGATTATGACGTCATATGATTGCTGGATAAACTGGAATCGTGCATTCTTAGCTTTAACCAGGCACAGTCCAGATGGGAATACTACCAGGTATAACCGCTATTTACCGATATAACGGCTGTATGAGAAAGTATCCTAAGGCCGTGTTCTCATTAGAGAGCTAATAAGGAATAACGTCATACTTCAGAATGGCGTTATTCCGGATTAAGTCTCTAGTGAGAGCACCGCTTTAGATCCACAGGTAGCTTATTTACTTGAAAATGAACAAACATAAATATGCCAAATGGTTCATAATATCTGTGCGAACATATAGTAACCGATATGGGAGGGAATACCGCGAAAGATCAGCTTTGATTTGATAGCATGAACACGTTTATGTATAGAATCACAAGAACACATATACACATAGATTGCTCCATTTCTTCACAGTATACGAAGCGCACTTTTACAAATACAATCATGGCTCAAGGAAGAAGATCAGTGATGGATTAAACAGTGTCAGTGTTTCGACAAAGAATATGTTCATGCTGAAGAGGATGGGGAACGAAAGGCAAGTCAGATCGAGGTCCGGGGGTGATCCAGCTGAACATACTTTTGATTGATGAATCCAGTTTCTCAGTCAACCATATGACGTCATAATCAACTACGTCACATGTAATAATGAATTACGTCATGAATGACGTGATTTAGTCCGTCATAATCACTTAATAGACCGTCAAGTTGTATGAATTGTATATCTTTACTACTTAATAAACATTCTGTTGAATATTTTGAAACCAATTTGATTGGTTGCTCTTGCTGCCATAGTTTCAGAATATTCAACAGTTTACGTGTATAGTTTTCTGGAGTTTGAGATTCATCGAGTCAGGGATCGATCGATCCCAAAACGAGAAAAGCGTGGGTGGAGCTTAGCTACTGATGGATCGGGCATAAGTTTCAAGATCGATCAATCGATTACTGTACTCCATGAATCTCAATTACCAGAAAACTATGCAGGTAAACTGTTAAATATTTTGAAACTGATTTGACTGGGTGCTGTTGCTCTCTGTTTTACGGCAGCAACATCACCCAGTAAAATTAGATTCAAAGTATTCAACAGCTTGTTCATTAAATAGTAAAGACTGAAGTCTTCGTACAATTCGCACAACCTATGAAGCGTTTAAGATGGACTAAAGCGATCCATTCATGACGTAATGGCTTATGACGTCAGCATACATGTGACGTTGTGGATCATGGCGTCATACGATTGATCTATAAACTTTCCACAACTAGCGTTAGGATCACGTGAAAGTTAAATTGCCATTTCAGCCGTAATGACACTGGGTACCTTGAAGGTGCAGTGATGTGGGATTTAGCCACACCAGTCCTATAGGCGTGGTATCTATGCATGTAACGTGAAGTTACACAGGACCCCAAAAATAAGACATGCAAGAAATACCCATGCATGGGATCTAGGGTGAAATCCTTTGGTACTGTCAAATGTGAGCTTTGAGTGCTTGAGGAGATGAGGTGTAGGCCTGGCCAATTTATGCTTTCCACACATGTGGTGGAACATCATCGGAAGACCGACGATTCTGTCTATTTTTGCTGTATTAATTTCCACATCATCATCCACGATTTTTCGCACATAAATGTGCACATTTATGTGCGAAAGTTCGTCAAAAACAATATACAGTTAGTCTTAAAAGGTATCACTTTTTACATCCTGCCATTATAATGTCTGACCAGGAGTGACGTCATTGTCATTCACATCCGTATTGCCATTGGACATTAGAGTGTGTCTGACAAGCATTTAACGTTATTTAACAACGCAACGACATAACAGCCAGTAAACTATATATGTGTTACTCGTGCCATATTCAGTCTTGATGGCAATACACCCTGTACAAACAAATTGGTTAGTCAAATACCGTAAAGCACTCTTGGTCAACAGTATAGTTCTGGAACCTTACACAGAAAATGTAAATATGCGTCCAAATAGATCAGGATATATGCATACATCTTGGTGCAGTGGCTAAACACCATGTAGATTTAGGACTAGGAATGAATTAATTCTAGAATAAAGAATGCAGTTATTCTTTGCTAATAGAAGAACTGTATGGAAATAATGGCATGAATGGTTCCCAGAAACTAATTACATTCGGTAGTGATTTATCTATTAATGTCGTGCGAGGAATAATACGGGCTCCGTCTATCAGTCAGAAACAGATCAATAGTTGATGGAATGAATAATGTGATATCGGTGTATCAATGGACCTTTCCGGTTTTAGCTATGCCCCGCCCATCTCTAGCTAAACTCAACCCACATCTCGCTCGTGTTGCGATCGATCGATCTCTGAACACCCTGACTATCAATTTCCAAAACAACTACACAGGTAAGCTTTTGAATATTTTGAAACTAATTTGACTGGGTGCTGTTGCTGCCTAAGGCAGCAACAGCGCCCAGTCAAATTAGTTTCAAAATATTCAACATCATGTTTATTAAATAGCAAATAATTTCAAAGGCCTACAATTTATACAACGTGTCGGACTCTTTGAGATTTGATGACCGTCTATATGGAACCCTTTGTGACGTAACGATTGTGGCGTCATAATACACGCGCTGAGCTGATTATGACGTGATACGAGGTCAGATGATGAATGGATACTCTGGAAAGGTCAATTTCGACAAAATCAATACTTGATCCATTAGATAAACAGAGATAATTGCCCTCTGTAGTGATCTTGGAACAAAGCCTATTCGTGACTTTTATGATCTTGTAAATGTCAAACCAATTACAAATGGATTATTTATAGTAGAGGAATTTGCTTTAGCAAACAGAGCGCGCTATCGTGTAGATAATAAAATCAGGCATGCATTTTGGGTTTTTAAAAATCCAGTTATAACTACAATGAAAATTTGAAGTTGCATAAGTGATGAAGTCCGACTACTAATAAAGTCTCGTTGGTAGTGACGACTAAGTTATGGTTTGTCTAAATCCAGCCTTGACGATTTTATAATACTTGCTATATAATGGGTGAATCCAGTTTTAACTACGCGCCACCCATCTCTAACTAAGTTCCGCCCTCTTTTGGCCATGTTGGGATCGATCGAACTCTGACCGCCCTGAATCTCAATTTCCAGAAAACTATACAGCTAATCTGTTGAATACTTTGAAAATAAGTTGACTGTGTGCTGTTTCTGCCTATCAAATTAGTTTCAAAATATTCAACAGAATGTTTATGAAATAGTAAAAACATACAATTAGTACAACTAGATGGACTATTAAGCGTTTATGACGGACCTTATCACGTTATTCATGACGTAATTGATTATGACGTCAGCCGGCATGTGACGTAGTTGATTTTATCCATAAACTGGGTTCCTCAATTGCATGTATTGGTAGCGAGTTGAAGGATTGTTGCACAACAATTGTATGTAATCTGCTCGAATAATACACTGTCCTTTACTTTGTTATATAGAAATCAGTGTCTACACTGATAACACAGGCTATGTGGCCTATATATATATAGCTGTTAAATATTTTGTAACTAATATGACTGGGTGCTGTTGCTGCCTATGTATATATGCACAGGCAGCAACAGCACCAAGTCATATTAGTTACACAATATTTAACAGGTTACCTGTATAGTTTTCAGGAAATTGATAGATAGGGCGAATCGTGGGTGGAGCTTAGCTAGAGGTGGGCGAGGCATAGCTAAAACTGGACAATAATTACATTCTGCATGAGAAACGTGAAAGGAAAGTAAAGTATCTTTTGGATGGAGCATTGATGAGTTTATTAATAATTGATGTCCGTATATTTATGGCAATTGCAGTGTTTGTTCTGTAATTTTTACAAAGTGTTATTAGGGCATATTTCTGGGAAATCTTGCTTTAAATAAAGCTCTTCTAGGAAAATTCTTAAGCGTCAGGCATTATGTGAGTTAGATTTATTCTTTATTACGTCTATTGTACTATTGACTAACTAATATAAGGCAGGGAGGGAGAGAGAGAGAGGGAGGGAGGGAGAGAGGGGGTGAGGGGGAGAGGGGAGTTAGCGAGGGAGGGAGAGAGGGGAGAGGGGGGAGAGGGGAAGAGGGGGGGGGATGGGAGGGGAGTGGAGTGAGGGAAGGAGGGAGGGAGGGAGAGGGAGGGAGCGAGAGAGAGAGGGGGAGAGGGAGAGGGAGGGAGAGAGAGATAGAGAGAGAAAGAGAGAGGGGGAGGGGGAGGGGGAGAGAGAGGGGGAGTGGAGCGGATTGAGGGAGGGAGGGAGGGAGGGGGATGGAGGGAGGGAGGGTGGGGGGAGGGAGGGAGGGAGAGGGAGGGAGGGAGGGAGGGAGGGAGAGGGAGAGAGGGAGAGAGGGAGAGAGGGAGAGAGAGCGAGAGGGAGAGAGGGAAGAGGGGAGGGGGAGGGGCGGGGCGGGGCGGGGCGGGGCGGGAGGGAGGGAGGGAGGGATAGGAGGGGAGGGGCGGGCAGGTGAGGGGAGGGGCGGGCAGGTGAGGGAGGGAACGAGGGAGGGATGGGGGAGGGAGGGAGGGAGGGAGGGAGGGAGGGAGGGAGGGAGGGGGGAGGGAGGGAGGGAGGGAGGGAGGGAGATAGAGATGGGGAGAGAGAGGGAGGGGGAGGGAGAGCGAGAGGGAGAGAGGGAGAGGGGGAGAGAGGGGGAGAGGAGGAGAGGGGGAGAGGGGGAGGAGGAGGGGGAGGGAAGTGAGGGAGGAGAGAGATAGGGAGAGGGAGGGAGGGATGGAGGGAGAGAGAGAGAGAGAGAGAGAGAGAGAGGGTGAGGGGGGGGGGGGAGGGGGGAGGGGAGGGGGGTGAAGGAGGGAGGGAGGGAGAGAGAGGGAGAGAGAGAGGGAGAATGAGAGGGAGGGAGGGAGCGAGGGAGGGAGAGAGAGAGAGGGAGGGTGGGGGGGGGGAAGGAGGGAGGGAGGGGGGAGGGAGGGAGAGAGAGATGGGGTGGGAGAGGGAGAGGGAGGGAGGGAGAGAGAGAGGGAGAGAGGGAGAGGGGGAGAGAGGGGGAGAGGAGGAGATGGGGAGAGGGGGAGGAGGAGGGGGAGGGCAGTGAGGGAGGAGAGAGATAGGGAGAGGGAGGGAGGGAGGGAAGGAGGGAGAGAGAGAGAGAGAGAGAGTGAGAGGGTGAGGGGGGAGGGGGGAGGGGAGGGGGGTGATGGAGGGAGGGAGGGAGAGAGAGGGAGGGAGAGAGACAGGGAGAAGGAGAGGGAAGGAGGGAGAGAGGGAGGGAGAGAGAGAGAGGGAGGGTGCGGGGAGGAAGAAGCGCTCAAATGGAAGTGTAAATCGATGTTAGCTATAAAGCAAAAATTAGAATTTTCCCGACCATTACTCCTTTAATCACTAAGCCAGTCAGCCAAAGTTTGTGGCCAGCAAATCAACATTCACTGAGAAAATACATCTTATTTTCTTGAAAATAATTTATCATTAAAAGTTTGATTGAAATTAGATTATCCAATAGATTTCTCCGATCTGTCACTTGAGTAACTGATACGAAATGTTCTAATCAATTGGACGTCGCAATCCAAATTACACATATCTCTCACGAAAATCGAAAGATCTGACAAGAACGTGTAAGAATTATATGTCTTTTAAAAATTGTGTACATTTATTTCGATTGGAAGCAGATTTATTAGATATTCCGCTAACGAATGTATGTCATGATCATCTTGGGCACGGTTACAATGTCGTAAAACGCGAAACATAAAAAACCTGCCAGTTATAAAACTAAATCATTACTCCATCACGTAACATCGGCCCCAGACTTGTTTATGGCATCAATTTGCTTGTTAGGAATGTTGAGAAATGTTCAGGAACGTTTCACCACCATGCCCAAATTACAGATGATTCTGATATACGTCTCACCCGGATTGATTAACTGTCATTTATATACATTTTTGATGATAAAGTTCATTTTATGGCGGGATTTTATTCTGCTTTCAACACCCACGCTATTGTTACTCGTCGATATCGGATGATGAATTCCTTTTCTTACAGAACATGCGCAATAACATTCCATGCACGTGGGCTCTGTTAAAATCAGTGATATTCAGTGTGGATGGTGATAAAACGCATACAGTAATACAAAAGGCACAAAATGTGAAACATGGCAACTGAGCCAAACTGATTAGCACATTTACATAACTACGTCATCAGGATTTAACATCTCCTGTGTCAACAACGTCTCGAAGCGCTAAAATACTATTTATTTTTAATTAAGCATTTTAATGGTCAACACTTTTCAAGTAATTTTAGACGACAATTATTTTTGTAAATTTACTTCTGAAATTTTTGACCGGCTGGACTATTAAAGGGGTAATGGTAAAGAAAATTCAAGCTCTGGCTTACCCAGTATCCATTTGCAGGTCAAGAGAAGAGTATTTTTGAAAATTTACCACTGGAATGACTGGCTCGGTAACCGAGCCAGTCATTTCAGTGGTTAATTTTCAAAAATACTCTTATCTTGACCTGCTAATAGACTCACCTCAAGACCACTGCAGCGTTGTTTTGGTCAGTTTGACCATTAAGTGCTTAAGTTGGCACAATAGGGGTTAAACTCTGGACCTGAAAGGCCAAACGCAAAAATAACATTTCAATGTAATCATTATTCTGTTGAGTATTTCGAAACTAGTTTGACTGGTAGATGGCAGGAACGATTTCCAGTCGAATTAGTATCAAAATATTCAACATGTTACCTGCACTGTTATCTTGAAATTGCTATTTTGTTAACCCAGGTCGAAAAAGTTAATTAGTGCCTTTGTCTAATGGGATCGATAATCTAAATTATTGAATGTTCTCGACGGTACTCACATTGTATTATTTGACATAGATGCATGCGACTCAAATCTGGCGGAACTGAAATAATTGGCAGACCTCTTCTGGACCCCACCTCCAAACATCCAACAGAGTTTGGATAAAGGTCGCTTCAGTGGAACTAGAGTTATTGAAATATGTATCAAAAGTGTCCATTTTGAAAACATTGCTGCTAACAGCTGCAGGTGTTCCATTTTACCTTTTTGATCCAAAAATTAGGACACGTTTTCGGAACACCACGACCAAGCTTCCACCCATGTTTGGAGAAAATCACTCCAGTCGCACCAGGATTATTAAAAATGTCTCAATAACAAGACCAAGAACAACGTAGTAAAAATATACACTCAACGCCCGCATTAACCGTTGCTGTCTAGGGACATTTTTTCTTTGACCATTTAGATAGATACCTCAAGACGATGAAACACTTAAGTCAACAAGCTACTAAAGCCATCTACTCACTATACAGGCGAATAGAAAACATTGAATTACCCTTAATGAGCCAACTAAAATTATTTGACTCGATGCTTATACCAATACTTACCTATGGATGTGAAATCTGGGGGATAGAAAATCTTACTTCAATAGAAAAAATTCAGACACAGTTCTATAAGCGGATGCTAAATATTGCGCCTAGTTATATGGTATATGGAGACATAGGACAAATTCCATTAGAAATTACTATAAAATATAAATTAATTGATTTTTGGGAAAAACTCCTAAACGGCAAAGAAACAAAGCTATCATCTTTACTATACAAGTATATCTACAATGACTATACTCAAAACAATACAGAATACAAACGGCTGACCACAGTTAAATGTATACTTGAAAATGTGGGAATGGCTCACCTCTGGGAAACGCAGACCATAACAAAATCTAATATACGATATTTGAAACAAGTACTTAAAGACCAGTACATACAAACTTGGTCAGGGCAAATTATCACCTTGCCTAAAGCCAAAATATATGGTATATTCAAAACTGAACTAAAATTAGAGCCGTATCTCAGAAAGCTAAATAAATTAAACAGAAGAACTTTAGTCAAATTTCGTACTAGTAATCATAAGTTACCTATAGAAACGGGAAGGTGGCAAGGCTTAGACAGGGAAGAAAGAATATGTAACCTATGCGACACACACGATATTGGGGATGAGTATCATTACCTATTCTTATGCGACTTTTTCTGTGATGACAGAAAATTCTTTCTTCCAAAATATTATCATAACCGCCCAAACCACTACAAATTCGGACAACTACTTTCGAATACAAACTTGTCGGTCCTAACAAAATAGCTTTTATACGGAAATCTTTAAACAATTTGCATAACGGAGATTATTATTTTATTACCATATTATAATTATTTCAAACACAACTACTACTACTACTACTACTACTACTACTACTACTACTACTACTACTACTACTACTACTACTACTACTACTGCTACTACTACTACTACTACTACTACTACTACTACTACTACTGCTAATGCTACTGCTGCTACTACTACTACTACTACTACTACTACTACTACTACTACTACTACTACTACTACTACTACTACTACTACTACTACTACTACTACTACTACTACTATTACTACTACTACTACTACTACTACTACTACTACTACTACTACTACTATTACTACTACTACTACTACTACTACTACTACTACTACTACTACTACTACTACTACTACTACTACTACTAGTAGTAGTAGTAGTAGTAGTAGTAGTAGTAGTAGTATACTACTACTACTACTACTACTACTACTACTACTACTACTACTACTACTACTACTACTACTACTACTACTACTGCTACTACTACTACTACTACTACTACTACTACTGTTACTACTACTACTACTACTACTACTACTACTACTACTACTACTACTACTACTACTACTACAACAACAACTACTACAACTACTACTACTACTACTACTACTACTACTACTACTACTACTACTACTACTACTACTGGCTAATCAATAACGTTGCTACCAACAATGGTTATATACAATGTTTAGATCAATAATGCCACAAT
Organism: Chaetoderma sp. LZ-2023a; assembly: GCA_034401795.1. Classification (NCBI taxonomy): domain Eukaryota; kingdom Metazoa; phylum Mollusca; class Caudofoveata; order Chaetodermatida; family Chaetodermatidae; genus Chaetoderma; species Chaetoderma sp. LZ-2023a. The sequence goes on from CM067359.1 coordinate 65,330,133, forward strand.
TAATTTCTATAAAATGCTTGTTAAATTTGGTTAACTTTAAAATTGGTTATACAAATATTGTGTAATAATGTTTATATCAATAATGTGTAAAGTGTAATGTGTTTATATTGTCTTTGTCTATAATGCTGTCACCGATGTTGATAACAAGAATGTCTACGCCAATAATATTCATATTATAGCACTGATGATAACAATAAGTTTGGTATGAATAATAATAATAATAATAATAATAATAATAATATCTTTTAATGGTAAATCTCACTCAGACCTGTAAAAATTAACTATTATTTTGCAATCCCCATATGTCACATTGTGACCTGGGAGTACTTCAATAAACTTGAAACTTGAAACTTACAATTCCCATTGATTGTTGCACACTTGAATGGTCTTTATCTAGTATAGCTGCTATGGCAATGGTACCAACAACTACTTTGGCAAGCATCTGATTAATGAGCATAACTGAAGTCGTACCTTCAATTAAACGTGTTACGAGACATGAAATATATACAATCTGTTGTGTAAGTCTGTAGCTGTTGTATTTATTGAATGTTCAAAGCAAAGCATTGTCTGTTTATGATGCTCTGTAATTCATTTTATCATATAAACAAACCTTCTAGCCTATTCCATATTTCTCGATATGAGCACACGTGCCATATTCAACGGAGTATTTTCATTGCCTTTTGGTACCCAACCCATTTAAATCGACCAATTAAAACAACGATTGATGCGAGCGTGACGCGTGACGCGGCACTATTTTACTACGATTTGTTTACTACGATTTGTCATTCATGAAACGTCATCGCAAAATGTCATCGTTTGACAGTTTATCAGTTGGCAGCGAAGTAACGATTGATGACCGTGGCTCTGCGATAGTCTTGGACGAAAAGTGTAGTTTACGGCTGACGTCGCCAGATTTTGCGTTTGTCACCAGATTTTGCTGCGCATTCAGTATCTGTTATCAAGTAGTGGTGCGTCAGAGCGGCGGTATCGATTTCACGAAAATCAACAATGAGAAATCAGATAAAAGTCACATCAACAACTATTGGCAAATATTTCAAAATTACAGTTTATATGATAAATAAAATCTCAAACTCGGTCACTTTTCATAAAGCTCGTGCAAATTGATAATTTTCAACTCCATAATAGTGATATGAAAAGTGACCTCGTTCCAGATTCTCTCTATATATACAGTTAACATCTTTGATGAGAGTTGTCAATGCATTGTTTAGAAATTGCGGCAACCCGCAATTGGATGTAATATTCCTTGTATACTCCTGATGCTGTATCATGTTCAGGTGTATAATGGTATATCTACATGTACTGAATAGGATAAGGCGTAATTTGTTGCACAGGCAAATGTCTGTCTGCTGAATTTCTGCAGACTACATCTTTCATTGGGTTAACAGCTCCCGGTTAAATTCGCGTCAACATATTCAACAGAGTAGCTCTTATATTACAAACGAGTAGTCGAAATCGCCCTTTTGGGTCAGAATGTTAAATTCCAATACAGGGATACATTTCTAGCTATGCCCCGCCTATTCCTAGCCAAGCGCTGCTCACTTTCCTGCATTTTGGAATCGATTTGAAACTTTGAAATCTCCATTCCCAAAATATACATTTCAGGGTATCTATGCAGTAAGCTGTTGGATATTTTGAAACACTTTTACTTGGTGTAGGGGGTGGGGTGCTGCCCATGTCAGCAACAGCTCCATTTCAAAATAGTTTCAATATAATCTTTATATTAAATTGCAAATTTATCACAGAGATGCATTTCCTAAACTTTCGATCTTCGTTATTTTCGCGATGGTCGTTCTGATTGCGGTATCAGCTGATATGTGACGTATTTGATTATGATGTCAGATGCCTGAGTGACAAATAGAACGCCTCCATTGTGGGAAGTGTTTGTGACTAGGTTGAGAGAAACACGATGATCGAACAGGTTAGTGATAATTATTCCACAGACTACTAAGTTACAGAACCAGAAAACTCGAACATCGCTTTGGCTCAATGGCATACTTTGTATGTTCTATAAAGAAATACCTATCATTTACGCATTTCTGGGTGTTGTTCTTAATATGGTATTACTCTATTATCCTATAGCGACTAGAAAATATAGGTCACCTATTTTTATGCTAATAATAATAAGCTTATCAATAAGCGACCTTTTATGCTGCCTATTCTGTGCCAGTTGGGCAGCTTTTCTTTTGTCAGAGCTGGATGGACCGCCGTGGATGTACACTATCACATGTAAAGTATTGCAATATGCTGGCAATGTAACGTTAATATCCAGTTGCCATCATCTTGTCATGTTTGCTGCCATCCGGTTCTACCTGTTGTGTTTTCCATTAGAAGCAATGGTACGGATAACGATATCTTTCGCTCGCAATGGCTGCAGGATAATATGGATTGTGTTATTTCTTATCTGCTTACCCATAATATATTACAATTATCCACACCAGGTCCTCTATAATGAAGAGCTCGGATTCCATTGCGATTTTCAGGGCAATGTTCGTATACGTGACATAGCATTATTATCTACCAACACTGTCTACCCTGATGTCATCATCCCCTTGTTGCACATACTTAAGTATATCCGGGCCAGATTAGCAGGAACAGACTTAGAGGTACAGCAAGAACGCAGGAATGCAGACGCGCATGCAATAACCATAGTAATAATCTTTTATATATATATATATATGCTGGATACCTGTAAATACATATTCGTTGGCGCATCAACTTCCAGATGGTCATGTTTTTCAAGATAAAGCGTTTCTTATCACAGTGTATATCTTGTTTAGTAACAATACATTAAATCCGTTATTATACTGCTTGTCTGCGAAGTCAATAAGGCATGCTATTAAAATGATATACTTAGAAAAAGAGGGAATTTTAAAGCTAAATGAAAATACTTTATTGCACTTCATCTGCCAGAAGGTCATCATTTTTTCTGTAGCAGTACAAGGAATCCAATAATATATTCCCTGGATGTGCAGTAGGTAAGAGACGGCATTAAAACAATCTTGTACACGGCACATATAATTAAGACATGGTGACTAGGAAATGTATAGTACTGAGCTAATGAGAATAGTTTATTTCTTAGGTTACCTTCGCACGTACATGTATATTTCAGGCTTAATTGATTGAAAGATGGCTTACTTGGAAAAGCATACTTCGAACTATCACCACAATTCAGTCATTGAATTTCGCGACAAGTGCCCTGGCTTTAGATTCTGTGTTCGGCCAGGTTCCCCTCTTTTCAAATTAGTGAAGATCAACAATAATTATTTCTAAAAGTTATACTGCTTATACACCATCATAAATACACAAATAACATAAGACAAGTATTTAATCGATATTGATTGGTCATGTTACTGGAAGGAAACATAACATCAATAGTGGATAGTCATCTACAGTAGTCAAGCGGTCCCTGATATGGTGCATTACGTACTCTCTGATGCTTACGTTTAATGAAATAATCATATGTAAACATTCATTCAGATATCACATTCAACTGGAATCCATCATTGAACCTGACACTTAAGTAAATGGCACAGAAAATACAAATAATCCTTAAAAGGGATGATCTGATACCAAACGTTTGTATTCTGTAACAATGAAGTATTTGACAGCTTCTGGAGACTGCAAATCGTGTACTACAACCACGCCTACAGTCATATCTCATCAATCATTATGTTGTGTAAACTTGGTTTGGTCAATTTTGGTCAATATTGTGGTTAAATACTGTTGATAATGTTCAATTTTCCGACCATGAAATGGCGGACACATACCATGCAATGATTGTGATAGTGTCAATTGATACAATTTCTCTATGTATCTATTCTTCTCTGTAGTATTTATAATGCACCACATTGATCACAGAGTACCACAGTAACTGAATTTCAAATTTCCACTCAGAGAAATAATATACAATTTGTCTTACAACGTAACAATATAATGTGTGTTGTCCATATTAGCTTCAGCAGTAGATACCAACTCATCTTTAATAAATAAAAATATCTTAGCCCTTGGGATCCTGAGTTCCTAAAATCTTAATTTCAAGCTAACAATATAGGTAAGTAAAGTTGCTGAATATTCCGTAATCAATTCAACACGAACATAGCCAGTCATTCCAGTGATAAATCTTCAAAGAATAATCTTCGCGTGTCCGGGAAATAGACACTGCCTAAGCAAAAATTGTATAATCTGATCTTTTAATGTTCAAGCCGGCCAAAATAGCCGTGCAGGGATCTTGAGAACTACTTATACAGGATAACAGAATGAGTGTTTTTTTTGTGTAAATTTCAGTGGTAAATTTACAAATATATTCTTTTCTTGGACTGCAAATGGACATTCTACGGGCAAAGGTAAATGGTTTGACAAATCTTGACAATTAAAACTTTAATTAACCCTCCTGTGTCAACTTCACACAGTGGTCTTCAGACATGCTATTTGAAAGGTTTAGAGAAGAGTATTTTAAAATATTTACCATTAGAATGACTGGCTTGGCAACCGATCCAGTCATTCAAGTGGTAAATTAAAAAAATACTCATCTCTAGGCCTTTCAAATGGACACTGACGAAGTAAAAACTTTAATTTTCCTTACCACTACCCCTTTAATGGTCAAACCGCCGAAAAGAAATTCAGTGGTAAATTTACAAAAATGGTCTTCTAAAATTAAAATATCTTGAAAAATATTGACCATCAGAATGTTTAATTGATATATCAAGTAGTATTTTGAGCGCTTTGAGGCGCTGTTGACACCAGAGGGGTTAATATAAATAGCATTCTTCTCGCTTTGAGGGGCTGGTGACATTAAAGCAGGGACCGATCTGCCCACACGCCAATTAGCCAAATGCTAGTAAAACTGAAATCTGGCTAATGAAAACCAGAAATGGCTAAATCATTGTCTAATTACTAAAATTAATTCAATTTGAATAAAATTGATTCCAGCATTATAATTGCAAAGCAAAAATTCCTGTTTACGTTGTTGAAGATTATGAAACTAACATGACTGAAAGCTCTTGCTGCCTAAGGCAGCAACGGCGTTCATTCATGTTAGTTTCAAAATAGTCAACGCATTTTTTAAATATCCAGACCCTATTGCATCTGGACCGTAAAATTACTAGTTTTAACTGATGATGACTGACTGCAAACATGTTCATAAGTGATGTTGAAGTAAAGATATGGCTAAAATATTTACTATTTGGCTAACAAAAATGTTATTTGGCTAATCTATTGACTAAGCATATTGCAAAAGCCAAATCTGTCCCTGTTAAAGGCGATACCATAGACATAATCGTGGCATCGTCACTAATGTTGGAGTATATATTAATGCAGGCCTAGTTTCGTGGTTTTATTACATCTACAGGAACCTCGGTCAATGCACGACGGAACTCATCGTACTAACATACACCCACTCACATAGCTACGCTGTTCGAGACCGTACTTGCAGACCTGTGGTTTCTCGCTATGTGAAGCAACATTATGCTACTGGGTTGGAGGTAGCCAATCAGATTTCTGCCTACTTCACACGATATGCGAGGCTTCGTCTGGTGACCTAATTTACAATCACAAAAACAACGGCGATCGCGACGCTGTTGAACGGGAAAGAGATATTTGCAAAAGTTTGCAATGGTTTTGCTCTAAACAAGTTATCTGACGATTCTGAGGAACAGAAAATGTGTAGATTGGTTTTCGGTAAAAACCTTTCAATTCAATTCAATAACAAAACCCGGTAGTTTGGTTTACGCACATGTGTAAATTTGTCTACTTCTTGATTTCTTATGGAGCAATCTCATTGGCGCAAGTTGACTGACCCCAGTTCATTAATATGTATGAAGTTTCGCGAACTTAGCACACACATCAAAGGCGTTCTACTTCCTGATTTCCTATGGAGCAATCTCATTGGCGCAAGTTCACTGACCCCAGTTCATTAATATGTATGAAGTTTCGTGAACTTAGCACAAACATCAAAGGCGTGCAAGCACGGTACTCGATACGGGAACGTAGTGGGAGGCGAGGATCGTGCAATAGGACGATAGACGGAACTTGACTTTCGCCACCTGCGCTATGTACTTAATTAACTAAATTATTAATCATTGAAACATATATTCCTAACATGCTTTTCTAATTTTAGTTTTCAGCATTGGTGCCGATTATCTGAAATGTTAAGCGTGTTGGTTTGTTGCGATCAATGAAGTTATATGCTGATTACCAAATGATACATCGTACTAACATACGCCCGCTCATATAGCTACGCTGTTCATGGCCGTAATTGCAGACCTTAGATCTCTTGCTATGTGCACTAACGTTACAACAGGTTTCAGCTTACTTCGTTCGATAGGCGAGACTTCATCCGGTGACCTAATTTACAATCACAGCAACAAAAACGATGGCGATGCTGTTGAAACGAAAAAGGATATTTGCAAAAGTTTGCAATCGGTTTGCTCTAAACAAGTTATCTGAGGGAGAGAAAACGTGTAGTTTTTGTGTAATGGTTTTCGGTAACAAAAAACCCCTAGTTTGGCTTACACACACGAGCAAGTTTGTGTATTTCCTTATTTCTTCTCAAGCAATTTCATTAGCGGAGGTTGACTGACTCCAGCTGATTAATATTTATGAAGTTTCCTGAGACATCACAAGCGTGCAATCACGGTACTCGAAACGGGAGCGAGGGCGAGGATCGTGCAATAGGACGATGCAAATGGTATGGCTGTATTTCCACAGCTTCCGGTCGAATTGGTTTCAAAATATCCAGTAGGCGTACCTTTATTGTATCTTTGTTTTAAAATTGACATACCAGCATTTCAAGACTTAACGTCGTAACAGTTCGGTAATGGCTTACATTGTCGTGATACCCGGGTTAGCTGTTACTCAGTTATAATCAGACTCCATATATGATCCTGGTTAATTGGATAATGTAGCCTGACAGAACACCGCCAGAACATGTCAAGCCTCAGGGGACGCGAATAGCATCACTCTTTGTAGCTTAATGAACCATCAAGTTACGTGATACAATGGAGGGATCCATTCCTAGCTATGCAACGCCAATTACCAACATAGCTCCGCCCACATTCTATGTGTTTCCTTAATGCCAAGCATTTCTATGAAGCCTGTAATTGACGACACATTGGCACTAGGACATAGCTCCATCAATCAGCTCGAATGTAATATTTACATTTTTTGAAACATTGAAAACTAAATTCCCAGAATACAAATTTCAATGTACACATAGGAGGAAGCGGTTGAATATTTTGAAAGTAATTTGGCTGAGGGAGGTTGTTGCCTAATTTTTCAAAATAGTCAACAGAATGTTTATTACATTGTAAATTTTCCTTAAACATACAACTTGTACTTTCGTGACGAATTTTCGATTCTCATGACTGCGATTTTGATTGTGACGTCCACCATAATGTGACGTATTTGATTAGAATGTCAGATACTTGAGTGACAGGTCGGATAACTATATTGATTCCTGTAAATTACTTCTTCTATCGACTTCAGAGAAGCAACTCATTGATTGAGGAAAATCTATGCATCTATTGATAATAATTTTTTTCGCTGAAAAACTCACATTTATAGCATGCCCTTTAACCTCTCCTGAGCCAGCTTTAGTCGTCAGGTCGACCAAAGCCAGTTTCTACAGAGCTCTTGAGGAATGAATGTCCATTTGCAGGCCAAGAGAAGACTGTTTTTGAAGATTTTCCAAGGTAATGGCTGGCTTGGTAACCGAGCCAGCCATTCCTGTGGCAAATTTTCGAAAATAGTTTTATCTTGGCCTGTATATGGACACTGATTAAACAGAATTTTTGATTTTCTTGGCCATTAACCCTTTAATTGTCAAGCCGGCGAAAAATACGTCTTAATAACTATTTTCCTAAATTCCTGTGTTTAATTTACAAAAACAGTCTTCTCTTGACCAGCAAATGGCCAATCACTGTGCAAGAGTCTTAACAAATTAAAGGGTTAATTGATAAAAGCATAAATGTCAGCGTTTTGAGGTGCTTTTGACACTAGAGGTGTTAACATTACATGTTTCTTTATGGTAGATAAATAATAGGTTATCAGTTTGCATTTTAACCTGGTTGTCTTCCCATGGCATGGTACTATACATGGTTGTCTTCCCATGGCATGGTACTATACATGGGTGTCTTCCCATGGCAGGGTACTATACATGGTTGTCTTCCCATGGCATGGTGCTATACATGGTTGTCTTCCCATGGCATGGTACTATACATGGTTGTCTTCCCATGGCATGGTGCTATACATGGTTGTCTTCCCATGGCATGGTGCTATACATGGTTGTCTCACCATGGCATGGTACTATACATGGTTGTCTTCCCATGGCACGGTACTATACATGGTTGTCTTCCCATGGCATGGTACTATACATGGTTGTCTTCCCATGGCATGGTACTATACATGGTTGTCTTCCAATGGCATGGCGCTATACATGGTTGCCTTCCCATCGCATGGTGCTATACATGGTTGTCTTATCATGGCATGGTGCTATACATGGTTGTCTTCCCACGGCATGGTGCTATACATGGTTGTCTTCTCATGGCATGGTGCTATACATGGTTGTCTTCTCATGGCATGGAGCTATACATGGTTGTCTTCGCATGGCCTGGTGCTATACATGGTTGTCTTACCATGGCATGGTGCTATACATGGTTGTCTTCTCATGGCATGGTGCTATACATGGTTGTCTTCCCATGGCATGGTGCTATACATGGTTGTCTTCCCATGGCATGGTGCTATACATGGTTGTCTTCCCATGGCATGGTGCTATACATGGTTGTCTTCCCATGGCATGATGATATACTACTGAACCAACTCGTGTTGCAGAGTGACCTTCATTGACGTCGATAACACATTCATAAATATGGACAGGAATTTGGTTTAGACATAATTTTCAACACATATGGTCTGTCTCCAATATCGTATGCTTTATGGACATGGTGCAACTGTTTAATGTAAGATTTATGTTTTGTAATGAGTGATTGAGACAATACACCATGGTGATTTTACAGCTGAGCAAGATGCATCCATAACCGATACAACATCTGTCAGATATGCAGATCATATTCGTTATGTCGGTTATAATGTTCTGTGCTGCGTTAGGTCATACCATTTTATGGTCTTTGTTTTACAAACCCTCCTAACTACATTTTTCCATATGTAGAAAAGGAAATGCTGGAATCCTAAGACATTTTTTCCAGCATTCGTTCCATCTAGCAATTATGTTAACCCTTTAATGGTTAAGCCACTCAGAATGGCTTTGTAATGGTCAAGCGAAAGCTCCATTTGCTGGTCAAGAGAAGACTATTTTTGAAAATTTACCGCTAAAACGGCTGGCTCGTTAATGAGGCAGCATTCCATGTTGTATATTTTCAAAAATAGTCTTTTCTTGACCTGTAAATGGCAACTCTCTAAGAAACCGTTTAGGATTTTCTTGATTAATCTTGACAATTAACATGGTTACATGATTATTACTGTAATAGCGTAAAACATCTGAGCTGAAACTGTGCATTATTTTTACTTTTTCCACCTCCGATCTTGTGTTTTGGGTGGAAATTTTCGTAAAGCAAAACATTAATCCTTTCACGACGAAGACGTCCAAAACCGGCCTCTGCACTGGTCTTGGGGAATGTCCATTTGCAAGCCATGGGAATATTATTTTTGAAAACTTCCCACTGTAATGACTGGCTCGATAACTGACCAGTGGGAAATTGTGAAAAATAGTCTTCTCTTGGCCTGCAAATGGGCATTCAATAAGTAAATATAAGTAAATTTCGTTATTAAAGCGTTAAATTGGTCTGGCCTTGCCGAAATCCTTCAGGTATTGATGCACTTACTCATTTTGTGATGAATAACCTGCATTTATTACCAAGGCTTGTGAAAATATTAATATTTGACCTAAAATGCATTTGGATCGCTTTATCATTATGGACCAACATATTTTCATGCGAAATCGTTGCATAGCGTGGAACATGTATTAATTACCGTCTATCCTGGTCCATAAGAGTAGTTATCAATGCTCAGAGATGAAGATAGGAATCTACAAAGTCACATGAGGCAGACAGTAGCCTCCATTGGGGGATACAGGCGATTGTGCTGTTGAAGACGTGGCCTTCCACACTGGAGCATCAGGTACTTGCAGGTGGTGCTCTGTCACTACTGTAGCTCGCCGGGTAATGTCGAGCCGTTCCAGTGTATTATGTCGACTCGCCGTGCCGCAAGTGCACGACGAGTGATGACGTTGTTAGCATCCAGTCTCGGGGTGACGGACATTGTATGAGACTGCCCTGCGGGAAACAAAAACGGGCTCCTAAGGCCGGTGGAACTCAATCGTTCCGGTGGGGCCATGCGACCATTGTCGCGAACATTAAACACAACAGTTACTGTCTCATCGCAAGAATTTGTGTCACCAGTATGCCTGTCCATAGCAATTTCATGATCTATGGACTTACAAGATTTGATTTGGTGACATAAAAATCTAAGTCTATACAATGATTTTACCTAAACAATTATAAATATGCTAGATAAAACTACAGTAAGAGCATACGAAAATACGAGACATAGAGACAGGTAGATGATCTTTTAAACATAGGGCTCCCGGAGGTACCACACAGACTCGTAGGTCCGCAGAGGTATCCCCGCAAGGGAGGCTCCCGTACACGAGGTTTAACTAATTAACTTAATATAAGTTATTATACCTCTAAGCTGAAAGGAAGAAGGTTATCTCGGACGAAAAGTTATGTGCCTCACGTGGGCACTACTCCTAGTGCTAGTTTGTGTGAGGAGTATTATCCTCGCGTAGACCATCATCACTGAATCCTGCGAGAGGCAAGTGCCTCGCGCGGGCCTCCGTCTTGGGAAGGTGTCGCCACTGCTTAAAGCGGAAGAAAAGTAGTAGCCAAAAATGGGCCCAATCTAACATTTCAACCAAAAATGCTTGAGAAAGAAAAGACCATACCTAGTGAGATTATGACCATAAGGGTGCGTGCTGTTTTACGTGAGGACAGGATGAGCGATTCCCGATGGATTCCCTCATCACTGTCTTATGTGATTCTTAGTATGCTGAATTAGTAGTTGCCACTTTATTTATGCGGGCCTTCTGCTTTGCTTAATTAGCTTTTAGTTGTTTTCAAAACAAGAACTAATTTTGGCCGCAACTGGCTGGTATCTACCTAGCTATTAGACACGGCTGTCACTGAGAACGGATGCCCTAAGACATCAATACTGAAGGCAGCGCTCATACATGTTACTTAGTAAGATCTCCGAACTGGATAAGAATCCAGACATCCCGCTCCGTAACCACATAAAACGTTACAAGACATAGGTTACTTTTGACGAAAGAATTATTAGACCATTGTTCTATCATTATGGTGGGGGTGAGAGAGACGAATACCCACCGTAAATGTCCTTCCCGTAAGGGCGTGGTAGATCTAAATATCATGCCCAGACATTCTGACGGAATTCGGTGGGGGTACGTATCTCGCCCGTCACAGGGTCCTATGGAACTAACCGTTTAACCTGTCATTAGGTTTATATACAAGTTGCCCTGCGGTGCAGGAGGTTGGTTCATTAAATAAAATAATAATTAATATATGTTTTCGCAGTGCTTTCCTACATTGGCTAAAGTGCTAACTACTAAGTATCCAAAGATACGCGGGAATGTATGTGATACCGCACCCTGGCCATTACCGCTCAGAAACCCCAACAGTTTCCCAGAGCCGGATCAGCCCATGGTGCGGATGGGGACATCCAAACAATTAAGAAGCCACCAGGCTGAGTGGAACATGAAGAGAGACAAAATCTTGGAGTTATGCGTCTTACCGGTGTGCGGGCCTAGATTATCGCACTGCCGGAAAAGAAGAGTATATTACAGAGCATGTAATGAAGAAAGTGTCTCTAATCATTTTGAACCTATCCTATCGAGCTGAATAGAAAAGGTTTAGTCGGTAGCATGCCAGTCTAAACAGAGTTATAGCACGGACAGCGACCTCAGTGAAAAATTATTGGTGGCGGGAGAAAGTGCTGCATATATAAGTGTTGCTGTATAGTGTTTCCTACGTGCACTGCAGTCCTATATTGTCTATAAATGAGCAAAACATAGGAACGGATGGCCACTGGCCATATATATACATAATCTAACCAGAACAATCAATACGGTATCAAATGATCAAGGTATATAAATCAGTACAGGTTAAATAACCTACTATAGTGCGGTTAGCAACACATTGAGGAAAATGAGAATAATTATAAACAGATATAGAAATTATAACTAGCGGTCCTAAGACCTTTACGGTTCCTTTTAGTCATCAGGACCGTTCTTACGGATACAATATAATTAACGAAACCCTTATAGAGAAATAATTAAACTGTGAAGTATAGTTACTTGAATACTCGGTAGTCATTCATAAGTTAGGCTACCGTGTTACTGAAATTGATACGTCAATGCATAGTCGACGTGAGATGATGCGTTCTCAGGAAGCTGGAAAGTTCCCGCAGGTTGGTTCCCGCAAGCTGTTTTCCGCAAGCAAGATTCCCGCAAGAACACCCATGGCGGGAGGGGTACATCACTCAGCACTGTAAGCCTAATAGAATGTCTAACGAGCAGTCAGCAAAAGATACGATAGTGCTACTGTGGTGAAGAAAGTTCCCATACACTGATGGCACGGATGGAAAGTGTAAACAACCCGATCATAAGCGTGGCCGGCAGATCCAGCGAGTCATCCATCAAAGAACATCCTGCCTCTAAATCTGTAGACTCACATATTCAGGCCGTAAAGGCCTCACCGCAAATTTGTGTTCCAAAGTAGATATTGATATTCGTGAACAATAATCAGAAGCTCCGAATTACTCACGTAAGTAGGGAGTTACAAAATTGTTTTAGTGCGGTGGGTCGGCAACTGCCAGCTACGGGAGAAAAACCTGACACATAGCGAAATAAAACGCGTATTGTCTGTCGCACTGATAGTAGCTGGTACAGATCAAACCTGTTCGACCCCTGGCTGAGGATGCCCTCGATCACTGGATCGCGTCTCCTTTTATATTCCTCGTGACGTTACAGGCGCAGGCTCCAACCAATCATCGTTCGAGCAACAGCCAATCAGCGCATAGCTAATAATAGCGCAGCCGAATGTTCTAGAACATTCTGGAAGTTCTGCGTCCACGTGGTTATGACGTCACGGCAATATTTTGAAGATAATCAAGAAGGGTTTCCGTGGATAACTCAGCCATTTCTTAACGGATTTTGAAATGGTTTACAGATTTAAAAAGCCTGTTGAAGTTTGGTCTTGATTAATAACAGATTTAACGGGAACAGGTAATCAATAAGGATTATAGGGTACCATCTCGGTACCCTAAAAGCGCCACCCTATCTTGGTCGTAACTACGCACTCCATCAAAAACAGCATCCTGGCGCGCGCATATGCATCATGCGTTTTAAAGAACTTAGTCGTTTTCGCAACGCGATCTCTTCCATAGGCCTATATACGCTTATGGCTCTACCCAAGGGGGGGGGGGACGTGTTCAGGAAACGAATCCAGGACGGGCAGCGCGTACCCAGCTTAGCTGGTATGGCTGGTATCCGACTGATCGATCCGAACTACACTACCTAACCAAACGGCCTATCTCTCTCTATCTCTCTCTCTCCTTCCCTCCCTCCCTCCCTCCCTCCATCCCTCTCTCCCTCCCTCCCTCCCTCCCTCCCTCCTTCCCTCCCTCCCTCACTCTCTCTCTCTCTCACTCTCCCACCCGCACCCTCTCTCTCTCTCTCTCTCTCTCTCTCTCTCACTCACTCACTCACTCTCTCGCTCTATATCGAATTTTAAATTCCCTTCATAATATTAATGTCAGCAATATAATAATTTATTTAAAGCTAAAAAGATAAACTCTCTTGTCACACACAATTCTAAAAATTGTTAGTCGTGGTATCACATTTCTTTCTGTCCAGAGGAGGGGAGGGGAGTGATAGGTGGGTACTTCGATAGACTGTATATCAAAGTAGATTCCCTTGTCCATGCCCTCTGACCTAGACATCTATGTCTCCATTCGACAGCCATCTTTACACAATCATAAAGCATAGATACAGCGCCAATATATCTTTCTCCTGATAACGTAGATCACTGGTCCGTTATTGGCCCAGTATTGTCCCATTATCGGACCAGAAATCTAAGTTATCAGGGTGGACTTTGATTTTCCTAGCTGACCTACACTGTTTTGATTGTGACGTCCACTGTTATTTCATGTAATTGATTCGGCGGTCAGATACTTGAGCGACGGAGTAAGTCCCTCTATTAGATAATGCAGCCAACCAAAAACACCGTCAGAACATGTCAAGCCTTGATTGACACGAATATCACCTCTCTTGCAGTTCAGGGAATCACAAAGTTTCAGAAGGATGCATCCGCATCCTAACACTTAGCAGTTCCATGCCGAAGCCAGCCAAAGCCGGCCTCTGTAGTCGATTTGAGAAATGACCTTTTGCAGGCCAAGAGATGACTATTTTTTGGAAAACTTAGCACCGAATGTCATTCCAGTGATACATTTTTTAAAATAGGCTTCTCTTGTCCCGCAAAAAGGCATTTAATACGCAAATATTAAGATTTTCTTGACAACATTTAGTCCTGAAAAGGTTTCTTTGTCAGACCAATACCATTTTATTAGCTTGCTCTTCAATATGGTGCTGTTACCATGATGCGCTATTGGCTCAAACTCAGATTGAGGTGTAGAGGCACCTTTTTGATGTCTCGAATACATTCGTAATTGTGCACTGGAATTTGGTTTAGATATGGATTTAGCACGTAAGATGTATCGCCACCGCCTTCAAGATGGCAATGTTCCATTAAACAGACAATGATACCACCTCCAGTGGGGTTCCAGATGACTGTGATTGTTGGCAGTATGCCTATATCTGCTGGAGGAACTAAATATCCAAAAAGTTAATATCTGTCGTGGCATCTCATTGCTATCCGCAAACCATGTAGGTTGCCTTTTTCATAAACCATGACCTAAAAATCTCAGGATCCGTTCCGGAAACCCCTTTACACATGCACAAACCATATATCCTACGGATATCCGATAGCGTAGGGTACTGGCCCGATACTGCGCCAACACCGGGCAGAGTTGGCCTGCTATTGCCACTATACCGGCCCAGTATGCTGCGTTATCAAGCTTCTGTTAGAATCTAAATTTATTAATCATGCTAAGGTTGGTGCTTCGCAAAAGGGATGTCAGAAGAAAAAGAGGAACATTTACCATGACTTCAGGGGTGAGCCCACCGTGGCTGGAATTACAGGTACAGCATGGCACGAAACTACACCCGCCGGAACGAACTATCGTATTTGTAAGACGCATTTCATTCTATACGCAGCCAATGCTATGAATAACCATATGTCTAGGTTTCCTGATTATTATGAAGACGATCTTACCGACATGTTTCCACCTGCTGCAAAAATATTAGTCAAGTTATTTTCAAAATATTTTAGATGTCTCATATTTATATCACATGTGTTCGGTTTTGAAAGGAGACATCTAAATTAGGTTTAAATATTTCCTTGCATCAGAACATGATTGGAATCCAATTAGGATAAATACACGTATGCCACAGATAAATGAGAAAAGAGCCATTTAGATGGGAGATTGCGGTGTGTGTGCGTGCGTGCGTGCGTGCGTGCGTGCGTGCGTGCGTGCGTGCGTGCGTGCGTGCGTGCTTGCGTGCGTGCGTGCGTGCGTGCGTGCGTGCGTGCGTGCGTGCGTGCGTGCGTGCGTGCGTGCGTGCGTGCGTGCGTGCGTGCGTGCGTGCGTGCGTGCGTGCGTGCGTGCGTGCGTGCGTGCGTGCGTGTGTGTTAGTAAATGTTATTGGAATTACAAACGCTATGTAATATATTATTTGCCTTAAAAGAGCTGCCCGCTAGACTAACCCAGACTGTTTTTGTGATATATCTTCTTTCAAGTTTTATGTCTCTAAATCTATTAAACTACATCGTGACATTTAATTGATTGGTCTCAACAATCAGCACTTCAGTATGATAGAGTTTACACGTTATTCCTCGTCGATCGAATAGTAGTTATCGTTATATTGTCCACGATATACAGTAGAAGTTGCGCATGAAATAGGGAACATCTATATCGAGATTTTGTGTATATATTCTATAGGATCCTGATCTTCCCTCATAGCGCAGCTTACTGGGCCGATGCTGGGCCGATACCGGGCCGATACTGTTCAGCATCGGCACGGTATCTGCCCAGCATCGGCCCAATAAGCTGCGTTACCTGGGTAATCTGTGTGTTCGGGAGCATTTAGGATTCTACTACTTTGCTGACGGACAAGTTTACTGTTTGTGCCTCACAAGAGGGAATTTCCAACACAACCGTGTATAGTAATGTCTGTCTGCCCACGATGATGCTGTCGAATGTAACTACGGCCACAGGGTCGTGCAACAGACTCGTTTATGTAATTATTTTCCTTTGTTCATTAGACGATTATCTAGATTTTATAGATTTATCCGAATTTCTAATGATCACTGTACTGATGATGCAATATCATATATTCACATTCGTCTCTTTAATGTTTAAATTTGTCCAGGAATATCAATATATTTGATAATTGATTGCCTATTTGCAGACCAAGAGAAGACTATTAAAAAAAAATTCACCACTGAAATGACTGGCTCGGTAACCGGTCATTCCAGTGGTAAAAATTAAAAAATAGCCTTCTCTTGGCCTGAAAATGGACCTTCCTCAAGTCCACTACAGATGTTGGTCGATTTTGGTCGGCTTCGTCATGATAACGTTAAAGCACATTTATTGGCCTAAGACCTGAAACAGTTGTTTATATTACGTGCTTGGGCGGGAATAGCAACCAAAATACGATTATTTCCTACTGATGTTCAACAAAAAAGCATGCTTTCAATATTACAGTATATTTAGCTTGTTCTACTATGACGGTCAATCAGAGCTCAGAATCAAGGGAGGTAAGTCATCACGTAATTTTGTATATAACGCCATATGGTGATTTTGCGGCTTATATTAGCTAGCTCGCGACTGTTAGACACATAAAGCTTGCTGGTTATTAATGGCTATACAATGGCGCCTTAAATACTTACAAAATCCGACATAAACTGGATTTCTCCGTATATGAACTTTAAGTGCGGGACACTAAATGCCACGGATGTGATGATTAGCCATGATAATGCATGGTATTGGGCCGGTACTGAGCCAACACCTGGTCGTATTTGTCAATCACCAGCCCAATAACCCGCGTTATCATTGGAGTCGCGTATATCTATATGACAAGGCGTGATAGAGCCATGTACATTATACGAGCAAATTATTGAGGACTGTCGTGCAATGGACCTTTTCGGTTTTGATTTAAACAAGGTTTATTTTTTATTTTTTAGTCTATGTGGGAGCACAATAAGACATGTCTTAAGAGCGTGTCTCCCACTTACATGCAAATATATTACATTAAATAACTCAAGAGGCGAATAATAATATTGCCAACTGTCACAACAGTAATAACAACAATAACATTATTATTAATAATAATAATAATAATAATAATAATAAGAAGAAGAAGAAGAAGAAGAAGAAGAAGAGGAGGAAGAAGAAGAAGAAGGATGAGGAGGAGGCGGAAGAGGAGGAGGAGGAAGAGGAGGAGGAGGAGAGATGTTGTAGGTAGTCTAATGATGACAGAATAAAATCTTCGGGAGAAGGAGAAAAGCATGGTTTGACGAATCACAAGGCGGTGTTAGGAGAAAGGATCTCGATGTGCTGTAGTCATCGGCGCTGGTCCACACTGCATGGCCATCCAGAAACTTGCGCGGCTATGGATTTGTCGACACAATCCATGAGTGGTGTTTGAAATTACTATAGGTCATTTAAACCTACAGGTGTCAGTAATATATTGACATAGAATGGTGGAAACCGTGATGTTTATTTCTACACCAACGTCAGCACGACCATATAGAAGTTGCTGAGTGGTTAGGGTTGTTGAGAAGATTTGGTTGGAGGCAAGCTCATTTTCAAAGGTGGTTCTTTGTTCATTAAAAAGTGGACAGTAAAGTTTTAGCTATTCCCCGCCCATCTCTATCTAATCTCCACCCACACAACGCTCGTGAAGGAATCGATCGCCTGCCTGCAACAAAGACGCCCAGTCAAATTAATTTCAAAATATTCAACAGCATGTTTATTAAATAGCAAAGACATACAATTCGTACAACGTGTCGGACTATTAAGAGTTAAAGTGCAATTAAATCGGGTCATCCATGACGTAATAATTATGACGTCAACCTACACGTCACGTAGTTGATTATGACGCCATATGATTGACTGAGGAAACGAATTCAGGAATACCCAACAACTCTATTAAGAGGCGAATCAAAAACTTTCTACGAGTTTGAAAATAGTGATATGAAATAGGACAGAGTTTGAGATTCTATTTATCATATAACCTGATGTTTTGACAATTTCCCAATAAAGCCTATTCCTGAAACCCGCCGCTGCTAATTCTCATCACTTGCTAAGCGTTCTGACCAATGCGCTAGAAAAAATAATGACAAACAAAACATTGTTATTTTGCACGTGAACTTACTTTGAATCAAACTTAAAACATATTTTCGCCATCATCGTCTCTAGGAAACATTTGCAGTCTCACGGGGCATATAGGATTATTACGCGTTATCTAACCAATGGAAATGTTTCTTACACGTTGTCTAAGGTCATCTAATCAATGAAAACTTTTCGTTGAATATTAGACGTGTGTTTATATCAATACATATTAAACGGGGGTGAACTCCGTGTCTATATGATAAAAAATAATATATGCCAACTATAGGAGAATCCCTAAATGCCCATTGTCTCTACGAGAGTGACTTCTTAGTCATCATTGGCTGTATTCTTCTTCTTCTTCTTTTTCTTCTTCTTCTTCTTCTTCTTCTTCTTCTTCTTTTCGTTCGCTGATCATACCGCCAGTCCTGTAAGTGACTATCGACATGATCATAAGCGTTAAGTGCGTGGATCCATGGTTTATTAGAGTGCGCCGTGCGGCCTGGAACCTCCGTCTTCAGCACTCGAGGTTTCTGTCAGGGTTACCTCACCCTTACCTCCTTTAGTCGCCTCATACACACGCAGAGGATACGGAAGGTGTATTCTAAGCCCCACCTACAGGGCAAGTTGGCTGTATTCAACTGGGACTTTTCCGTAGAGTAAATTTACTCGCGCCGTCAAAGGTACCAGTCCAATTGAAAAACACCTATCAGTATGGAAGGGGCGGAATTTTTAATCTTGAAAATAAAATCCACCTTTCGGCGGTGTTTTCAGTCATAGTGAATGGTGAATAATAGTAGAATTCAACTCCCTAACTCCTGCGTTTTCATATTTTTCATCAAATGACCTGCTTCACAAAACATGCCACACGTTTTGGCTCCGGTTTGTTTCGCGCTCTATTTTTTCCAAGTAAATACCAGTCGAATAAAAAATATTCTCTTTGAAGCCAATGTGCTCTAAGTTTTCACCCAGTCCAGTACGGCCATTGGCATTCGTGTAACTTCACCTTTCTATTGCAGAAGTGAATCGATATCATGAAAATCGGAATTGCTTGCGTGATTTCATTATCCGCTCCATAGCACGCTGCTAGCTAACAGTCTGTTCTCTCCTATAAATTAGCCAATTGTAATTGGTTTGACATTTACCGTTCACACAAGTCTCCACAATATAGTATTTGTTCCAATACCAATGGGGAATACAATTATATCTGTTTATCAATTCACCTTTCCAGAGTAGCTATCTATCATATGACGTCATATGACGTCATAATCAGCTATGTAGGATACCATCATAATCATTACGTAATAAATGATTCTTTTTGGCCCGTCGTTAACTCTTAATAGTCTGGCACGTTGTACGAATTATATGTCTCTACTATTTGGTAAAAATGCTGTTGAATATTTTGAAACTAATTTGACTGGGCATTGTTGCTGCCATAGGCAGCAAGAGCACCCAGTCAAATTAGTTCCAAAATATTCAATAGCTTACCTGTATAGTTTTCTGGAAATTGATAATCAGGGAGTTCAGGTATAGATCGATCGCAACACAAGCGATGTGTGGGTGGAGCTTAGAGACGGACGGGACATAGCTAAAACTGGAAAGGTCAATTGCAGAAGGGAATCTATGAAAACCGGAAATGCATGCATGATTTAATAATCTGCACCATGGCACACTCCTCGCTAAAGCTCTGTCTTCTCCTATACATGATCCAATCAAAACTGGTTTGATATTTACCATGTCAGACAAGTCTCGAATAGGCTTGTTCGAATACCTATGGAGAATGCAATTATTTCTGTTTATCAATTACATCAAGTATCGATTTTGTCCTAATTGATACACCGATATTATCTTATTCATTCTATCAAGTATTGATCTGTTTCTGACTGATATACTGGGCGCATAGTATTCCTCGCGCAACATTAATAGATACATCATTAACACGTGTAATTAGTGTCCGGGAACCATTCCTGCCAGAACTGACAGGCCGTTCTTCTATTAATAAAGAATAGCGGATTAACTGGAATTATTCCGTAGCTAGTCATTTAACCACTGCACCTAGACGTATGGCCTATTGGTATATCGTGATTTCGTCGAAGGCGTGTTTAACCATTTATTAACTAAATTTTATCACGTACATCAAAATAATTACTCATTTAATGTTCATTTGCAGGCCAAGAGAGGAATATGTTTTGGAAATTTACAACTGAAAAGACTGGCTCGATTATCAAGCCAGTCATTTTAGCGGTAAATTTACAAACAAATAGTTTTCTCTCGCCCTGCACATATATATTCCTCAAGATTACTGCGCAGTCCGGGCGCGTCGTCAAGGAAAGGTCAATTTGTCATTGTTACGGGGGGGGGGTGGGGTGTTCAATCTTGCTCGGGAAGATACAAATTGGTATATCCATCACGACAAGAAATACTAGGTTTGCGCACATCATACAAGCATGCACCACCCACAAAATGCTTGCATAGCGCGTATTCTAAACATATATAGAGACTTCCCGCCGCAGTGATATAATATATGCTTTACTCATCTTGTGTCAACTTGTGGTTTATAATGGTAAAACCGGTCACTATTTCCTCTGCAGTTGTCTTGAGGACTGTATATTTGCAGGCTAAGAGGTGTTTTTTTTGAAAATTTACCACTGGAATGACCGGCTCGGTTACCGAGCCAGTCATTCCAGTGATACATTTTCAAAAATAGTATTCTCTTGGCCTGCAAATGGGCACTGACTAAACAATATTTTAGATTTTCTTGACCATTGACGCTTTAATCGCCAAAGCCGAGTTAAGTTTTCAACCTGGACTGAAAGCGCGCTCAAAGTGGTTATATATATATATATATATATATATATATCTCAATACTTCTACCAGGAGGTACGTTGACCCTAAATATCAAACTCGGCAAACAGTCAAATTTTTCCGACAGTCAAATTTACTAATCTTCCAGAGTGCACATACTTTACTGAATGTCAGTTCGTGAGTCATCAATGGACTTTTCCAGTTTATCCATCATATGACGTCATGTGAGATCGCTATGTGACGTGTAGGATGACGTTATAATCAATGACGTCATGCATGGCGTAGCTAAGTACGTCATGAACGTAGAATTGATGACGGGATAAGTGTTTCTGTACGAATTGTATGTTTACTATTTAATAAACATGCCATTGAATATTTTGAAACTAATTTGACGGGCCGATGCTGCTGCCATAGGCAGCAACTACACCCAGTCAAATTAGTTTCAAACTATTTAACAGCTTACCTGTATTGTTTCTGGAAATTGATAGGCGGGAAGTTCAGGGACCAGTCGATCCCAACACGAGCGAGGTGGGGGCGGAACTTAACTAGAGATGGGCGGGGCAAAGCTAAAAGTGGAAAGGCAATCTAGTATACACCGTAATTGATTATAACATTGGATACTTGAATGACGTAATGATTATGACGTCATCCTACGCGTAACTTAGTTAATTATGACGTCATATGATTGACTGAGGAAATGAATTCATAAATTATAATGTCGTCGAGAACATACTAAAATGTATATAATTGATACTATTAGACTTTGTCAGATAATGGAGGAATCCAGTTTTAGCTATGCCCAGCCCATCTCTAGATAAGCTCAACCCACGCATTGCCCGTGTTGGAATAAATCGACCCCTACACTCTCTGAATGTCAATTTCCAGAAATATTCAATATCTCTGAATGTCAATTGTCCAGAAAGCTGGTTTGCTGTTGAATATTTTCAAACTAATTGGACTTGGTGTTACTTATTGTTGCATATGTCAGCCACAGCGCTAGTAAAATTAGTTTCAAAATATTGAACAGCTAGCGGGACTAAATTGCGTCATTCATGTGACGTAATTGGTTATGACGTGATATGAGTGTCGATAAACTGGATTTATCAATTAACGCTTTGCATCTTCAGTTAACAATATCACAATTTCAAGGTACATGTACAGACAACATGTTGAATATTTTGATAATAATTTGACATGAACTAGTTGCTGCCATATGCAGCAACAGCTTCCAGTCAAGCTAGTTTCAAAATATTTAACAGAATAATTATTATTTTGTAAAGAATTATTGATGTTTGGCTTTTCGATTTCAGGGGTTAAATCGAGATTACGTTGCTATGGATATGTGCTTCTATGTTTGGTCTAGATGTCGTTTCGTGTGTTTTTATCTTGTGACGTATAACAGTATGCTTTTAATCACCATCCGCGCTGGACATAAGTCGGCCAAAAATGCCTTTCGCTGCGGCCTTGAAAAATTTCCATTTGCTGAGCAAGAGAAGATTATTTTTGAAAATTTACTACTCAAATGACTGGCCAGTCATTTCAATGGGGGACTTTAAAAAATAGTCTTCTCTTGGTCTGAAAATGGACATAATCTGTGAGAATATTGAAATTTTCTTGAAAAAAGTAGAGATTTAACGCGTTATCAAAGCGAGGGTATATGGAACGTTCTTGCGCATGCTCCATAAGGAAAACCCTTCGTCATCCAATATGGACGAGCAACAATGGCGAGTGCCTTAAAAGCTGAATAAAATCCGCCATAAAGGGAGAAAACCAGGATTCCCTGATTGGTATTTGTTGGTTGATGGATCGCTTTGAGGATCTTAGGCTAAAACCGGGCATGGGAATCAATTCTTTTTTTACATTTTGTAAGCCCAATTGCGCAAATTCCACTGGAATAGCCCATTATCAACACTCCGCGAAATCTTTCAATAGACTTTTCCAGTTTATCCATCCATCATCTGACGTCATGTGACGTCATAATCAACTAAGTGACGTGTAGGATGACGTCATGATTACTTATGGCATGAATGACGTGATTTAGTCCGTCTTTAGCGCTTGATAGTCAGACACATTGTACGAATTGTATGTCTTTACCATTTAATAAACATTCTGTTAAATATTTTGAAACTAATTTGACTGGGGGGCAACAACACCCAGTCAAATTAGTTTCAAAATACTTAACAGCTTAAACGTATAGTTTTCTGGATATTGATATTCAGGGAGTTCAGGGATCGATTGATCACAACACGAGCGAGGTGTGGGTGGAGCTTACCTAGAGATGGGCGGGGCATAGCTAAAACTGGAAAGGTTCATTACAGAAACAGCCAAGCTGTTAGGGACCTAACCGTTATGGTTATTTTATGTTAGACAAAGTTTAACTTGATGTTATGGACCTGCCAATGCAGATTTTTATACACACCTTGTCTAAAATAAATAAAATGAAATTAAAAATGTAATATATTAAATTCTGTTAATATTTTTTTAACTGAATTAACACGGTTACCGTAGCATCCAAACCAAGCATGATATCTATCTTTGAACACATTGAAGGCAGATACGATTTTGGCAATACGTATTTATTGATTATAAAAAGACGCTGGGAGATATGCAATTCCAGACAGCAGGATCCCAATACAAGCGTTAGTCGATATGCATTGCGTAGGCCTATGTACAATTAAGCAATACCATAACACATATAATTTGATCAAATTAAGCTTGGTATTAATGAAATGAATGGGCCGTTCCACTCTATCCATCCATCATATGACGCCATAATCAACTACGTGACTTATAGAATGGCATCCGAATCAATGACGTCATTATGCCGCCATGAATGATGTGGATAAGTACGTCACGAATGCATATTTGAAGACGGACTATGCGGTGTTGTACGAATTGTATGTCTTTACTATTTAATAAATATCATGTTGAATATTTTGAAAACTAATTTGACTGGGCGCTGTTGCTGCCATAGGCAGAAACAGCGCCCAGTCAAATTAGTTACAAAATATTTAACAACTTAACTGTATAATTTTCAGGCAATTAATAGTCATGGCATTCGGGGATCGATAAATCCCGACACGGCGAAGTATTGGTGGAGCTTAGCTTGTGATGGGCGGGGCATAGCTGAAACCTGGAAAGGTCTTTTGAAAGGAATAACAAAAGGCGGTTATATCATCTACATCGACCCACTTGTACAATAGCAAAGATGTACGATTCAAATATAACGAATTTCAAACTGTGTGTCATTTCTTAGCCCATATTGCTCACGAGATTACTAAGATCTAATTAATCTGCGATCTATCGCAGATTATTGTTTTTTCTCAGGATCTTTATTATTATTATTATTATTATTATTATTATTATTATTATTATTATTATTATTATTATTATTATTATTCTCAAGGATTTTCGCAACCTGTCTCCTCCTACAGTTTTGATCTGATCAACTTCAAACTTGGTCAACTTGTGCTACCCCTTGGGATCTAGTTTGCTATTGCATTTCTTCTCGATCGGGTGTATGGTTTCCGAGATATCCGCATTTCCGCGGGCAAAAAGTCACATAGGAAATGTATGGGAGCAATATTCGGACAGGGACTACTCCTAGAGTTTTTCGTCAAGCATCTTGAAACTTCACGAACTTCTAGCATGTGTTGATCCGCATCTCCACCGAATATATTTTTTTGATACGGTGAACAAATTTGGAGAAAACCCGACATAAGCCGAATTTTTTGGAATCAAGACACTTCATATTTCTAGGGTGGTCAGATGGTTGAAATTTCGCATATACCTAGACGTATTATACTACTATTAATTAATAAAATAAAATCGTTAGCGAACATGTTAACCATTCAAACTCTGCATTGCCGCGCCCACCATGTCCCCATAGGAAATGTATGAGAGCAATATTCGGATACTGACTGCTCATAGCTTTTCCTCAATCATCTTGAAACTTCAGAGACTTCTAGCACGTGTTGCTCCGCATCTCCACACAAAATAACCTTTGGGTCCGTTGACCTGTTTTGTAGAAAATCCGGCATAAGCCCAATTTCTTGGAATCAAAATAATTCATATTTCTAAGTTGGTCAGATGCTTGATGTTTGGTATATACGTGGATACATTATACTACTATTGATTAATAAAATAAAATCATTGGCGAACATGTTAACCCTTCAGAAAGCTGCATTTCCATTCCCAACATGTCCCATAGTGAATGTATGGGAGCAATATTCGGTCAGCGACTGCTCCTAGGATTTTTACCAGATCATCTTGAAACCTAACATATTTCTAGGATCTGTTGACACGCTAGATGACCCAAAAACTCTTTTCAGTTCAGTGACCAGTTTTTGAGAAAATGATGAATAAAAACAATTATTTGACATCATGAGAATTCTTACTTCTGTCCCTGTCAGAGGGTTGACGTTTTTGACATCCTTAGATACCAGAGGCTACTATTGCTTACTAAAATAAAATCGTTAGTGAAAATCTGCACACTAAACAATATTTCCTTGATATGCTGATAGATGACGGAATTATGGTAGGGTTGTTTCAGCATTTAGATTGCCTGATCCATGGCAGAATTGCCTCTCAGACACCATTTACACAACTCTGATATCTCGAACGGTTCATGAGATATTGAGATTTTTATATCGTAGACAAATATGTCAATAGGGACTGTATTGGAAATCGATTTGATGATAAATGACCCAGTTTTGGAAATACCATATCTAAGCTTGGTACATTTCTTGTACGCACAATGCATGTATAGATCATCTGCAGAAATTGGATCTTGTCTATGGTTCTGGAGAATTCCACGTTTTCTTGTCCAAAAGGGCCAATTGGAAATGTAAGGGAGTGCTATTCGGACAGCAACTCATCCTAGAGTTTCTTGCAGATCATGGAGAAACTTAAGATCTCTAGCATCTGTTAACCCGCATCTGACACCTACATATTTTCCTGGTCCATTGAGTACAATTTGTGATACACTTGCCCGTGCCTAAGATGCCCCATAGGAAATGTATGACAATGGTATTCTGATAGTGACTCCTCCTAAAGGTTTCTGCAGATTATATTGAAACTTAACATCCTTCCAGAATCCGTAGTCGCACATCCGACCCAAAATCAAGGGAAAGGCCATCAAATGTTAAATAAAGAAGAAATTATTGACTGAATCAACTTCAACAGGTAAAGGGAGATAATTCATGCCAAAACCTAAAATTGGTCAGTTTCTTTAATTCATTAATGTCACCTTTATTTGACATTTAATGGCCTTTCCCTTGATTTTGGTAAAATTTCATTACAGCAAATCAGGACACATTAGTTTATACTTTAGGGTCAAGGCTATTGGGTTTCAAGAAATCAGCCTTTCCAAACACTGTGTAAAACTATGGGGATTTCAACTATGGATCTTTGAACTGCGGCAACACGTAGACTTTTCATCAGATCAGCATCAGACATGTTCAATGATCATGTGAGAATGGGCTTATAATACTCCTTTTTGCCCAGTCATCGCACATTTACAGTTGCTTCAGTAAATGTGTTCTAGTTAACCGTTTCAGTTTTAGCTATGCTCCGCTCATCTCTAGCTACGCTCCACCCACACATCGCTCGTGTTAGGATCGATCGATCCATGAACTCACTGGCTATCGATTTTCAGTAAACTGTACAGGTAAGCTGTTGAATATTCTGAAACTGATTTAACTGGGTGCTGTTGCTGCCTATGGCTGTCTGTGGCAGCAACAGCGCCGGTCAAATTAGCTTCTAAATAGTACAGACATACAATTCCTACAACAACGCTTAGCCTGTCATCAATTCTGCGTTCGTCAGGCTCAGTCAAATTAGTTTGAAAATATTAGACAGAATGTTTATTAACTAGTAAAGACCTACAATTCGTACAACGTGCCGGGCTATTTAGCGTTTAAGATACACTAAATCGGATCATCCATTACGTAATTGATTATGATGTCATCCTACACTTCACGTAGTTAATTATGATGTCATATGATGGGTGGATAAACTGGAAAAGCCCATTATGCGCATATTAATCATAAGGTCTTTAGCATAAGGAAGACGGCCCCAAGTTAAGGTAGAGCTTATTTACCAAATTTGGTAATCACAAATCACAGAGGAAATAATGTGCAGATTCAATCATGCTACATTTCTTGACGGACAAGATTAACATTATATGGGGAAGAGACATATCAATGGCCAATACCGAGCCGTATTGGCCCGGTACCAGCCCACTATGCTATGTTATCAGGGCATGCTCCACCGCGAGTGATATAAATACGATGAAATGCAATCGCATTCCCTCATAACGCGGGTTACTGGGCTGGTACTGAGACAATACCGGGCCAATATGGCCTAGTATTGTCCCAATACCGGCCAAGTAACTTGTGCTATCTGGGTTGATTTCAAAATGTTCATCGAATTTATCTGAATGGAAATGTGATGCCAGGATTGCGTTTTAAGGGCAGTAGAAGCGGACGCTATAGTCCCTGCAAAGTCCAAGTCCTAATGCGATATTTTGCGAGTGCCAACAGCGAAGACCATACCGAGAGCACCGACAATGAGTTTTCTGTCCAAGCCGTTCAAATATGTATGGTGTCCGATTGGACGAGCCATATATTGCACATGGGTGGCAGTCGTACTCCAGTATAGACTATGCTGTAAATAAGGTTAAATACAAATATTACACCTCTGCAAAATCTGCTAAGCGTGCTACTAGGTGACCTCAAGAAAGCAGGACTCTGTACACTCAAGTCAAGAATTGACCTAAGGAAGCTAAGGATTTCGGCTGAGGACAAGACCAAGTGGGCAAAAGCGAAGAAGGACTGATTGCAGCTGTAGGATGTTTCTACTACTACAGCCGCAGAATACAGTAATCATCATCATCATTACACCTCATCCTCTGCCTCATCTTCCTCTTCCTCATTCTCCACGTTTTCTCCCCCTTTCACCTCTCTGCTTTCCTCCTCCTTCCCCGCCCTACCATCCCATCGCTTCTCCTCCTCATCCTCAGCATCTACCTCTCACCTCACCTCCTCCTCACCCCTCCCCCCGCGCTGGCGCCTCCCATCTCCCTTCCCATCTGCCTCCTCCCCTCACTCTCTATGTCCCAATCCCCCTCTCCTCACCCGCCTCCAACATCTCGCCTTTCCCCTCCACTCCCACTCACCCCTTCTCCCACCCTCCCCTCACACACCTCTACATCCTCGCCTCCATCTCACCTCCCCTCAGGCTACCTAACCTGTTTCTTCTCTCCTACTTCTCCTTTCGAGCCCTTCCCCTTCCCTCCGCTACCCCTCTCACTGCACATCGCGCTCCCCTCCACCTGCTCCTCATCCCCATCCTCCACATACTCCACATACTCCTTCTCTTCCTCCTCCTCCTCCTCCTCCTACTCCTACTACTACTACTACTACTACTACTACTACTACTACTACTACTACTACTACTACTACGGAGGAGGAGGAGGAGGAACTCCTTTAAAAAGGCTTGCAAACCCCCAGAAAAAAACCCTGGTGAACTAGTAAGCCTGTTTAATATTACACCAAAACAACAAATAAATAACATATCTAACTAACGAACACTAATACAATCTAAAAATACATACCGCTTAAACGGTATAGATACAAAACAATAAGCTGTTAAAGATCTGATAGCAAAACTAAACTTAACAAAGGCATTACTATACAATCCAGGTGTGGTAGTAGGTCCATGTGGCGAGTGCAACTGTCAAACAATTGAAAAGTGATTCGTCAATCAATTACAAAGAACTCAATCATTGACGCCAGCGGGCTGATTCTTTAAAGATCAGCGGGCGTAGTAGCATTTGGGTGGTATAACACATATAGTCGGCAGGAAAATTACAGAAACATAGATGGCGCTCTTGTTTACATTTTCGATTTACTTTATTGTAAGGTTTTGTAAATTACCCGGGAACAAATAACCCTATAAAACCCTGTGAAAGTTTCTAAAATTACTCGGAACTAATTTATAATTCAGTGGAAACTTATTTCATCGATTGATTATTAAATTATCCCTGTCTGTTCATTTGTTAACATGAAGTATTAAGCATAACAATATCAAAATGCAAACTAAAATGAATTACAAGACACAGATTAATTAAAAGACACAGATAAAACAGTTGTAGTAATTGAATGATTTACGCTAGTGCAGGCTCATTTATTTTTACAGTTTCCAACTTTATTGAAACTATGTTTGTTTTGCACCATGTCTTTGAATACTTTTCTTTACCATGCTATTTTAATCTAAAATATTCGCAAGGAATATGATTCAGCAGTAATGAACGAAATATTTCCTTTATTGCTCTAGTGTGATTGTACATAGATGGATTTTTCGCCTGCGCACACCGATGTTTCCAAATGATCCAAACACCTATGGTTAGCATTGTTATTAAAATAGTCTTATCAGACTTTGCGATATTTTCGCCGCTTGACCCAAATTCTCTAAATAACACTACATGTGTTTCTAGAACAATGGGCTTAGCTCCAAATTGTGCCAAAATTTGGCTAATATACTCCCAAAATTGTGACGATATTGGACATTCTGCAAATAAATGCTCGATTGTTTCCTCGTCTGTTTGACATATGTAACACCTATCAGAAGTCGTTATATTGCACTTGTATGTTAAGTGTCCCACCCATAGCCGTCGATGTGGTAATCGCCACAATAAATCTCTAGCCATATTTGGTATGTATTGAGAATGTAAGATTTTCCATACATTTTTCCAGCTAGATGGATTATAGCCTGAGTCATCCCATCTCTTAATTGCTATGGGAGGTGTTACTTGTTTTCGTCTCATAACGTAGTACCATTCCTTGGATCTCATTATGTATTTTAACATCTCATCATCAAGAACAAATGCAGGTTGCAGAGTCAAACTATTATGATTTACATTTGGCAGACGAAACCATTCAATTGGTACAGCATGTTTTATTTTATTTAGTAACCGCTGGACATCTATATGCCTCATATGTGTTTTTCTAGCTACTTCTTGCATTGAAATCCATCTATGTGTTTGGGATGTATCATATCAGACAAGCGTTGAATGCCATTTTTTGCAAAGGACGGTAGGTAAAGTTCTGCATTGTTATAACATATATCATTATTGCCCCATAAGTGTTGTTCCAGTACTTCCTTCCATCACGTAGGTGGAGACATGCATCTGTCAAATATTTCCAACTCCTTAACTTGATCTTTAAACACATCTGGTATCATTTGGCTATTCGGAGGTGTCTTCTTTGAGGTAAAAAGAAATGGTTCTACAATTCCCTCTACGAGAGCTCGTGAAACACATGCCCACATCGCATCTGATGTAATAAGATCATTCAAAAAATTTTGCCTGAAAGAAACACATTTCACATTAATATCAATTGAATCAAGTCCTCCTTCTAACTTAGCATTATTGAGAACACGATGGGAAACTAAATGACTCTTTCTTCCCATATGAATGACAATATCAACTCATTAACCTCCTTTTTTACAGGTTTTGGCATGTGTACAACAGATGCTGTATACCATAACCTAGATAATATCAAGTTGTTGACAACAAACACTCTACCAAAAATTGAAAGACGACGACGCTTCCAATTTACAAATATTCTTTTAAGCTTAGATACTCGTTCATCCCAATTTTGTGTTGCATTTGGTTTCCTGCTAAAATAGATGCCTACAATCTTAATGGTATCATTAGCCCAATTGATTTCAAGTGGCTGCTCATTCCGCTCTTTCTATGGCCCCAAAAACATTCCTTTGGATTTTCCTTTATTGATTTTCAAACCAGACGCATTTTGGAATTTTCTAGTACTTGATTTAAAATTGTAAAATCATTGTTGGAACAAGCAAACACAGTTGTGACATTAGCATATTTTGACGGCTTAAGTGGTCTTTGAAAGTTATTATTTTGCTTCAATGCTATGTCAAGGGATTCCATCACAATAGCAAATAATAATGGCGATAGGAACACCCCTGTCTAACACCACGTTCTGAGACAATTTCTCTGGGTAATTGATTGTTCACTAAATAGCTACTCTTGATATCCATATATACAATCTGAACCCATTTAGTAAAGCTTGTGCCTAACACAAACGATTGCAAAGAATTAAAAAGAAAATCCCATTCCACACGGACAAATGCCTTTTTATTGTACAAAGCCATCACAGCTGAAGGGATGCTATCCTTCTCAGCCAATTGTATAAGGTATCTTATTAACATGGTATTGGTTAAAATTGCCCTCCTAGGTACAGCACATGTCTGCTCTGTTCCAATAATTTCTCGTAAAACACTGCCAAGTTTCAATGCTAGTGCTCTGGATATTATGTTGTAGTCTACACATAGTAGAGAAATTGGTCTGTAATTCTGAATTAGACGTCTGTCATCTCGTTTATATTTTAACCTTATGTATGCCCTAGCCATAGTTGGTGGTAAATGGCCTTTCTAAAATATTTCAGTGGCTAGCTCTTCCCTTATTGGACCCACAATTTGCCAAAACGTTTGGTAAAATTCAAAAAGAAGGTCATCACACCCAGGTGATTTTTCTAGTTTTAAACCTTTAAGGGATTTAGTTAAATCTTCTAGTGTTAAGGGTTGATCATAGAATTCAGAGCCTGTGTATGACACGTTTTTGTCTATATTTTCTAGCAAATCCAATGTTGCATCTTCATCAATTCCCTCTGACTTGTACAATGACTCAAAGTGATTGTATACAATAGTACTGATTTCATTGTCGGTAAAGACGGTTGAACCATCCGGCATGTTTAATGAGCACATCACCTTATCTATTGCCCATGCTTTTTCTAATGCACAAAAATATATGTTTGGCTTTTCCCCTTCTGGATGCATATGGGCTCTTGCTCTAATTTTGCACCCTCAAACTCATATTGTTCTATATCTCTTATTTTACTTTTAATTTTGACCGGTAATTCATAATAATTACCGTCACCATTATTTACTTTAGCATTAATTTTCATCAGTGTTCGATGAAGTGTTTTCATGCGTTTGCGTATTTCCCGTGCTTTTCTAATAGCATACTGTCGGGAAATATACTTTAAATCCAGTTTTAAATCCTCCCAATATGGAATGTGCTCTTATATGATGCTTTCCTATTAATCCAATGCTGCCAACAACCCTCTATATTATTCTTTTAAAATTCTTCTCCCAACAGTGTTGTGTTTAATTTCCAAAACCCAAACCCCTTTGTTACCCAGTCAGCATTGACAGCGGTTACACAAACCATGTTATGATCTGGGAATGCGACTGGCTTAATATTAACATCTCTCCAGTACCCTGTCAACAAACTATTCACATAAATTCAGTCGATCCTTGAACCAACTTTAACATCTGCCGAAAAACATGTAAGATCTTTGCCGTGAGGTTTTGATATTCTATAGGTGTCAACTAAATTTGCATTATCACATATTTGTTTTAAGAGTCTATGTGATGTATCAGTATAAGTTGAAGTACCATTTCTGTCATTTTCATTATCTACGACACAGTTAAAGTCACCAACCATTACTAAGTTCTCAGTGATGTTATCTAGTGCTGTTGTAGACATATCATTAAAAAAATTACGACGTAGTTGATGAGATGCAGGTGCATATATACACAGCAACGTGAAACGTGTTTGTTGTATATATATTGTGACTCTCACCCAGCGACCATTTGCATCTGATACTGAAGAGAGTATGTTTACATAGGCTGAACAACGAGGAAGTATAAGAATTGTTACCCCAAATCTTTTCTAAATTATCATATAATTCTGACTTCTGAAATTTTGTTTCCTGTATCAAAGCAATGTCTATTTTTTTAGAGTCTCTAGTAAGTGACGGTGCTTTATGTCACTATTTAAGCCTTTACAATTGAGTGTACAAATTAGCATAAAAAGTAATAAAATGATGTGTGCATGTGCCATTATTAACCTAATTGGATTTTGTTTTTTCGACCCTCTCTTAGACCATTTACCTATTTTACTCTCAAACGCTGTACTACTTAGTTCAACTTTTTGCAAATGCTTATATTTTAATATATCTGAATCATCAGGCAGATGCCTATATTTAACCCATTTTGCCATCACATATGAAACTAACACCTCTCTTGCCTCTGACCTGTACATGACCATTTCATCGGGTGATTTAGAACTGTGTGTTTCAATGGATATATCGTCTTCTATATCACTTTCGTCTATTTCTGATTCAGTCTCCATCTTTCTGTCGCTTTGTTCTACTCAATCGATCCGAGACACCAATTACTTTCTCTACATTATTTAAATCGTCTAGATTGAGTGTACTTAGTGGAAAATCAAAGTTACTTTCAGTATCTTGCAACCTGAATTTCACCTGTCCTAAATTGAAACTTTCTTCCAGAGGGTATTGATCATCATCTTCAACCTCTGTGGAATTAACCTCTCTGACATCAGACTTGGATTGACTTGTTACTGGAGTAAGACTTAGCCCCTCATCTAGAACCTCCATTTCATCGCCTGTAACTACAGCGATTGGATTCTTAGTTTTTTTACCATGCTTCTCAATTCTCATTAGCATAGACTTCAGCTACAATCTCAGCAACTACCGGTTCTATGACATTTTCTTTAGAGTCATGATTCACATTAACATGGATATCAGCTACAATCTCAGCAACTGCCGGTTATATGACATTTTCTTTAGAAACAAGTTGCTCTGCACTTTTATCAGCACCCTTTTTGACAGATTTGTTCTGCGGGTATCATCACTTAAAATGATCAGATGACCCACAAACTAGACATTTGTTTTTGTTAGGACAATCTGTTGCAAGATGTTCTGTGCTTAAGCAGATTTTACACTCTTTGATTCGCCCCCTGTGCCATAATGGCAAGATAGATCGACCATCTACCGTGACCTTGCTTGGGAGAGGTTGTGCTACCTTTTCGAACCAAATTCTTCTGATGCCACTCTCTAAGGTTCGATCAAATGGATAGATCTCGTGTTCTACTTTTTCTACTTTGCCATACTTGATCAATTCATTGATAACCCGTTCATCTGGGATCTCCAATGGAACCTTCATCTTAACTAATAGACGATCAGAATCTATTTCCTCCACATTACACACCTCGCCCTTCACGACAAGGACCTCGTTGAGCAACTTTTCCTTCACACTTTCATTAACCACGATGACATTCCATACAGATTCGGAAACCTAAATAAGACCTTGAAGGACCCGTGGGCCTGCCCCAACTATGTCCTTCAACCCATGATAAACCTCAATTGCCGAAACACCCCAAGCCTTTGTCGTGATTTTAAAACTCAGGGTACACTTATAGGAGGTTGCTAAGGTGTTTTAATAAAAAAAAAATATAAATACCAAGACGTCAGGGAAAGAGCTAAACACTAAATAAATAGTGTCCCCTTTTGAAACCCTGACGCCTACCAACAAATATACGAATAGATAGTACAGTCGTATATTTGTTAGTTTGAACCACTTATAAAGTGGTTCACTAACACCTAACCGATTAAAGTATTCTAACAGATATATGAATAGATAGTACAGTCATATATTTGTTAGTTTGTTCGAGTTGACCGGGGATAGCCATCTGACTATAAAGATTTATATGATAAAAGAACTAGGCTTGGGTTGCAAATGACAAAGGAATTAAATCTACTCACTCAAGCGATCTTGCCAAATTTAATGCGCTAGCCAACGATATATATAAATAGCATACTGGCGCGGGGAGAAATGTATTGCATTGACCCCAGTAAGAGACCTATTAAATGGTGGAAACGAGTGCCTTTAGAAAATGGAGACACAAAATCCGCTCCAACCAAGACAAGAATTTACAAATTAAACATAAAGTTTGAAAGGAAATACTAATACGAGATATACGTATAAAATTCATCTACAAAATCGCGCTAGAATTTATCAACTTCCAGCAGCAATTGCAGAGCTAAATAAACGCGTGCGTTTACTAC
Organism: Chaetoderma sp. LZ-2023a; assembly: GCA_034401795.1. Taxonomy (NCBI): domain Eukaryota; kingdom Metazoa; phylum Mollusca; class Caudofoveata; order Chaetodermatida; family Chaetodermatidae; genus Chaetoderma; species Chaetoderma sp. LZ-2023a. Next base: position 65,365,460 of record CM067359.1, read on the forward strand.
TACTACTACTACTACTACTACTACTACTACTACTACTACTACTACTACTACTACTACTACTACTACTACTACTACTACTACTACTACTACTACTACTACTACTACTACTACTACTACTACAACTACTACTACTACTGCTGCTGCTACTGCTACTACTACTACTTCTTCTACTATAAACCTGACGCTTGTTAAAGGGTTGTTTCAGTTTCTCCTGTAGGTTTTGATACTCATCTTTCAAGATTTTGGAAATTTCAACGTTTTTCCGATTATAGGTCAGAATGAATGGAATTTTGTCACGTTGATCAGATAAGCCTGGGTCCGAGTTTATTCCCCTTGGCCACTGTGTTTCGAGTTCTTTAATCCAAAATGATTCTCGAAGTTTTCTTTGTTTATCAGTTTCTTCTGCCGTATCTGAAAGGGGTGGCTGTTCAATCGGCATGATTTCAAAGTCACGAGGGACTAAATGGTCAGGAAGATTAAAATGTTCGGAAACATGTGTGTCTTCCTCTAGCCTAATATCTGAGAGGTGTTGAGTGGCCCGCCATCTTAATGGACATTTGGTTTCGCCGACATACTGTTTTTGGCACAATTTGCATGAAATTAGATAAATAACATTTTCAGAGTCACAATCTAGATTAGACTGAAGTTGGAACTTGCTTTTGTTCTGAAAGCTCGTGAAAGTATTCTGGTTTGGGAGAAATTCATCTAACTTGCACCTTTTCTTTCCGCATTTGCGAGATTCGCCTACACCTATAATCGGACGATTGTGAGAGATTTTGGTAGGCCGACGATTTGAGGCATTATCTGGAATGGTTTCCAAGCCGTCCAATGTTTCAGATTTGATTTTGCGCAAGAATCGTGAGGAGTAACCTCGTGGTTTGAGGGCTTTGAATAGGGTAGAGCACGCTTCTTCAAAGTTTTTCCTATCACTCGAATTCCTGTGTAAACGGATTATTTGTGATTTTACTATTCCTTTAAAAGTATGCGGTGGATGGAAAGACTTTTTGTGCAATAGCTGATGCGAATCGGTTGGTTTGAAATACACTTTGTAGTCTAAGTAGCCAGTTGTTTCATACTTTAGACCTTTATATACAGTTACATCCAGGAAATCTACAGACATCTCGTCAATGGTTGCTTTTAATTTGATATTCGGATCGTGATTGTTCAGAATTTCGAAGAATTCATCAAACTCTGCCTTTGTGTGTTGCCAAATCATGAAAATGTCATCAAGGTACCTGCGATAAATGAGGGGCTGCTTTGGATACTTTTCTAACGCTTCCTCCTCCCACTCTGCTACGTAAATATTGGCAAAACATGGGCTAAAGCGCTTGCCCATCGCGCATCCGCAAATTTGTTGGTAAATTTCGCCATCGAATTCAAAATCATGGCCTTTCAGACTCAGCTCTAATAGAGCTATTACTTCTCTATCTGGGCTGTTGGTGTCTGGGTAGTTCACGAATGCTTTACGAATAGAATTTATACCCTTCTCGATGCCAATGTTTGTATACATAGCATCGATGTCAAGCATGACCAGGAATGAATTTGGAGGTATCCAGGTCTCAGATACCTGGGATAAGAAGTCTACTGTGTTTTTCAAGAAGCTGGGGTGTCTATTTGCTATTGGCTGTAGATGGTAATCGATGTATTCACTGATTCTGTAGGATTCTGAGCCACAATCAGAGATTAAAGGTCGCCCGGGCGGTGACATTGGGTCCAACTACGAATCTATGGGTTTATGAATTTTTGGCAAAAGATAGAAAGTCCATGGTTTTAACTCAAGCTTAGCAAAGAGATACTTATGTTGCTTTTCGGTGATCTTCTTGCTATCGAGCAATTTTTGAAGAATCTCATTAAATTTGCTGCAATTATTTTGCCAAAGTGGTTTGCTTAGTTTCTGGTAATGCTTTGGGTTACTAAGTTGTCGTTGTTCTTCACATTTATAGTTATCTTTAAGCATTATTACAGTCGCCGACCCTTTATCTGCAGGTTTGATGACAATTTCGCTGTTTTTAGACAATTCAATTAAGGCCTGGCGTTCCTCATAGGGTAAATTTGGTTGATCATTAGGGAATGCAGAATTCTTAACACGTTCTGAAAAGAGTTCTATGCTTTCACTGATCGCTGGGTCTAGGAGTTTTACGTTTGGTGCCCAGCCAGTTTTTTCAATGAATGGTGGAATGTTACTATTAGAGTTACGAAAGAAGTCTGCTAACTTAATACGGTAACTAAATTCAGATGTTTCCATACATCCATTATCTAAAAGAGCATCCAAACCTGTTTAGGTTTTGGTGTTGGGACAAATGTAAGACCAAAATTGAGCAGTGACTGCTCTGCTTCACCTAATGGGGGAGCCAGTTAGATTAACAATATTACTGCCCAGTCCTGTTTCCGGGCGGATGTTACCTGGCCCCTGTCTAGTTTAAATTTAGGAATTTAAGCCATGCAGAATACATAGAGTTAGCTGTCTTTTCAGTTCAATGAATGTTATCCTTAACAACATTAAATTCGGAGAGTCTGAGTGCAGGAATGACAGTCACAGATTTTGATGATTCAGCCGTCGAATTGATGGACTGAATCGCCAACATCTGCTGAGCTGTTAACCGACTTGAATAGTTAACTTTTGCGAAGTAAATCGCAGTCTTTGGGAATTTGGACTTAATCGCACTGAAAAGCAGCATTAATCTATGTTTTGAACTAGAGATGGGTTCATTCATATCATAAATACCAATGTTAATCACTATTTTCTCTGGTTTAAATGATCCAGTGTACTTTTGAACTATTCCTCTAGCATGACACAATTTAGCTCCTGGGTAGCAGGCAACTTGCGTTTCAGGGTGGGGCTCAACATTAATGCGACTCAGGTTCGAAGCTCCAAAGATGACTTTGTTCGTGAGAACAGGTAGTCGACAGTCAATTTTGTTTTCGATTTCATGACGAAATTTCCAAAAAATGTTTCTCTCCAACATGGTTGGTTGTTTGGGTCTATTTGCAAATTTAATAGGACGCACCTCCGGTGCATTACTTGGACCTGGAGTTGGAGAGAAGCTGGGCTGTGGCAGTTTCCCTGTTGGGGATGGGGTCTTGAGACCCGATGGTTGACTGCTCTGATGGGATTTCTGAGAAGCGCCAGTCCGTGGACCAGATTTGCTACCATTAACCATTTCCCTCTGTGGCAAGGGCGGATATTCGTTTTAGATTGTCTAGTGGAGAGTCAGGTAGTGGGATTAATGATGCTTCAAATAGCATATCTCTAGGGCCAGAATCTAATGGTAGCAATGGAGAGATTTTATTGTCTACTCGTTTTGTGACTGGCGGCGAAGTTTCAGGTGATCTGAGGCGTTTTTTCATTTGTGATTGTGGGGCCACAGTTGGTATCATGACCAGAGGCGTGGCTTGTGCGAGATTTTGAATTGGTTGCTGAGATGGATCTATCGGTCGCACAAAATCGTAAAAAGAACTATTCGCATTAATGTCGAGCTTTCTATTATAATTGTTTTTTACCCAGCGTATAGCATTGGATTTAGCACGACCTAGGTCTAAATGTGGCATTACCTGTGTGAGGACTACTTCAGTTCTAATACTACCAAGTTGTTCATTATAGTGATTTAACATGGCCCTAATGGTAGATTTTGCCCACTCAAAATTCACATTCCAGATGGCAAAGTAGATGTCATCATCTGGCATAGCTGGCTTACAAAATCCATTCAGCTCTTCCACCTTCCTGCTAAGCCCATCAGGGAGAGTTTCGGCATCTAAATACCTATGTAGCGTAGCAATATGGTGGAAGCACTGAATTATTTGGTAATACAGCTTTACCAGGCGCGCATGCGCAGACGAACCCCCTTTATCATCTCCATTCTTCCTACGACCAATCTTCCTCGCAATAGCCATTCAGACAGGCAAGCATTCAATCTAACTAGCAATCAGACAGGCAGTTGAGCAGGTAAGAAAGATTCGATCAGGCAAACCCAAATTCAAGCAGACAAATTCATTCACATCAACTATAAATTGAACCAATATATTACTTACACCTGAAAGACAAATTATAGAATTAACATGTAATATGCAAGGGTTAGCAATACAACAATACAATACGCAATATTATAAGTTACTCACAGTAATTATTGACACCGTCAATTGGCTAAATGCATTTCGCAGGGATGCGCTTCATCAGTAGCATGTATGACAAATCTGTCAGTCCTTCAGTATAGACAGCTTTATATACCTTTACTGAATTACTCAATCTCCTTTGAAAAACTACTCTATGGTTTAATTTGAACAATTGAACTTTGTGCAAGGTTTGAGTTTCCTTTGATCCGGGTTTATCACAAACATCATTAATAAAGCCAATGATTAGTGGACTGGTTTCACTCCACACAGATTAGTGAAATTTTACTCTTCCGAATTGGATTGATAAGTGAGTAGTGTTTCCTTCACGAGATCATGAACCGATCATTCAAAGGTGTTATGTGCTTTTGTTGGGACACAATTTTGCCTTTTGATACCTTTTGATGCCGAAAAAATTAATCAAGTTTGGAGGACATATTTTGCCATTTGATAGAATTTTGTTCACCACACCCAAAAGGCCACTGCAATGTTTATAATTAAACTTTGTTCATACATGTAGAAAGAAAGTAGTATTCAGCTCCCTTAATTGTATGTGAGTGAGTGGCTGGGCGGACACACAGACACACAGACAGCCGGATGGCTGGCAAGGCAGATGAACGGATCCATCCATCCATCCATTCATCCATCCATCCATCCATCCATCCATCCATCCAAACACCCGTCCATCCAGACATCTAACCATCTATCCATCCCACGCCCCCATCCATCCATGGAAGGATGGGGAGGCGGGCAGGATTGGGAGGTGGGATGGGGACGTGCATAAAGGAAGGATAGAGCTTAGTCGGAGAGAGGGAGGAAGGATCCATCCATCCATCCATCCATCCATCCGTCCGTCCGTCCGTCCGTCCGTCCGTCCGTCCGTCCGTCCGTCCGTCCGTCCATCCATCCATCCAACCCATGGAAGGATGGGGAGACGGGATCGGGACGTGCATATAAGAATGATAGAGCTTATTCGGAGAGAGAGAGGAAGGATCAACCCATCCATCCCACCATCTCACCCACCCATACATCAATCCATCCATCCATTCATCCATCCATCCATGGAAGGGAGGGAAGGAGGGATGGGAAGGATCCATCCATCCATCCATCCGTATGGTGAGATGGGATGAGGGATGGGAAGGAAGGAAGAATAGAGTGGGCATGGCTGGATAGAGGGGGAGGACCATCCATCCATCCATCCATCCACCCACACACACGCACGCTCTCACACACATACATACACACACGTACACGCGCACGCATGCACGTACCCACATGTACACACGCACACATGTACCCATCCACGCACACACATCTACACACGTACGCATATGTACACACGCACGCACGCATGTACGCACGCACACACACCATTCACATTACACGCACCGCATGGATCGATGAGAGGCCGGACGATGGACGGGTAGGAGAGAAGGATAGAGCGGGGATCGGCTGGAGAAGGTGCAGGGGTTCGAGTTCGAGATGGACAGACGGGCAGATGAATGGCAGAATAGCGGGAGGGATGGGCAAATGGACCGACAGACAAGTGGACCATGTGACAGCCAGACTAGTGAATGCATGGGTGGATGGACAGGAGCTGACGGATGTGTAGGCGGGCGGACCAGTGAATGAGTGGAGAAGCAGGAGAGTGAATATGGGAATGATTGTAGAATTTGGTACATCAGTCTCGCCACTGAAAGACTGACAGACTGCCTGACGGTGTCGACGGATATATAAGTTATGTTTTTACAAGGCAAAAAAATAACAGAACTGGCACTCGCAAGTATGTAGTCAATATTGTCAACGCACTGGCTCAGAATCTTCAATAATTGAAAAAATTCAAAAATTTAAGATATTTTGGTTTAGCTTACTGCCTGAGATTTGTCATTTTGTTTGAGGAAAGCCATATGGCGTTACTGTTAACCCTTTACTGGTTAAATTTGTTCAGTAAAATCCAAATATGCGCTTACTTATTTAGTGTACATTTGCAGGCACAGACAAGGTCATTCCCGAGAATACTACTACTACTACTACTACTACTACTACTACTACTACTACTACTACTACTACTACTACTACTACTACTACTACTACTACTACTTCTACTACTACTACTACTACTACTACTACTACTACTACTACTACTACTACTACTACTACTACTCCTCCTCCTCCTCCTCCTCCTACTACTACTACTACTACTACTACTACTACTACTACTACTACTACTCCTCCTCCTCCTCCTCCTACTACTACTACTACTACTACTACTACTACTACTACTACTACATTGTGGGACGAATTAGCTTTACCTACAGATGAAGCTGGTTCCATGTCGCCAGGCCAGGTGGACGGATTGTCTATATCATACCAGGTAGAAACTGTAAATCACGGACAGATCGATGAATGAATAAATACATACTATAACCTGGATCTTAATTCGTGAAATAATATGTCAATCCAGCTCTGGAATGATATGCTGGACCGGGACCCCATTCTGAATACTATTATAGTGGACAGCCGCATCCTACAGTACAGCTCTGAAATAACGTATGATGTTTAAAACATAGAATAAAACGTAGGCCTGCGGTTGAATTTTTTTAAACATAATTGGTTTGGAAGACATTGCTGGCTAAGGCAGCGATGTTTTCCAATTCAATACTATTTACAATATTCTACAGAAGATTTCTTACATCGTGTTCAAAATTGTACTAATAATATGGCTTGGGGGGGGGAGGGGTGGTGTGGTAGGGTGGGAGTTGTGGTGTGTGGGGTTACAGCCCAACTTATTTCTGAGCTGTACTGGAATTTCTATATCGAGACATTTTGTCTGATCGGAATCACCCACTCTCTCACATGACTCTCGAGTTTCTCCCATCCGCCATTTAAGGGGAATAGTGACATTTTACCTCGAAACCTTTGCTCCTCTCCACAAATCACGAAGCTTAAGTCAGAATGCTTATGTCATCTTCCCATCCCCGTTTGTCGAAGATCTCTCCAACAGAACCGGAGTTATCACGCTAGACACGCTCGCTCGAACGCACTGACAGCCAGCCAGCCAGCCAGCCAGCCAGCCAGCCAGCCAGCCAGACAGACAGACAGACAGACAGACAGACAGACAGCCGGACGGACGGACGGACGGATGGACGGACGGACAGACAGACAGACAGAGATGGCTATTACGATAGTCTCTCGCTAATTCCTGAATAGACTAATAAGCGTGTCGTTTACTGATTCTAATAGTCGTATTAACATGATTAATAGCTTAAACGTACCCCTGCGAGGATTTACGTATCGTATGTAAAAGTCCCTGCACGTGACTGGTAATGGGTTCAGAAATGTGTAACATTTCAATCCGTATCTGGGTCCTACATGAATCAGGGTATGCGTCTGACACCATTCTAACAGAAACTCCTTCCATGTTCATGACCGGAATGATCCGAATATCAAATTAAAAGCAACCATTAACGAGATGTCTGTAGATTTCCTGGATGTAACTGTATATACAGGTCTAAAGTATGAAACAACTGGCTACTTAGACTACAAAGTGTATTTCAAACCAACCGATTCGCATCAGCTACTGCACAAAAAATCTTTCCATCCACCGCATACCTTTAAAGGAATAGTAAAATCACAAATAATCCGTTTTCACAGGAATTCGAGTGATAGGAAAAACTTTGAAGAAGCGTACTCTACCCTATTCAAAGCCCTCAAACCACGAGGTTACTCCTCACGATTCTTGCGCAAAATCAAATCTGAAACATTGGACGGCTTGGAAACCATTCCAGATAATGCCTCAAATCGTCGGCCTATCAAAATCTCTCACAATCGTCCTAGTATAGGTGTAGGCGAATCTCGCAAATGCGGAAAGAAAAGGTGCAAGTTAGATGAATTTCTCCCAAACCAGAATACTTTCACGAGCTTTCAGAACAAAAGCAAGTTCCAACTTCAGTCTAATCTAGATTGTGACTCTGAAAATGTTATTTATCTAATTTCATGCAAATTGTGCCAAAAACAGTATGTCGGCGAAACCAAATGTCCATTAAGATGGCGGGCCACTCGACACCTCTCAGATATTAGGCTAGAGGAAGACACACATGTTTCCGAACATTTTAATGTTCCTGACCATTTAGTCCCTCGTGAATTTGAAATTATGCCGATTGAACAGCCACCCCTTTCAGATACGGAAGAAGAAACTGATAAACAAAGAAAACTTCGAGAATCATTTTGGATTAAAGAACTCGAAACACAGTGGCCAAGGGGAATAAACTCGGACCCAGGCTTATCTGATCTGATCTTATACTTCCTCGTTGTTCAGCCTATGTAAATATACTCTCTTCAGTATCAGATGCAAATGGTCGCTGGGTGAGAGTCACAATATATATATATACAACAAACACGTTTCACGTTGCTGTGTATATATGCACCTGCATCTCATCAACTACGTCGTAATTTTTTTAATGATATGTCTACAACAGCACTAGATAACATCACTGAAAACTTAGTAATGGGTGGTGACTTTAACTGTGTCGTAGATAATGAAAATGACAGAAATGCTACTTCAACTTATACTGATACATCACATAGACTCTTAAAACAAATATGTGATAATGAAAATTTAGTTGACACCTATAGAATATCAAAACCTCACGGCAAAGATCTTACATGTTTTTCGGCAGATGGTCAAGTTGGTTCAAGGATCGACAGAATTTATGTGAATAGTTTGTTGACAGGGTACTGGAGAGATGTTAATATTAAGCCAGTCGCATTCCCAGATCATAACATGGTTTGTGTAACCGCTGTCAATGCTGACTGGGTAACAAAGGGGTTTGGATTTTGGAAATTAAACACAACACTGTTGGGAGAAGAATTTTAAAAGAATAATATAGAGGGTTGTTGGCAGCATTGGATTGATAGGAAAGCATCATATAAGAGCACATTCCATATTGGAAGGATGTAAAACTGGATTTAAAGTATGTTTCCCGACAGTATGCTATTAGAAAAGCACGGGAAATACGCAAACGCGAGAAAACACTTCATCGAACACTGATGAAAATTAATGCTAAAGTAAATAATGGTGACGGTAATTATTATGAATTACTGGTCAAAATTAAAAGTAAAATAAGAGATATAGAACAATATGAGTTTGAGGGTGCAAAATTAGAGCAAGAGCCCATATGCATCCAGAAGTGGAAAAGCCAAACATATATTTTTGTGCATTAGAAAACGCATGGGCAATAGATAAGGTGATGTGCTCATTAAACATGCCGGATGGTTCAACCATCTTTACCGACAATGAAATCAGTACTATTGTATACAATCACTTTGAGTCATTGTACAAGTCAGAGGGAATTGATGAAGATGCAACATTAGATTTGCTAGAAAATATAGAAAAAACGTGTCATACACAGGCTCTGAATTCTGTGATCAACCCGTAACACTAGAAGATTTAACTAAATCCATTAAAGGTTTAAAACTAGGAAAATCACCTGGGTGTGATGACCTTCTTGTTGAATTTTACCAAACGTTTTGGCACATTGTGGGTCCAATAAGGGAAGAGCTAGCCACTGAAATATTTTAGAAAGGCCATTTACCACCAACTATGGCTAGGGCATACATAAGGTTAAAATATAAACGAGATGACAGACGTCTAATTCAGAATTACAGACCAATTTCTCTACTATGTGTAGACTACAACATAATATCCAGAGCACTAGCATTGAAACTTGGCAGTGTTTTACGAGAAATTATTGGAACAGAGCAGACATGTGCTGTACCTAGGAGGACAATTTTAACCAATACCATGTTAATAAGATACCTTACACAATTGGCTGAGAAGGATAGCATCCCTTCAGCTGTGATGGCTTTGTACAACGAAAAGGCATTTGTCCGTGTGGAATGGAATTTTCTTTTTAATTCTTTGCAATCGTTTGTGTTAGGCACAAGCTTTACTAAATGGGTTCAGATTTTATATACGGATATCAAGAGTAGCTATTTAGTGAACAATCAACTACCCAGAGAAATTGTCTTAGAACGTGGTGTTAGACAGGGGTGTTCCTATCGCCATTATTATTTGTTATTGTGATTGAATCCCTTGACATAGCATTGAAGCAAAATAATAACTTTCAAAGACCACTTAAGCCGTCACAATATGCTAATGTCACAACTGTGTTTGCTTGTTCCAACAATGATTTTACAATTTTAAATCAAGTACTAGAAAATTCCAAAATGCGTCTGGTTTGAAAATCAATAAAGGAAAATCCAAAGGAATATTTTTGGGGCCATGGAAAGAGCGGAATGAGCAGCCACTTGAAATCAATTGGGCTAATGATACCATTAAGATTGTAGGCATCTATTTTAGCAGGAAACCAAATGCAACACAAAATTGGGATGAACGAGTATCTAAGCGTAAAAGAATATTTGTAAATTGGAAGCGTCGTCGTCTTTCAATTTTTGGTAGAGTGTTTGTTGTCAACAACTTGATATTATCTAGGTTATGGTATACAGCATCTGTTGTACACATGCCAAAACCTGTAGAAAAGGAGGTTAATGAGTTGATATTGTCATTCATATGGGAAGAAAGAGTCATTTAGTTTCCCATCGTGTTCTCAATAATGCTAAGTTAGAAGGAGGACTTGATTCAATTGATATTAATGTGAAATGTGTTTCTTTAAGGCAAAATTTTTTGAATGATCTTATTACATCAGATGCGATGTGGGCATGTGTTTCACGAGCTCTCGTGGAGGGAATTGTAGAACCATTTCTTTTTACCTCAAAGAAGACACCTCCGAATAGCCAAATGATACCAGATGTGTTTAAAGATCAAGTTAAGGAGTTGGAAATATTTGACAGATACATGTCTCCACCTACGCGATGGAAGGAAGTACTGGAACAACAATTATGGGGCAATAATTATATATGTTATAACAATGCAGTACTTTATCTACCGTCCTTTGCAAAAAATGGCATTCAACGCTTGTCTGATATGATACATCCCAAACACGTAGATGGATTTCAATGCAAGAAGTAGCTAGAAAAACACATATGAGGCATATAGATGTCCAGCGGTTACTAAATAAAATAAAACATGCTGTACCAATTGAATGGTTTCGTCTGCCAAATGTAAATCATAATAGTTTGACTCTGCATCCTGCATTAGTTCTTGATGATGAGATGTTAAAATACATAATGAGATCCAAGGAATGATACTACGTTATGAGACGAAAAGAAGTAACACCTCCCATAGCAATTAAGAGATGGGATGACTCAGGCTGGCTATAAACCATCTAGCTGGAAAAATGTATGGAAAATCTTACATTCTCAATACATACCAAATATGGCTAGAGATTTATTGTGGCGATTACCACATCGACGGCTATGGGTGGGACACTTAACATACAAGTGCAATATAACGACTTCTGATAGGTGTTACTTATGTCAAACAGACGAGGAAACAATCGAGCATTTATTTGCAGAATGTCCAATATCGTCACAATTTTGGGAGTATATTAGCCAAATCTTGGCACAATTTGGAGCTAAGCCCATTGTTCTAGAAACACATGTAGTGTTATTTAGAGAATTTGGTTCAAGCGGCGAAAATATCGCAAAGTCTGATAAGACTATTTTAATAACAATGCTAACCATAGGTGTTTGGATCATTTGGAAACATCGGTGTGCGCAGGCGAAAATCCATCTATGTACAATCACACTAGAGCAATAAAGGCAATATTTCGGTCATTACTGCTGAATCATATTCCTTGCGAATATTTTAGATTAAAATAGCATGGTAAAGAAAAAGTATTCAAAGACATATGGTGCAAAACAAACACAGTTTCAATAAAGTTGGAAACTGTAAAAATAAATGAGCCTGCACTAGCGTAAATCATTCAATTACTACAACTGTTTTATCTGTGTCTTTTAATTAATCTGTGTCTTGTAATTCATTTTAGTTTGCATTTTGATATTGTTATGTTTAATACTTCATGGTAACAAATGAACAGACAGGGATAATTTAATAATCACTCGATGAAATAAGTTGCCACTGAATTATAAATTAGTTCCGGGTAATTTTAGAAACTTTCACAGGGTTTTATAGGGTTATTTGTTCCCGGGTAATTTACAAAACCTTACAATAAAGTAAATCGAAAATGTAAACAAGAGCGCCATCTATGTTTCTGTAATTTTCCTGCCGACTATATGTGTTATACTACCCAAATGCTACTACGCCCGCTGATCTTTAAAGAATCAGCCCGCTGGCGTCAATGATTGACTTCTTTGTAATTGATTGACGAATCACTTTTCAATTATTTGACAGTTGCACTCGCCACATGGACCTACTACGACACCTGGATTGTATAGTAATGCCTTTGTTAAGTTTAGTTTTGCTATCAGATCTTTAACAGCTTATTGTTTTGTATCTATACCGTTTAAGCGGTATGTATTTTTGGATTGTATTAGTGTTCGTTAGTTAGATATGTTATTTATTTGTTGTTTTGGTGTAATATTAAACAGGCTTACTAGTTCACCAGGGTTTTTTTCTGGGGGTTTGCAAGCCTTTTTAAAGGAGTTCCTCCGTGAAGTTTGTCCGACTCCGTCAGTGTCGGATTTTCAAAAAAAGAAGAAAAATGTAGTAGTAGTAGCAGTAGCAGTAGTAGTAGTAGTAGCAGTAGCAGTAGTAGTAGTAGTAGTAGTAGTAGTAGTAGTAGTAGTAGTAGTAGTAGTAGTAGTAGTAGTAGCAGTAGCAGTAGTAGTAGTAGTAGTAGTAGTAGTAGTAGTAGTAGTAGCAGTAGCAGTAGTAGTAGTAGTAGTAGTAGTAGTAGCAGTAGTAGTAGTAGTAGTAGTAGTAGTAGTAGTAGTAGTAGTAGTAGTAGTAGTAGTAGTAGTAGTAGTAGTAGTAGTAGTAGTAGTAGTAGTAGTAGTAGTAGTAGTAGTAGTAGTAGTATTAGTAGTAGTAGTAGTAGTAGTAGTAGTAGTAGTAGTAGTAGTAGTAGTAGTAGTAGTAGTAGTAGTAGTAGTAGTAGTAGTAGTAGTAATAGTAGTTGTAACCTACCTGCAATAAGGCGACACCCGACAAGCAGTATGATGCAAAAAATTACATTTTACATCATCCCCTTCTTCCTTCTTTTCTAGTAAAGCTTGAGGAGACAAATGACAAATAGACACGCACGCGTATGTTTGTTCGAGAATAAAATATGTCATCCCTTATATCTCGACGAGGAGACTGCGAGATTTTCTACACTTTATACATACGTTCCACCAATCAGCTTCAGAAATGTATTTGGTCATTTTATTTTTAAATATGCATGGATTAGGCCTACTAGATGGATCAATTTCTGATTTTATAGCCACGCTCAACCCACTTTTTACATGTGTTGGAGTTGATTTGAAACCAAATCTAGATTTCAAGTTAACTATATAGATAAACTGTTGAATAGTTTGAATCTAATTTGACTTGGGGCTGTTGCTGCCTGTCAAATTACGGTCAAAATATTCAACAGAATGTTTATTAAATTGCAAATTCATCAAACACATAAGTTTGTGATAGACTTTTTGATTTTCGTGACGCAGTTGCATCATTTTGATTGTCACGTCAGCTAACTAGTGCGGTAATGGACCTTTCAAGTTTATCCACCCATCATAATATGACGTCATAATCAACTACATGACGCTTAGGATGACGTCAAAATCATTTACAACATGAATGACTTGATTTAGTCCGTCTTAAGCGGTCTGACACGTTGTACGAATTGTATGTGTTTGCTATTTAATAAACTACGCTGTTGAATAATTCGAAACTAATTTGACTGGGAGCCATAAGCAGCTGCAGCACCTAGTCAAATTAGTTTCGAAATATCAACAGCTTACCTGTACATTTTTTTGGAATTCATAGTCAGGGAGTTCTGGGATTGAGCGATCCCAACACGAACGTGGTGTGGGTGGAACTTAGCTATAGATGGGTGCGTCATAGCTTAAACTCTAACGGTCCATTGATTATGACGTCATCTCGTATGGGACGAATTTATTTATGACGATAGATACTTGAGTAACTGATCGGATCTCTTTATTGTATTTTGCAAAATTCTTACAATGGTAGGTGAGTTATACATACAGTCAAAGCTGTTTCATGTCGTCCCAAACCACGGGTACCGGGTAAAGATCGCGACATAGTGCAGCGCGGTTTTTTGTATGAAATACTTTTGGGGCCTAGAAGACGTGGCGTTCTTAAACACGCGGTCTTTTGACCACCTCCTCAAAAGAAACACAATTATCTGGCCTGTGAAATGCATGCATGGATCTGTTTGTTTGGTTATGGATGACTGAACACATGAGAAATTAATAAGAAGTTCACGAAATGTTATTATATAACTGCACAATAACAAGTGATCCAGACGTATAACCTTGACAGATAATCGAACCCACAAACGGCGAAAGCGCCAAGCGTCATAGCACACATACGCTTCGACCACACACACGCCGCAGGACTTGTGGCATTGGTGTGTTGAAAGCGTTTGTGGGCTTGATGCTTGACGCCTTCGCCGGTTGCGGGTTCTATACCATGTCAATGTCAAAATAACGTAATGTCATGACTCCTTGTATAGCAAACGTATAACTGTACAGGTGAAATATGGATAATACGCACGAACGCATATACACACGATGTACATATGGATAGGCAAGCGCGCACGCGCGCAACACGTATGTATGCTCACACATACATGTACACGCGCACGTATGCACAAGCATAAGCATACATTCTAGCTGCCGTTAATATTGCTTATTTTCCCAAGACGGCTACACGTAGGCCTTTGTTGATTATGGCTCTTGGAAGAAGTCTTCTATATTTGGGATCAATCGATCCATCCATCAAGGCAAGCGGTTAGATGGACAAACGGATCAACAAATTAAACACAAAACTAATTTTGTTATTCTTTCTATCTCGTAGTCCTTCGGTTGCTCGATTGGTCAGTCAGTCGGTCAGTCGCTTCGTCAGTCGGTCGGTTGGTTAGTTGGTCAGTTGGTTGTTCGGGCATTCAGTCAGTCGGTTGTTTGGTCGATCGATCGGTCGGTCGGTCGGTCGGTCGGTCGGTCGGTCGGTCGGTCGGTCGGTCGGTCGGTCGGTCGGTCGGTCGGTCGGTCGGTCGGTCGGTCGGTTGATCAGTCGGTCAGTCGGTCAGTCGGTGGGTTGGTCAGTCAGTCGGTCGGCCAACTATATATCTATCTATCTAAATATGCTTATGGAATTTCCATCTACAGCGGTCTTGAGAAATGTCCATTCGCAGACCAAGAGAAAACTATTTTAGATAATTTACGACTAGAATGACGGGCTCGCTTACCGAGCAAGTCATTCCAGTGGTAAATTATGAAAATAGTATTCGCTAGGTTTCCAAATGGACATTCAATAAGCAAAAATGTGTCCATTCTTGACAAAATGTTGCCATCTAACCCTCTAACAACTAAAATTTGTTCAGGAAAATTTCAATTCTTTCATTTAAAATGTCCATTTGCACACCAAGAGAAGACTATTTTTGAGAACATCGTCGTGTCG
>CM067359.1:65384111-65416611 GCA_034401795.1 Chaetoderma sp. LZ-2023a
CCCGAGCTAATGGACCGTTCCGGTTTTAGCTATGCCCCGCCCATCTCTAGCTAAGCTCCACCCACACCTCGCTCGTACTGGGATCGATCGGTCTCTGAACACCCTGACTATCAATTTCCAAAAAATACCCATGTAAGCTGTTGACTATTTTGAAACTAATTTGACTGGGTGCTGTTGCTGCCTATGGCAGCAACATCGGCCAGTCAAATTGGTTTCAAAATATTCAACAGCATGTATATTAAATGGCAAAGAATGACCAAGGCATACAATTCATACAACGTGTCGGACCATTTGGGATTTTGTGACGGTCTATATGGAACCCTTTGTGACGTAATGATTATGACGTCATCATACATGCGCTGAGCTGATTATGACGCCATACGAGATCTGATGATGGATGGCCACTCTAGAATGGTGAATTACAGTCATATGACGTAATACTTACAGGATCAAATATGGTTAAAATATTACATAATTTTGATAAATGTAATGACTTGAGGATACGGATTAAAATACACAATGGTTTTCCCACTTTTACAATGTCAATCATTTCACGTTCACACTAATGCAGTGTACTAGACATGATCTGGGCCAATACCGGGCGGTATCGGCCCGGTATTGGCCCAGTACCCGCTCAGTAACACGCAACATCACGGTGGATACAGATTGCAGTCATATGTTTAATAATATATGCTTGTGTCAGCTTTACCCATTGAACATTGGATTACCAAAATATCAATTTCAATGTAACGATACAGGTAAGTTGTTAAATATTTTGAAACTGCCTTGACACGACCTTTAGTGTACCGGTTCATGCTGATGGCGGGTGGGTGTGGTCGTGGGTGTGCTGGGTGTGGTATCCGTATATCATTACATGCCAATTGAACTTGCTAAAACGCGACGACTCAAAATCGAATGGACCTTTCCATTTTTAGCTATGCCCCGCCCATCACTAGCTAAGCTCCACCCACACCTCGCCGTGTTGGGATTGATCGAACCCTGAATGCCTTAGCTATCAATTTCCATAAAACTATACAGGGAAGCTGTTGAGTATTTTGTAACTAATTTGACTGGGTGCTGTTGCTACCTATGGCAGCAACATAGCGCCCTGTCAAATTAGTTTCAAAATATTCAACAGAATATTTATTAAATAGTAAAGGCATACAGTTTGTACAACAACGCATAGACCGTCTTCAAATATGCGTTCGTCACGTACTTATCGACATCATTCATGACGTTATCCATTATGATGTCATTCTAAAAATCACGTAGATGATTATGACGTCATATGATGGGTGCATACTCTGGAAGGGTGAATTGATTATCAAATAGTTCTGTTTACGACCTTAGGGTCGGGGTTGTTAATATTACAAAATTACAGAAACATAATAAGTACAGGAATGCCAAGTCCAACATTGTTGTTCTGGAAAATCTCTAAACAGCACCCTTATTCCAAAAGGATGTTCAGTAATTTAATAACAGAGCGATCCGAACTGTCACTCAAACATATGATGTCATAATCAAGTACGTCACTTGTTAGCTGACGTCACAAACAAAATAACGTAGCTCTGGCATGCATGTCGAAAGTCCGTCATGAAAGTGTATGAATTGTATGTCATTGGAGAATTCACAATTAAATCATAGCATTTTCATGGAATTCGTGACCATAGAACACCTAACCTTTATACTGCACCATGAGCTATTTAGAAAAGGTTTAGCTCCTATGTCCCTCTAAACTATGGGGGCTAATATCATCGTCGCTGTCATTGCGTGAATCACTGCTGACATTGGATTCACTTTCGTTACCTCCAGCATCACTGATTATCACTGGCCATGTCTTCATCATTTAGGATCAGCGGTAGAGGTATTGATGAGGAACGCAAAGGCTGATTGTAGCTAGCGCACAGACAGTGACACGTTATCTATCAAATAGCATCCAGGCCAGATGTCTGAAGGGTT
The DNA here is from genome assembly GCA_034401795.1 of Chaetoderma sp. LZ-2023a. Taxonomy (NCBI): domain Eukaryota; kingdom Metazoa; phylum Mollusca; class Caudofoveata; order Chaetodermatida; family Chaetodermatidae; genus Chaetoderma; species Chaetoderma sp. LZ-2023a. Next base: position 65,386,071 of record CM067359.1, read on the forward strand.
GAACTGTAGTTTGTCCATTTTAAATGAAGATAAAGATTGTCTGACTCAGGTGCGAGTCGAATGGTACTTCTCTGCGTCCTCCACTTAGCTGCCCTCAGTTTTTCCAGTCACATTCATGCCGTAACAATATTTGCCTTATATTATAAACTTCTGTAAATCATCTAGGACTTCTTTTGTGGCTGTGAGCTCTGTGCAACACGATACTAAAAGGTCACCAGCATCTTTACAATTTTGAGTGCGTTTTTCCACTGGTTTCTCGCTAGTGCCGTAGAAGCCAGAGTCATGATCACAGCCATCGATGACATAAAGTGGAATGATGCAGGCAACCATTTCCTCGTTGCATAGACATCGAGCGGCGGTGAGCTGCGTTTTCCTTTTCAAACATAACCCTCCCGATATCTGGTGTGCAACATTAACTGTCTGTACGTAATTATCTGTGTCCGCTGAATCAAGAATGAAGCTTCACTGTAGATGAAAAAACGTTGCAGTGTCAGCCTTTGCACGCGAAAATGCGAACTGTGGTGCAGGCTGACCTGGAATTAAATTCTTCGTATTGACACCTACGCCGAAGATGATTTCAACAACAAACGTGTCTATAGCGTGTTGTAATACGGCGTGTAGAAATGTCGGCAAGCAAATCTTATTGTCTTCTTGAGAAGATGAAAGTGTTTGATTGCAGTAAACCTAGTCTCTGACGTCATGCATACATTGCTTATTGATACCTCCTTCAGGCGCAGCATGTGCTCGCTATCTTTACTTGTGCATTTCTATCGTATGGATCTTGCTCGCAATTGATCCGCTTTGTCTATTTGTGCCTTATAAGAACAATGTGCACTACCTTCTCCCCGTAATTACCCCGAGTGCACTTGGTTCTATCGGTACTATGGGCCTTCTCTCGATCTACAGTGGTTGGCGCACCCAGTCACCAGATTATGCCCATGTCCACGATCGTCGTATATGTATCAGGTTCTTATATTGGTGCCATCATGAGTTTCTCTTGCAACCTGCTCTTCTGCACATTCCACATCGTGCCATTGACATTGAAGATAGCCAAACTCTCCTCTGTCACACGATTCTACAACACGTGTTCAAACTTCGGCAAACCACTCTCTTCAACTAGGCCGAGAGCGGAGAGAGAGGTTTTTGTTTCCATCTATTCTGTCTTTGTTTTCATGTTATCATAAATTTCTGTTTTACTTCTTTGATTTGCTGTTTGCCCCGCGGGTCTCGGTCGTTCAGGGACTTGGCTTGGAACAACCCGTCTTTTTAAAAATGCATCCAATTTCCTCATAACACGTTCCTTTGCGATTTCAGGTCAGCACAGAGCGTTTTTTTAATTCTGAATTTCTGCCTTGCAGAGAACGAAGTGTCTGATTGGTTCTCACTAAGCTCCTGGACAGTCTGGCCAGCTATCTTAATTTTACTGGCGGTACTAGCATTTTTCTTATAGTTGGAATGACAATTTACGCTTGTCCCCCCCCCCCCCCGCCACACTCTGTTAACATTATTGCCGTTACGATTGTTGGAGAGTAACTATTTCACCTTGTTAACCATTCTTGTGTTAACAGCGGCCCAAAGTGCTCGAAATTCTACTTATATCAATTAACCCTTTAATGGTCAAGATTCTAAAAGAAAATAATAATTTTTACAATAAAATTTACAAAAATAACGTTCTGTTATCGTGAAAATAGACATTGCTCAAGACCGCTACAGGTGCTGTTTTTTGGCCTTCCAGTGGAATTAGGTTCAAATATCCAATCAGATTTCCCGTATGGTTGGTTTGAAATTATAACATTGGCATTTCAACGGTTAATGGCATAATTATTTTATATAATCAAACACGACCGATCCACGGGAATTGTCGGAATTAACCGACAATTTCCGTGAAAGCATCGAGTTGGATTACATAAATAATTGCTTTCTATACAGAAACCGGATTATTTCTGATGCGGCTGTTTTGCCAAATGACGTTAGTTATTGTTGAAATGGGTCTAATAATAGAATTGACGTGCCAGTCTGTTCACTCTGTTGTCGGGTTTCTCGTGGAGATTAGCGAGGTGAAATTAGAACCTGAGGAGGGGGCGGGGGCCGGGGTGGTGGTGGTGGTATTGGGGAAATTGGTATCAAGCTAGTCCTGGTCTGGTTGGAGGCGGAGTTACATCCTTTATGCCATTTTTAAAGACACCTAAACACTGTTTTGGAGGGATAATCCTACAAAATACAAACTAATCTAAACAAAATAATCACATTGAATGGATCCGATCTGTCACTCACGTATCTGACACCAAGATCAATTACGTCACATGTTGGCTGACGTCGCAATCATAATTGACAGAGAATATTCTGTCATGAAGCTAGAATAGTCAGCCTAGCGCACGAATTGTATATCTTTGATGGATTTACAATTTAATAAACATTCTGTTCAATATTTTGAAACTAATTTGACTGCGCACTGTTGCCGCCACATGCATTCCTTGGAAAGTGTTTTCGTGATTCCGCGTAGAGGTTAGAACGTTGGACTCCTGCCAGAATCCATGGGGCGTCAGTTTCATTTTATAGGTTTCTTTATTCTCTGAGGCCAAATTCCATCTTACATTACATTATTTTGGTAGAAATTTACATGCTATATAATTATTGCTCGTTTTATCAGTCTTATCATACTGCATCATTAAAGTTTATATCCATTGTAAGTAACACCAACAACAGTAGAGGTTATAGTGGCAGTTGCTGCAGCGGAAGCGATAGTAGTAGTAGTAGTAGTAGTAGTAGTAGTAGTAGTAGTGGTGGTGGTGGTAGTAGTAGTAGTAGTAGTAGTAGTAGTAGTAGTAGTAGTAGTAGTAGTAGTAGTAGTAGTAGTAGTAGTAGTAGTAGTAGTAGTAGTAGTTAGTAGTAGTCTTGAAACTAATTTGACCGAGAGCTGACTAACACATGATGTATTTTGAGCGTCAGATACTTGAGCGACACCTAAGATCCCTTCATTATAAATTACGTCTTCGTCACAAGACACCACTGACCATGATACATTATCGAAATGTACACCTACAGCGTCATGACAGTGATGACACGCAGTTTCTGGTCCCAGTTCCTTCTATGCAATGCCCCTTATGTAGCAGATTACTAACCATTCACGTAATAGAATCCTCAGGTATCATTAACTTTGTCTACCCATTTCAGTTTGATTACCCAGAAACCGTGGCCCGTATTGTGTTCAAGAAATCCGTTTGGCATATATCCCCTACCTCTGTGTAGACGTATAATAGCCCCGCTAGAGAGTAAACGAGCCTAATGCCGCATCTATGTCACCAAATCCGTCTAAACATCATCGGTAGATTAATAAATAACAAGATATTAACACGTGTTAGCGCGCCATAGTTGAGCAATTCAATTTTAGCTATGCCCCGCTCATCTCTAGCTAAGCTCCACCCACACTTCAACCGTGCTGGGATTGATCGATCCCTGCACTCCCTGACTATCAATTTCCGGAAAACTATACGCAGAAGACAATACAGGTAAGCTGTTGAATATATTTTGACTAATTTTACTGAGTGCTGTTGCTGTTAAATATTTTGAAACAAATTTTACTGGGTTAAGTTAAATTAGTTTCAAAATATTCACCAACATATTCATTAAATAGTAAAGGTATGCAATTCGTACAACAACGCTTAGTCCGTCATCAATTAACCATTCGTGACGAACTTATCTACGCCATTCATAGCTTACTTGATTACATAAATAATAATAATAATAAGTACATTTATAAAGCGCAGTCACGTTGTTGATTATGACGTCATGTGATTGATTGAAAGTTCCATTGTGGACATAGGCGGCCCGACCGACTGACCGACCGACCTGACGAATTATTGAAAATCTGCCTTGGTAATAATGTTTTTATATTGCACGAATCACCATCAGTATGAACGGCAGTATCAATGTGTGCCCTCGCAACCATTATTTCCAAAAAACTAGAAAGTCAAGACAAACATCCGGCTAGGAAGTAAATTATTTTGAAACTAAATTAACTAGGAACTATTGCTGCATAGTTTCCAATCAAATTAGTTTCGCAGTATATTAAGCAGAGATCTTCTGTATAAGCTACATCTGCATTTCCTGACATTTTGGATTCAATGGCTTATTGCTGGTGTAGATGGATCCCTATCTAACTATCCGCACCCACTTCATTCTTAGCTAAGCTCCACTAACTGTTCGTGCTTGTTGGAATTATCTGAAACATTGAAACCTGAATTACAAAAATCTAAATTGCAACGTAACTATACAGGTAAGCTGTTGAATATATTGAAAGCAATTTTACTGCGGCAGCAAACGTTCCCAGGCAAATTAGTTTCAAAATATTCAATAGAATGTTTTATTAAATTGTTAATTCATCAAAAACATACAATTCGTACACTTTAATCTTTAATGACAGACATTGATTTTCGTGAATGAGTTACGTTATTTTTATTGTTATTTTGATTGTGACGTCAGTTAGCATGTGTTGTATTTGATTATGACGTCACTTACTTCAGTTATAAAGATGATAGACGTCGAAGACAATAACATTTTAGCACCACTACCTTGAATCTGAGCCACCATCTTCCTAATATACGTCTCTAATGACTTGCAGCCTACAGCGTTGTCCTGGCTAACGATTCCTGACAGTGCTGTAATTAACAGAATGCGTGTGACATTTGCTTGCCGGTCAACAAGGGTATAATTCTCGTTCGGAATATCACTATCATTCATCCCAATGGCTTGAGGTATTAGACAGTACAGTAATAAAACACTTAAACGAATTACATTCTGTAATGATATGGATAATAGGGTATTTTCCAGATGTCTGCTATTCCAATCGCCATTTACATCCGTTATCGGTGGAACGTATATACGAGTTGTCAAGATTTTCATAGGTGAAGGTTGAATAGAATGATCCAGAATGATCCATTTCTAGTTATGCCACGCACATTTCTAACTAAGATTCTACCGCGCCTTGTCCATGTTGTGATCGATGGAACGTTGAATTCCTAGAATCCAAATATCAAGGTAACTATACAGGTAAGATGTTTGCTATTCTGAAACCTATTTAACTGGTTTCTGTTGCTGCATATGAAAATATTCAACCCATTCGTTATTAAAGAGTAGGGACACACAATTCATAAAATCGCGATGACGTCATCATAATGAAATTTCCCATAATACCACGGGAGCGACGCCATTCTTGGAGGGAGTTGTTAACATTGCGAGCAATGAATCGTGAAACCTTAATTACATTCTTTTACTATCTTGTAATATTCACGCATGATTTGATGTTTTCTGATACCGGGCCGTGTTATTCCAGATTATCAGGTACATGATTTTAAGGTTTGAACTTCATGGAAAATGTAAACAATGTGTTGCTATGGGCAGTCCTTTTGAGCATGCAGTAAGTTTTTCCCCACTTTAATGGCGGCCTATTTCAAAATTCCCTGATGTTCGATGCTATGAATTCGCGCACTTGATAAACTATTCAATGTTAATGGTAACCGAGCCAATCATTCCAGTGGTAAGATTTCAAAATCATATTCACATGGCCTGAAACTGGACATTCCGCTAGTCCCATGTAGCTGAGGCCTCTTTGGTCGGCTTGTCCATTGTAGGTTTAAGTTGATACATGCGGTGTTAATGACTGTGGCTCCGCAATGGAGGAATCAAGTTTTATATATGCCCCGTCCATCTCTGGTTAAGCTCCACCCACGCTTTTCCCATGTTGTGATCGATTGATCTCTGCAGTCTCTGAACCACAAATTCCAGAAACTATACATGTAACCTGTTGAATACTTTGAAACCAATTTGACTGGGTGCTGTTGTTACCTATATCCAATATATTCAACAGAATGTTTATTAAATAGTAAAGACATACAATTCGTACGACAAAGCTTAGTCCGTCATCTCTCTGATTTCCTGCTGCCCATGACGTCACGGTCGACCATGGTAGTTCATGTTTTGATCATGATGGTCGACCATGTTTATCTTGCTCACCTGACCATGGTCCCAATGACCAAGTACATCATGGTCAGATGACCAAGAATAACCAGATGTGACCACGTTTGCCATGAGGTCTTGCTATCAACCATAATATCATGATCACTTGATGGTCAGTTCGCGTGTAACTGAATTGTTTACTTTCACTGACCATAATATATCAAAATCTTCATAATCTGATATATCTAGAAACAATACTTTTTGTCTTCATGACTATTACCATAGCTCATGACAATGCTTATAATGTTGTAATCACTTCTCGGCCATTTGGCTAAGACCAAAGTAATACAATATTGTAGGCTGTACAATCTGGCACATGCACACTTTGTTACAATGCTGTATGCTGTACAATCTGGCACATGCACACTGTGTTACAATGGTATAGGCTGTACAATCTGGCACATGCACACTTTGTTACACTGGTGTACGCTGTACAATCTGGCACATGCACATGTTGTTACAATGTTGTATGCTGTACAATCTGGCACATGCACACTTTGTTACAATGTTGTAGGCTGTACAATCTGGCACATGCACACTTTGTTACACTGTTGTACGCTGTACAATCTGGCACATGCACATTTTGTTACAATGTTGTATGCTGTATAATCTGGCACATGCACATTTTGTTACAATGTTGTATGCTGTATAATCTGGCACATGCACATTTTGTTACAATGTTGTATGCTGTATAATCTGGCACATGAACACTTTGTTACAATGTTGTAGGCTGTACTAGCTGGCCATGCACACTTTGTTACATTGTTGTACGCTGTACAATCTGGCACATGCACATTTTGTTACAATGTTGTACGCTGTACAATCTGGCACATGCACATTTTGTTACAATGTTGTAGGCTGTACAATCTGGCACATGCACACTTTGTTACACTGTTGTAGGCGGTATAATCTGGCACATGCACTCTTTGTTACAATGGTGTAGGCTGTATAATCTGACACATGCATACTTTGTTAAAATGTTGTAGGCTGTACAATCTGGCACATACACACTTTGTTACAATGTTGTAGGCTGTACAATCTGGCACATGCCCACTTTGTTACAATGTTGTAGGCTGTACAATCTGGTACATGCACACTTTGTTACAATGTTGTAGGCTGTACAATCTGGCACATTCACACTTTGTTACATTGTTGTAGGCTGGACAATCTGGCACATGCACACTTTGTTACAATGTTGTAGGCTGTAAATCTGGCACATGCACACGTTGTTACAATGTTGTCGGCTGTACTGTCTGGCACATGCACGCCTTTTTTTTTTACAAAAGTTGAGCTGGATTTCTGACCAATGGTTAACCATGGAGGTTAAATAGAATCACAGTCAGACCATGGTCGACCATGGTGGACCACCAAACTTCAGACCATGGTTAATAATGCTTCAGCCATGCAGGTTAAATGACTCAACAGCCAGGCCATGAATAACCATGGTAAAATGTCACCATTCAAACCATGGACGATAGTGGTCAACCCATGGCCTGCCCATGTTCTGTTTGACCAAGGTCAGACCATGTGCTGGCCATGTTCTGTCGCCGAGCGTAAAACATGGTTTTATCATAGTTATAAGAAATTATATGGTCTGACTGTAATGCCATTTAACCTGCGTGGTCAATGATGGTTTTCCATGGTCAATTCATGGCCGAACCATGGCCATTGACCATGTTCAAACCATGGTTTGACAATGGTTATGAAAACAGTGCAATTAAGCGTTCGTGACGAATTTATCTACGCTATTCATAATGTTATTGATTTAGACGTCATCCTACACGCCACGTAGTTGATTATGACATTATATGGTGGATCGATAAACTGGAATGGACCATTCAACCCAGCAGGTATTTCACGGTATGAGATGGAAGCGAACGATCGGACCAAAATCTGTATGAGTGTTTTTCACATTTCCCCTTGCTCCTGTACAAACATTTCCCCAATGTTTCGTAATCGATCCTGGGAAATCCGTGGGCAAGAGTATTAATTCTTTTTTTACGAAAACAAACAAACAAAGAAGCAAACAAACAAACAAACAAACAAACAAACATGTTTTGACTGGAATCAGAGTCACCGCCTAACAGTGGATGTCTAGAACTATCATAGGCTACACTTTTCTAGGCTCCACAGGGGTTAATCCCCAATATGAGCTACGTACGTAACAGGTCGTATATATAATGGTAGAATTGCATGGTTTTCTTTCTACGAATTTATTCAGATTCAAATTCAGTTGACGGAGCACTAGTAAATTTCTAAAGTAATTTTTATGTTATTGGAGACATATTTAAGATCTCAATTTATTTATTAAAGATTAAATCCCACGGGATTACACAGGCGACTGAGCTTATTTTATTTTCTGTTTAAATTCGTGGCAAAACGCAAACAGGGAGTTATAATGATCAAAAAAATATATTGTGTAGTTTTCTGTATGGTGAGGTATTAAAATCTCAAAAACTGGTTTTGGTCGCGCACCTATTGTAATGCCCTGTTCGGTACAAGAGAAGTCCTTTTGATTCACCGCCATTAGACGCCAATTATAGGTAGTGTGCTCTTGGACAGGTTTAATAATTTTAGCGACAATACGTAGGCCTACTATGCTTGATATTCTGAATGTAATTCAACAAAGCACGGTATGTGTTATTAGTGCAAAGACCACATGCATCCAAATAAAATGCAAATTGAAACAGGTGCTACTGCCTATCGCAGAAACAAATCTCAATCAAACTGTTTGAATTCTAAATAATCAAGCAATATAATATCATTAATGATTTGCGCCCAGATTTTTAGAACACAAATTTCAATAAGACTATACGGGTAAGCTGTTGAATATTTTGAAACTAACTTTACAGGAACCTGTTGCTGTCAAATTAGCTTCAAAATATTCAACAGAATCGTCCTAGTTTTGTAAATGATTTTTCGTATTTGGCCTTTAAGGCACAACGGTTTAAAACATGCCGAATGAAACACGCTAACTCGGAAAATACAATCTTTGCTTCTCGGGAATCCATTGTCCATAATTGCAGAATGGAGCGTATAACGTGACGATCCTTAAGTGTTTTTCACCCTCTGTCTGAATAGAAATTAGTGCATTACCGCGTGAAATAATGGCAAATGCTTTGTGTGTATATCGCTAGTAATGCGGAAATAACATATTAGCCGCGACGGCGAGATTCAAACTCTGCAAGGAAATTAAATATCGCATCTAATGTAGCTACAATAGGACGGGCTAGTTAGGGCTCATTCTTAACGATACAGAACTTGTCAACGCATATGCTAAATTTGGTACAATATAAGAAATATTCTGATTTGCATTTTGGGAATGGTATGGATAAGAGAGTATTTCCCAGATGCTCACTACGCTAATTACTGAGCAAAGGTTACAATTTTCTTGTTTGTTCTATTTTTCCCCTTCAAGATACGCATTCGGATTCAGATGATTAAGCAATATAACAATAGCAGAGTCCTGGGAATTTTAATACTGCACTTGAAATTTAGAATGCAATGTGACTAAAGATGTGCTAACACTAACACGTCACACTTTCAAATACAAAGTGAAGCAGTTCTACTGGCCGGCCATCACTACACCAGATTTCAATCAAATTGTTTGCGAGCTAATCAACAACAAATGCAATATCATTAACGATTTTAATCAAGAATTAACATAATCTCAAATTCAACGTCACTATACAGGTAATCTGATGAATATATTGAAACTAATTTGACAGGAGCAACCGCTTCCAGTCAATCTAGCTTCAACATATTCAACAGAATCATTCTACTTTTCTAAATGATTTTTGGTATTTGGCATTTCATGTCCAAAGTGTTAAAACATACAGAATGAAATATTTAATTTGGAAAAACCGTAGCCTCTCAGGAATTCGTTGTCAATCATTGCAGAATGAAGTGCGCAAGCTCCTGATATTTAAATCTTTGTCTCCCTCTGTCTGGATGGGAATTAGCGCGTTACGGCATGAAGTAATAGAACATGGATTGCCTGTGAGTTGTTTATTATATATCAATATGTAAATTATAGGTTTGTTAAATAGCCTGGTAAATAAAGGAAACTGAAACCAAAAGCTAATAAAGCGGAAATAACATGTTACCCATGGCGGCGAAATTTAAACTCTGCAAGAAAATTGAATATTGCGTCTAATACTCTAATATAGCAAGAAAAGGACAGGCTAGTTAGAGAATGTTCCGAACCCTACAAAACCTGTCAACGCATATGATGAATTCGTTATAATATAAGATACTTTTTTTGAAAGTTTTGTATTTTGAAAGTTCCAGGAGAGAATAGGGGGAGCCTTTATCTACTTTCACAATAATTTGCGTGAAATGTGTTGCTATCAATGACATCACTAGCATTCAGTCAAATTAATTGTCAATATAATTCGTAAGTAATGCATTTACTACCCGCTACGGATTTAATACTAATTTGAATGCACATTGTTGCTGCACCAGCTTTTTGTCTATATATTCTAAAATAATTATCACAATTTTCAGTCAACACTCGCTGCGGACTTGAAGAGCAAATATCACTGCAAGTTGCTGCTGACTGTTGTCCATAGGATCAGATGACGTTCAAATATTGCTATCTAAGTAGAGTGAGTATGCTCAAAATACACTTTGCTTATGAAAAGGAAATATTTAGCCAAGCTACCGTGTGTACATTTCTGTTCGATCAATGCATTTCAAACAAATGCGTAATGTGTCATTCGTGGCAACAAAGCGCTTACAGGCCTCACTTGAATCTACCTATATAGTAAGATATTGATGGCGTCTGTGTGGCTAACAATTTGCTAATGTTGTTGATGTCTTAGTAATCAACAACATACAACCAAATTCCCCTTCAAATCTGTTGCGAGTGTCGACTGAAAATCATGATTATTTTAGAATGTATAGACTGAAAGCTGTTGCAGTAACAATGTTCATTCAAATTGGTATCAAATCTATTTGCAGGTAGTAATCGAATTACCTAATACTTAAGTACAGTAATTTGACTGAATGCTCTTGCTATCATTGATATCAACAACTTTCACTCAAACTATTGTTAAAATATAGAAAGCATTTCATCTAATTCCTCCTGGAAATTGACACACGTACGTTGAACAGAATTGAAATACAGGCTGGAGAATGAACTGCTATGAATAATTCCTATGTACATGCTTATGCTTCCAGAGCTGGCGGACAAATGCCTATTTGCATGTGCAGCCGGGTTGGTTTTGTTTGAGAAATCCTGACCTGCACTGACAACAGACTAAATGAATATAGTGTTCAATAGTTACAACGATTCAGGTGTCATAGCATTGCATGCTGCGTAAATTGAAGGGAAATCAACATGTATCTCATATATCGTGCAAAAGTGTCTATGTTTAATGGGACACAGGAACTTTAAATCCGGGAATATGTACCAAGCGGATCTGATCTAAGAACTACGAGCTGTTGCTGCCTATGGCAGCAACAGCGCCCAGTCAAATTAGTTTCAACATAGTCAACCGAATATTTATTAAGTAGTAAAGACATACATTTTGTACAACAACGCATATACCGTCTTCAAATATGCGTTCGTGACGTACTTATTGACGTCATTCATTATGATGTCATTCTACACAGTAGTTGATTATGACGTCATATGATGGGTGGATACTCTAGAAAGGTGAATTAGAAATCTCTATCTTACTGATAGCTTTCATTAAGTGGAGAAAACCGCGTGTCTATCTGGTGATGGATTAACACTAAAGCAAAACCGTTCCTGCTCATACCAAAGGTGATATTTGATTGAAGTATATAGTCAAGGGCTTTCTACTATTAGCTTTGAAGGAAACATACTAATCAACCACAAGGCATGTAGGATGACATCATAATCAATGAGGGCATGCATGACGTAGATATGTTAGTCTTGACCGTATAATCGGTAATTGACTAAGCGTTGTTATACGAATTGTATGTTTTTACTATTTAATAAACATGTTGTTTAATATTTTGAAACTAATTTGACTGGGCGCTGTTGCTGCCATAGGCAGCAACAGCACCCAGTCACATTAGTTTTCAAAATATTCAACAGCTTACCTGTATAGTTTTCTGGAAATTGATAGTCACGAAGTTCAGGGATCAATCGATCCAAACATGAGCTGGGTGTTGGGGGAGCTTAGCTAGAGATGGGCGGGGCATAGCTACAACTGGAAAAGTCTATTGCTTGATGCACAACAAGAATATAATGTCATTTGGAAGAAATCGCATACTCTCAAATTCAAGGTAACTATACAGGTAAGATGTTGAATATTTTGAAACTAATTTGACAGGAAGCTGTCGCCGTCATTGCCTGTTGCCGCCATTGACAGCAAACCATTCCAGTCAACTTAGCTTCAAAATATTCAACATAATCGTTCTACCTTTGTAAATGATTTTTTCGTATTTAGCCTTTCATGTCCAAAGGATTAAACATACAGAATGAAACACGTTACTTTGGAAAGTAAAACCGTAGCCTCTCGGGAATTCGTTGTCCATCTTTGCAGAGTGGCGCGTGTAACTGGATGATCGTTAAGTGTTTTCTCCCTCTGTCCGGATAGGAATTAGCGCATTACGGCGTGAAATTGGAAATAGTATGTCTGTCAGTTGCTAATAATGCGGAAATAACATGTTAGTCGTGGCGGTGATATTCAAACTCTGCAAGGAAATTGAATATCGCGTCTAGTCCAGCTACGATAGAACAGGCTAGTTACGTCACGTTCCCATCACTGCAGAACTTGTCAACGCCTATGACAAATTCTTTACAATATAAGAAATTCTGTGTATTTAGAAATTTATGTTGCTTAAGACTCCTGGAGTAACAGGTTGCTGTGCACTGTACACATATTGAAAGGTTTACATGCATGTTTGACTTGATATTACGTGGAGTTGATAGGATTAATCAGTTTACTGATATATGCCAATTAACAAAGTGCTACAGAGGCTGGGTGGGAGAAGAACTCATGTTCGGTTTTAAAACAGTGTCGCTAACGCTGTAAAACGTGCTGAGTGCGCGTGCGTGGGTGAATGCGAGTGTGTACGTACACTCGTGCGTGTACATGTGACTAAGGCCTGTTTTATAAGTCGAACTTCTCATCTGCCGTTCTAACTAAATATAAATGAAAGTAACAGCTAGCTCGGGAAATGTTCGACATATAAATCAATTCTGCTTTCGCGGCACGACTCTCAGCCATGCCTTTGATCTTTCGAGTCGAGCTAATGTGTGGCCAGACTGAATCGGCTGTAGTCTACATGTCTCACTTTTCATGCGCCTTACTTGCAGAAAGGCATATCACCGGTCTAGCTCTGACATATCATTGGTCAATGGTCCGAAACTCAGCCGCTTCATTCATTCATTCATTCATTCATTCACGCGCACGCACGCACGCACGAACGCACGCACGAACGAACGAACGAACGAACGAACGAACGAACGAACGAACGCACGCACGCACGCACGCACGCACGCACGCGCGCAGACAGGCAGGCAGGCAGGCAGGCAGGCAGGCAGGCAGCAATACAAAGCGTCAACTTGCAGTGCGAGGGTAAGAAAGCAGTAGCCCTCTGAAACCTGAAGTACCATATTGCCCCATTTAACAACCGTAGGCATACAGCTAAGTTCATGAAAATTTTGAAACGAATTTGACTGACTGTGTTCTAATTAGATTCACATACGTAAGATAATGTTTCCAATATTGTAAGAAATCCGATGTGCGTAGACATAATTGGTCAACAGTGCTGACCCTAAACCTTGAAATATTAGATAGACCTAGTTAAATTCCTTAATGTTCCGAACTGGTCTGGTGCTGCTGCTGCCTAAGTTGCTTCTTATTACACCGCTTCCATTAAGTAACTGTTGTCTATTACAATAACAATGAATCATGAAATAATGTGGATTTGTGTTGCTTTTCTCCAATAAAGACAATAACCATGCCAGTGGTGCCGATGACGACGACGACGACGACGGCGGCGGCGACGACCGACGGCGGCGACGACCGACGACGACGACGACGACGATGATGATGATGATGACGACAACGACGACAGCGGTGGTGACGATGATGATGACGACGAGGGGGCTATCGCCACCGTTACATACGACTGTGATGACGCCGACGACGACTGATGGCGACGAGGAAGACAACGACGACGTCGACGACGACGACGACGATGATGAAGATGATGACGACGGCGATGACGATGTTGCTTCGCCAAACGCCGATAGTATCCACAATGATGATAACGTCAGGGACGGCGACGACGACGACGACGACAACCATGGATGATTATGATGAAGACATCATTACGACGACGACCCTATGTCCTTACCTGTTCAAATATCTGCGGCTTTTCCTCACAGAATATGTCCAACTATCTTTCTAACTATCCAAATATATGTCAGTTTATCTCAGTTTATTTTCCTCTGCAAAAATAATAATCCTGGATAGAGCACGCGCGCTTGGTTACTCCGTATGGCTACAGCATATAGGATATACGTTCTTAAAGTTTCCTGTGAAACACAATTGCATTTTATATCGCAACACACGTTTATTACGAGATTCTATGAGAGCAGCACCTATTAATGGGTGATTCCAGTTTATCCGTCAATCATATGACGTGATATTCAACTACGTGACGTATATGATGATGTCATAATCATGAATGACGTAGCTAAGTTCGTCACGAACGCTTAATTGATGAAGGGCTCAGCGTTGCGGTACGAATTGTATGTCTTTACCATTTAATAAACATGCTGTTGAATATTTTGAAACTAATTTGACTGGGCATTGTTGCTGGCATAGGCAGCCAACAGCACCCAGTCAAATTAGTTTCCGAATATTCAACAGCTTACCAGAATTGTTTTCTGGAAATTGATAGTCATGGAGTTCAGGGATCGATGGATCCCAGCACAGTCGAAGCATGGGTGGAGCTGTGCTAAAGATGGGCGGGGCATGGCTAAAACTAGAGTTCTCCATTAGTAACAGTGTTCACAAATGGAGTTTTATATATGCCCCGCCCATCTCTAGCCAAGCTCCACCCACGCTTTGCCCGTGTTGGGATCAATCAATCAATCGATCCATGCACTCTCTGTATCTGAATGTTCAGAAAGCGCTACAGGTAACCTGCTATTAGCGGCCAGTCAAATTAGTTCAACATATTCAAAGGAAATATTTATTAAACAGTAAAGACACATTTCGTACAATCTGACTGACTATTAAGCGATTCTGACGAACTAAATCGCGCCATTTATGACGTAACTAATCATGACGCCGGCCTACACGTGACGCTGATTATGACGTCATATGAGTGATCGATAAACTGGATTCATGAATTGTGCATCAGAAAGTACGCTGTAAACGTACGCGTGGAATTTAGCGATGTAATCGATAATGTAATTCTAACACTTAGCGTACCACTGAATAGAATATCCATTTCTATCTACGCCCCGCCCCTTTCCAACTAAGCTCCACCCACTTATTTACGCGTATTGGAATCGGTTTGGAACTTTGAAACACGAAGTCCCAATTTTAAGATAACTACGCAGGCAACCTATTGAATATTTTGAAACTAATTTGACTGTGGTATTTCTACCTATCAAATTAGTTTCAAAATATGTTTATTAAATTGTAAATTCATCAAAGACATATCTACGCATTTGTGACGGACTTTTCGATTTTCGCGATTGAGTGACGTCATTTTGATAGTCAAAATAGGCTACGTAAATTCGGAAATAGCCTACTTAGTCTTGAAAAAGTTATGTTGTGGTTTTGAAGCTACTTAGAGCGAGAGCTGTTACTGTTTATAATCCATCGCAGCAACAGGCTCCAGTTAAATTACCTTAGAAATGAAGGAATACAATCTTCCCTGTTATAATCAAAATACGTTATTCATTAGTTCACGTCACAATCAAATGACGTAGTTCCGTTACAAAAGCGGGAACTGGCCGAAAGTAAGCGTCTGAATTTGTATGTTTTTTGTTGAATTAAAATCTAATAAACAATATAGTTAATATTTTCAAACTAATTTGACTGGGAGCTGTTGCTGGCATAGGCAGCAACAGCTCGTAGTCAGATTAGTTTCTAAATATTTACCCGCTTACCCGAATAGTTATCTTGAATTGGGGATTCTGGAAATTTGTTGATAAAAGAGTTAAAGTTGAGTGGGCGGGACTTCGCAAGAAATGGGCGGAGCGTGGCTATTGTCAACAGCTTACCTGAATACCTATTCTAGAATTACACTTTCCACGATTCAATGGGTTAAAATAATGGGAATTCAACCACTTCCATCTGTGCACCCGTTCAGTAGGATGTTGGGTTAACTATTTTGATACTAATTTGACTGATCCATGTTGCCGCGAAACTCTTTCAGTCAAATTAGTTTCAAAATAATAGACCCGTACGCTTGTTTTGAAATTGCGTCACTGAGATTTGCATTTCAGAGATAAATGCTATTTTTAATATCCTAGAAACTTACAAAAGTACCGCTAAAATCCACATATATACACAGTTTGTATTATTTACCTATTTATCCAAAACAATATCCCTGTGAAAAATTCTAACGCAACCTTTCGAATACTAGCGAAAACGTTTCTACTGCAAAGATCGATTAGCGTGTTATACACGAGGAAGAGCGAGAGTTCGGCCGTTTCATAGGATGGAAACCGGGTCCCGGTTAACACGCCTATGTCAGATCTCATTAAGTTCTCGGTCTCGGGAAATCTCGTAAGCGAGCAGAGATTTAAGCTATAGACAGCGGTAGGTCGTCACATGTAGCGGCGTTCTTCGAAACTAAAAACATCGTAATGTGATTTATCCACAAGTCATAATCGTTTTAGCAGCGCCGTTTGGTATGCGGTACTATACAAGTCGTGATAAAATGACCTATGGACTAATTTACGTCGAACCAGGGCAATAATTTGACTGCGTTTTCGTGAAACCTTTTGAAACTAATTTGTCTAAAGCCGGTTCCATGTAGAGGTAGCTGCCCTTAGACTGCTGACCCTTTTTTTTAAATGGCTCGGAGATCGCCAGATAGATGTTATCAATCAATTTCTGGACTACGATGAAGGTTGTTTATTAACTTAGATTGCGGATGGGGGTAAACATGAAAATAAAATGTTTTGTTATTTAAATTTTCTCATAAAAAATGTCCATTTGCAGACCAAGAGAAGATTATTTTTGAAAATTTACCACTGGAATGACTGGCTCGGATATCGAGCCAGTCATTCCAGTGGTAAATTTCCAAAAATAGTCTTCTCTTGGTCTGCAAATGGACATTTCTCAAGACCACAGCTGAAGCCGCCTTTGGCACGTGTTATATTCGTGTTATATTCAACCTTTACCCCGTTAACACTCATGTGTTAACGGGGTAAAGGTTGAATATAACACGTGCCAATCCACGTACACCTCAAAATGCTTGTCGACAATTTGGCTAATACTGTTGAGGAAGGAAACGTAACAAATCAACCCATAATTGGGCATGGATCAATATTTTAAAACTCTTTCAAGTTATAATAATAATGATATTGTTTCTGTAACTATTTCCCTCGATGTTCCCAAAACACAGGTGTGCTGTCCCTCAGAATACGGCTTTTTCCAAATAATATATGAAGACAATACATATATCTTTACAAATATCATGTCTCTTGTATCATCTCCTAGCCCATTGGCAAAACAAAGGATAAAATGGTTACTTTTTACTTTACGTGTAAGTCTTAGCAACAGTATTTGTATTATTTTCACGTAAATTCAAAATGAATCCAACATTTAGTATGATAATTATGCCGGGAGTACGTTGCCACCACTCATGTGTCAATTACGGAATGTTTGTCAACATCAAAAAGGACAGCAGATAAGTGACTCAGAGCAATATTCGATTGTGGCAAATTGCAAAGGATAACCCTTTCACGACGAAGCAGGCCAAAACTGGCCTCTGTAAATATCTTGAAGAATGCCTATTTACAGACCAAGAGAAGACTATTTTTGAAAATTTACCCATGAAATGACTGGCTCGGTTACTGGTAAATTTTCAAAAATAGTCTTCTTTTAGGCCGCAAATGAACATTCAATTAGCAAATGTTTTGAAATTCTTGAATAAATTTAGACATTAAAGGGTTAATACGGCACTCCGAACAAGGAACCACGCCTTGATCAAACATACGATCTGCTATTCTCTTTAACAAACATCCAATAGCTATGCAAATTTCAAATAAAAATTACACCACCCCCACCCCAGCTCATGTCCGTTTTCATTGACGTACTGAAGAGATACATCTGTTACTATTGAAAATTCCGGGATTAAAATTTGTAGAAAATCATCAGATAACCGTCTCACGATTACAGATTCTGCACTTTGTTAGTGTCAGCAGTCAGACGAAACAGCAGAACATCTCTTGCAGCACTGCCAGCGATATGAACAGGCTAGGAGAAGCATCTGGCCTATTGAAGTATCTTTTGAAGAGAAGATCAGAGGAGACAGAGACAGTTTGATGACCACTTCAGCTTTCATGCACCAAATAAGGAAAACAGTCTAAGATTACTGTCATGAGAAAGATGAACGCAAGAAGAAGATCAGATAACTTCCAAATTTCCAGACAAAAATTGGCTATTTTGCATTTTTAGATTGTCTATACACCTAGCCTATCTGATTCGTACAATGGAAAATACCTGACCACTTTTTCGTTTACTCGAGACAATTACGTTTGTTCCCCTGCATTCTGAGGGGAACCGACATATAGTGACATACGTAATGAGTAACCACCATCAGTTTTAGTTGCTACTGGCAATCAGTATAAGTCTGTCTGTCTGTCTGTATGTCTGTCTATCCGTCCGTCCGTCCGTCCGTCCGTCTTGCCGTCCGTCCATCCATATGTGCAACCCCGTCACCACCCACCAACCCGCCTGCCAGCCCACCCGCTCACCCGCCCGCCTCCTCGCCCGCCCACCAGCCCGCCCGTCCGTCCGCCCGTCTGTTTGTCTGTTTTTCTGTCTGTCTCTCTGTCAGTTACTGGTCGGTCGGTCGATCGATCGGTCGGTCGGTCGTTCGGTCGGTCGGTCGGTCGGTTGGTCAGTCGGTCAGTCGGTCAGTCGGTCAGTCGGTCAGTCGGTCAGTCGGTCAGTCGGACGGACGCACGGAGGGACGGACAGACGGACGGACGGTAAGTAAAGTTTCTGGCATTTCTGAGAAACCTGCCTAAGTCACAACAATAGTACTTTCGCATAGATTTTCTTGTCTCCATATAAGAGCGAATCGTTTCCCAATTTTATTAATTATGCCATCCATTTAAGAAAATCTAGCCATAATGTTTTTGCTTGATATAAAAAATTCAAAATTGAATTATTTGACAGAACAGACGCTCAAAGTTATTTGAACAAAAGAAAACTAATTTAATAGAAAAAAATTTAATTCAAAGACGAAAAGAATTGAAACATTTGAAACAAGGAATATAAAAATTAATTTATTATTTCACTTTAGACTACTTGCCTCATCTACCCCAAGCCTAATCATTTCTCTGACCCCAATAATCCTTTCATAACGAAGCCGGCCAAAACCGGCCTCTGCACTGGTCTTGAGGAATGTCCATTTGCAGGCCATTAAAAAAATTAGCACTGACATGACTGGCTCGATAATCGAGCCAGTCATTAGAGTGGTAACTTGTCAAAGAATTGTCTTCTCGTGGCCTCCAAATGGATATTCAATAAGCAAATATTTTAATTCTCTCGACCAAATTTAGCCAAGTGCCCTAAACAAGATGACCTGGTTATCTACATGCCACACTACTCGCGACCAGATGGATCATATTAGAATAACCATGAAGGTCGGAATATCATTAGAAGATGTGTGAGTGACGAGAGGTGCTCATGTGGCATCGGATCACGACATTGTAGCGAACGGCAAAGCTAAGACACAATCCATTAAAGACAAAGACGGGACTGTTCTATTGGGTGAGGGCTAGCAGCTCAATGGATCAATGGATGGTCAGAGTACTTCGAGGACCTGCTTTGCAGATTAGTACAACAAAACCCACCAGCTATCCAGCCAGCAGAAAAAGACATCCCAATAGAATGCAGCAAGCCAAAAAAGTATGGGATTGTGAAAGTTATTGCACAGAGGAGGAGCGGGGTTGGTGGGGTGGGGTGGGGTGGTGATTCGGGGGCGTGGGGTGTGGGGCGTGTGGGGGTGGGGAGGGGGTTGCGGTGGGTGGGAGGGGAGGGGGGTGGCGGTTGTTGGGGTGGGTGTGTGTGCGTGGGGGATGGGGTGGGTGGTGGGTAGGTGGAGGGGGCGGGGGTGGGGGAGGTGTTGGGGGCGGGGTGTATGTTCTGATGGAGCCCAGTGGACGAATTTAAAGCAGACTAAAACACATCAGTTAAAATGTTGTTTACGTTGTTTGACACCACCTGGCAATAATAAGAGATTCAATCAGAATGGAATGAAGATATCACATCAAGATCCTAAAGGAAAGGAGATATGAGCTGCTAGTCAAACTACAGAGGCATCACACTACTGTCTGGTCCTGGGAGGATTTTTAACAGGATTATCTTGTAGAGATAGAGGGCCCCAGTGGATGAATGACTACATCATCAGCAAGCATGTTCTAGACAGGAAAGATCACGGACTGACCAGATTATAATTCTAAGAATCATAGCGCAACAATCAATTGAATGGAGCTATTCATTGTATATAAACTGTGTCGGATATGAAAAGGTTGTTGATAGTGCAGTCAATGACGCTGCTCCCACCCTATGGACGGCTTATGACGCGGGCCAGACTGATTAAGAATTCATATGCGTGAATGATAAGCAGAGTAGTACATGAAGGACAGTTAACACTAGTTTTGGGACTGGAATAAGACAGAGATGTCTGTTGTCTCCCTTCCTGATCCTCCTGGCCATTGACTTGATCGTGGTGGAGAAATCCAACGAGAAACACAACATAATCCAATGAATCCTGTGTGCCAAACTTGATGACTAAAAATTTGTATCTGACCTTGCAAGTCTGTCTGGTAGCCATCAACAAATGCAGAAGACAACATATTTTGCAAACGTTTCTACACAAATAGAATTACCATCCACAAAGTGAAAACGAAAATCCTGAAGATCCACACCAGTTGTGAAGAACCAGTGTCAGTGCTGGCAGAGGTCTTGAGGATTGTAAACGCGCTAGAAACATGCACAGTGCAAGAGCGACTGACGTGAAGACCAGAATCCGCGAGGTAAGTCGTCTGAAGAGAAGGTGAGGATGGCCATACACCGAGAAAGTCTCATACACAACCAGGGATAAGGGAAAGACGGGTGGCCAAGGAATACCTGGATGCCTGACATTGAGGCCGACATCAGACTATCAGCATACACATGGTAACAGCTGGAGAGAATTGTCCAGGACAGGGATGCTGGCGAACCGTTGTTGATAGCTTATGCCCTATGAATGGTCAAAGTAAGTAAGGTAAACGACAAGACATCCTCATCTTATCATCATCATCATCATCATCATCATCATCATCATCATCATCATCATCATCATCAGCGGCAGCAGCTGTAGCAGCAGTAGCAGCAGCAGCACCGCCACCAGCACCAACACCATCACCACCACCAGCATCATCATCATCATCTCCAGCAGCAGCAGCAGCAGCAGCAGCAGCAGCAGCAGCAGCAGCAGCAGCAGCAGCAGCTTTGCGCGTGCTGGGATCAACCAAGGTTTGCCCTATCTGAATCTCAGTTTCCAGAAAACTATGTAAGCTGTTGAATAGCTTGAAAACTAATTTAACTGGTTGAAGTCAAATTAATTTCAAAAAATTCAATAGAATCTTTATTGCATGGTAAAGCCATACAATTCGTACAACAATGCTTAGATCGTTATCAATTATGCGTTCGTGACGAACTTATCTACGCCATTCTTGACGAAATGGATTATGACGTCATCCTACACGTCACGTAATTGTTTATATCGTAATATGATTGATGGAGAAACTGGACTCCTCCATTAGAGTCCACAACTAATAGGGAGATTCATCACTAGATACATCCATTTCTGGCTAAGCTCCGTCGTTTGTACACATGTTGGAATCAATTTGAAACAATGAAATCTGAATTCCCAGACTCAAAATACGATGAAATTGGTCAAACAATTTAACAGAATGTTTATTAAATTGTAAGGTCAACAGATACATTCAATTCGTTCACTTTTGTGACGGCCCCTCCGAGTTTTGTGACAAAACCACACCACTTTAATGGTGACGTCAGCTAAGATGTAATAAAAATGTTATTGGTTTGACTGGCGTCTATCTAGTCCCTGATTGCAGGTCCCATTCACCCCATATCTACGCTGGTTTATATTTCAGTCCATTGTTGGCAACTTCCCCAGTTTTAAATTGGTACCCATTTATACTCTTGGGTGGAGAGAGGCGACGAGAAGTGAAAGAGATTGCCTATGTTTCTTCCACCGATTGCTCGTCCATCACCTGATCGGCTGACAGTCGAGCAGGATGTGAACCCCGCCCGGCTGATTACCAGTCGATCACGTTAACACCACGGCCAATCGTCTCCCCTCTAATATGTAATGTATTTGACTAGGACATCATATACTTGGGTGACAGATCGGATATCCCAATTGCATTAAAACCTGTGTTGAAAGACCACTTTGTGGAGCGCACACAATTAATCACAATGGTGGTCTCTTAATACAGACATTATACTATACTTGATATGATTTTGGAGCCAATATGGGGTGGCTCTTTAAAGACAGGTGGTTTTCGACCACTTGTCTTAGAGAACCACCATCTTTTGTTGCTATATTAGTAGGTGGTATATTGCGGATGTGTGAATGTGTTTTGCCACATTTTTGAGTTTTCGAATTTTCCGGATTTCTTTTTATCACGACCAAAGTCGTGGAAGCCTAGTGAATCGTCGCATCCTTTTCTATGCTAAGATATGAACCAACTCGTACCAGTAGATACAGAGATATCCACAGATTCAGTATTTGATTCGATCCGGATCATGGATCTTTTATCCGGATCAGGGCCAATGCCTGTAAATCCTCTTGCACGGCGAGTTCCTTCGTTGTGTTAAAATCTGAGCCAAATCGGATCTGTTGTTTGTTTAGATACAGCTCCGGACACACAGACAGAGAGACATAAAGACAGACACACAGACAAATCCGATTGCAATACCCTCTTCCCCTTACGAGGCCAGGATAACAATACAACTTGGCCGTAGGCAAGCCACGTTATCGACGTTTCTTCATGCTGCAACGATTTAGTTTGAAGTTTCCATCCTGCAAGGAAATAAAAGCCAAAGTAGATAGTGAGTGTGACCAACTAGAATGCTCTGAATCTCAATTATCAGAAAACCATACAAGGAAGCTGTTGAACATTTTGAACCTAATTTAACTGGGTGCTGTGCAAAAGCAACACGTTAAAGTAAAAAATTCAACAGACTGTTTGTTAACTAATAAAGACATACAATTCGTACAAGTCAGTGTCATCAATTAAGTGTTCGTGACGAACATAGCTACGCCATTCATGACGTAATTGATTACGACGTCATCCTACATGTTACGTAGTCGATTTTGACGTCAGATGATTGATGGATATACCGGGAAAACCATTCAGCGTTCACCCGTACTTAAAAAATTGTATGCTTTAACCCTTTAACCGTTAAATCTGTTCAAGACAAAATTTCCCGTTTTGCATAGAAAACACCCGTGCAGACCAAAGAGATGGTTATTTTGAAACTGTATCACTAGAATGATTGGCTCGGTTAACTAGCCAATCATTCCAGTAATACATTTAAAAAAATTGTTTTCTATTGTTCTGAAAATGGACATTTATAAAAATCAAAACAAGAGGCAGTTTTTAGGCTCGCGTGTTAAGGTGTTAAGCCAGCTGTAGTTACAAAATGGTCAAGTGTCGACAATTTAGTAAATTGGCGGATGCAAACTGCAATTTTCATTTTCTCATAGGAAATACCCGTGCAGACCAAAGATAGGCTTATTTTTGAAAATGTATTACTGGAAGGACTGGCTCTGTTATCGAGCTATTCAATCCGGTAATAAATTTTCAAATATAGTATTCTCTTGGTCTGCCAATGGACATTTATCAAGACAACTGTAAGATGCGTTTTGGTCAGTTTATGCGTTAAGTTGTTAAACCAGGGTAGATATATGATGGTCAAGCGGAGACAGTTTAGTGAATTGGCGGATGCAAACTGCAATAACATCTTACATACCAACAATGTCGACACATAAAACCGTACAACCCATCAATTTTTAAACTTACCAAGATTTCTATTCCACGAGGAAGGTGAAACAGTTACAAACCCAATGAACTCATTATCTCCAGAAATGACATGACCAGCATGGCAATGCAAGATATGAAATGGAAAACAACGTGGTTGTTTTCTATTGTTTTATGCTTACATACCAACAATATCGACACATAAAACCGTACAACCCATCAATTTTTAAACTTACCAAGATTTCTATTCCAAGAGGAAGGTGAAACAGTAACAAACCCAATGAACTCATTATCTCCAGAAATGACATGACCAGCATGGCAATGCAAGATATGAAATGGAAAACAACGTCATATGATACGATCTTTGTACGCAACAAACTAAAAGCTTAATGAACCAGAACGTGAAGGAAACCAGAAGAGCAAGATGACAAGAGATCTACGTTCCTGTGGTACCTCATGACATTAATCATGGCAACTGTAGCAGAAGTAACAGAGCTGCAAAGGTTATTCATACGAAAGTGACCTGCAACTGTTCTCGCTAGTCACTACTTCGCAGAAAGCATTGTGAAAATACCTCATAATATAATAGAGATACCAGAGAGAGTGCGTTTGGAGACAAAGGAAAACATACAAAATCCCGTAGCAACAGATATCATGAAAAAAAAAAATAATAATGGACCTCTCCATTTTTAGCCAATCTCTAGCTAAGTTCCACCCACACATCGCTCGCGTTGAGATCGATCGATCTCTGAAATCCGTGATTATCAATTTCCAGAAAACTATACAGGTAATCTATTGAATATTTTGGAACTAATTTGACTGGGTGCTGTTGCTGCCTATGGCAGCAACAGCGTCCAGTCAAATTAGTTTCGAATTGTTCAAAAGCATGTTTATTAACTAGAAGAGACACGGACGGACTATTATGAGTTAAAACAAACCAAATAGAATTATTTATGACGTAATAATTTTGACGTCATCCTACACGCCGCTTAGATGATTATGACGTCATATAGCGCCATATGATAGATGGATACTCTGAAAAGGTGAATTGACCTTTTAAATCATACCCAGCAGCAACAACAAATTCATTATGATACATGGAAAATGTTGTTGAGTTGATTGATGCTACCTTTACCTTGAACTTGAACTTGAAACTTTTATTTACACCCAGGTCATACATACATGATATATGGGGAACATGATTTTACAATCATCAACATTTTTGTCATCATCGTCATTATCACACTATTTATCAATGCTTGTTATATGTGTATTTACATTCGTTTTTCTTCTTGCCGTCGTAATTTCCGTTTACTAGTCTGAAGCCCTCATCTGCATAATCATCACCACCAATGCCACCAACATTTGCTCTTGTTGTTGTTGTTGTTGTTGTAGTAGTAGTAGTAGTAGTAGTAGTAGTAGTAGTAGTAGTAGTAGTAGTAGTGGTAGTAGTAGTAGTAGTAGTAGTGGTAGTAGTGGTAGTGGTAGTGGTAGTAGTAGTAGTAGTAGTAGTAGTAGTAGTAGTAGTAGTAGTAGTAGCAGTTGTTGTTGTTGTTGTTGTTGTTGTTGTTGTTGTTGTTGTTGTTGTTGTTGTTGTTGTTGCAACAGCGCCCAGTCAAATTAGTTTCAAAATATTCGACAGAATGATTATTAAATGTTAAAGACATATAATTCGTACAACGTGTCGGTCTATTAAGCGTTTAAGACGGACTAAATCGAGTCATTCATGCTGTAATTGATGATGACATCATCCTACGCGTGGATCGATGGATAAACTGGAAAGGTCAATTAGGCCATATGCATCGCCGAAGTGGAGAAGAGACACTACGATACCTGACTTACAGGAGACGAAACAACGTCTTAGTTGTCTTTTTCCATTTCTCATGCGTATTCAGTATGGTCTGAATAAAGAGCCTCGTCTTCAGGCTCCTTAATTCACAACTATCCAGTAAGATGCACGCCTAAATTAAAAATTCCTGAACAGAGCTGCCCGTGGCAAGATTGATGGACAGATCAGGAAGGCATTTGCATTAAGGGAAGGACAACCACAAGGACCCCTTTAGCTTTGTCGCAGTGCCCTTTATACTACCTCCATAGATAATATCACCACCAACATACGAAATCATATCAACAGCACTCGCTACACGCATATATGACATCACAATTTGGGCTAGCTGCGCAACAACATCAAACCTACGATGGCAGTAGCCTGACCATACGTTTGGTCAGCACCCCAATGATTTGAAGTATTGATTCACATCAGTTGGTGAAAAAGAAGGGAAAACTAGCTTGGCAATGTGCGCTTTCAACAGTTTTGGAACATTGGTAGCACCAGAACGTATCTAGTGTAAGAGGCTGCTATGGCGGTCGTAATGGATTATTCATACACTATTAAACGTATCCACTCCACGACCGGGTTCTGCTTTTTCTGTGGCTCATCAAGCATATGCAAGATTAACCCTCGAGGACCTTTGAACTCGTAACATCTAGATTATGTAACATACCCTGATAACGCAGGTTACTGGGCTAGTACTGGGCCAATACCGGGCTTATCAGGGCGCTGTATAGTAATCTGATATATCGTAATTATCAACTGCGGAAATAAATTAATTGCATTGATTGTGCGCTCAAACAGTTGCTTGTTTTCAAAATGGCCACAAATCATTCTCTAGCCAATATCTCTACGATTTTGACAGTTGCGTGCAGGATGAATAGTCTGCCTTATCAGTTAGTTGCATCATGCAGATACGTTAGTGATTGTGAAGGAAAGATTGCTGATATGTGGTACTTAGAGATGGCCAGTGATAGATATCATCGTGGCATGGATATATTCTGGATGATAATGCGCCATGCTTACGCCGAATATCAAGATGACCGGAGATGACTTCAGGTGCCACGCGCCGGATAACTTGTTTACGATCCGTTCCCTACGTGCATGAACATCGCTAGAATTAGTTTTATGATTTTATCAATATAGAGTTTAGTATTGGTATTAATGGAGTATATATTGTTTCTGTTCCTGTTCCTGTTTCTGTCATCGTTTTCTTCGTCTTTGCCTTCTTCGCCTTCTTCTTCTTCTTCTCCTTTTCTTCTTCTTCTTCTTCTTCTCCTTCTTCTTCTTCTTCTTCTTCTTCTTCTTCTTCTTCTTCTTCTTCATTGGGCTTTTAACAGTTTTCTATGTAATGTTGAAAACAATGATCTTATATTCAACGGATTTTTTTAACCTGTTATGTTTTATTGTTTTTATACGTTACTTGGTATAGATCATATTTGCTATAAGTAATTATGTAATACTATATAATTTCTGATATGCTAATGATTTTGTAAATATATATATTGTGAAGGAGATTATGTGATACTATGTAAACGTATGGTATCTTAAAAGGGGGTTTGTTAAGTGGAATAAGTGCAATAAAATATCATGAAAAGTCCTCTTCTTTTTCTTCTTCTTCTTCTTCTTCTTCTTCGAACTATTAGATCGACCTATTGACATTCCCAGGTCAGTATACAATTAAGAATTATCATGCAATATTAATGATGACTCGGGTTTTACTGTATTGATACCATCTCTTTGCATGAAGGAACTGTACAAGATGTCTTTATTAAAATGTTACTCAATGATTTCACATAATACCAAAAGTAACATATGGAGAGATCTACTTTCTCTAAATATTGATTTTACAGATAATTGTCTCTGTTTTTATGAATATCCGTGTACATACTACGAAGGAGATTTGTCATGGAAGGTTTTCAATGGGGCACTCAACACTGGTGTTTTTCTATATAAGGCCGGATATTGTATTAATGATAAATGTGTTTACTGTGGCGATCGTGAAGATTTAGCACATCTTTTTATAACATGTTCACGTCTCCAACCACTTTTGTGTGCTGTTAGACGAGCAGTTCTATTTTTAACACTGGCTGATGAATTTAAGCCTGAGAATTATGTCAAAGGCTTTTTTCCATGCCCACATTGTTCGTCTAAATCTGCACGTAAAATTAAACATCGTATATGCAATTGGATCATGGCAAACGCTAAAATGGCTACCTATGTAACGCGGCAGCGTCTAATGAATGGCAATGGTCAGACGAACGCCCTTCGAGAATGTATTTCTCGAATGCGAGCTCGTGTGACTATTGAATTTAAATACCACCAGAAAAATGTGTCACTAGAAAACTTTAACAATTTTTGGTCAATTGACCACTTCGTCTGTAGTACTGAGGACGGTATTTTAACATTTAATGGTATTTAGTTATACCTTTCAATATTATTTTTGTCCACTTTCATCATTTTACATTTTAATGACTGATGACTGATGATTTTGATGACTGATTCCCATTGATTTTTTATACTGATTTGATTGTTGTTCTTTACAAAATTGACGTAGATCTGTGATATATTGACATATTTGTTATTCTTCATAAATACAATGTTTATTTAAATGATACTCAGACTAATTCAGGAATATATTTATATATGACGTGTTTTAAAAAATAATTTATGAGTGATGTATTA
Organism: Chaetoderma sp. LZ-2023a; assembly: GCA_034401795.1. Classification (NCBI taxonomy): domain Eukaryota; kingdom Metazoa; phylum Mollusca; class Caudofoveata; order Chaetodermatida; family Chaetodermatidae; genus Chaetoderma; species Chaetoderma sp. LZ-2023a. The sequence continues at coordinate 65,414,843 of CM067359.1, forward strand.
AATTAAAGCGTTTTTTATGAATCCAAAATAAAGTACATGAAAAGTATTCTTCTTCTTCTTCTTCTTCTTCTTCTTCTTCTTCTTCTTCTTCTTCTTCTTCCTCACTGCATCTAAATTATGGCATAAATTTACTGTCATTGATCCATCAGTAGATCTTGTAAATTCAATCCAGAGACATTTAATTAATTTTGCATGGATTGGAAAACATTGGCTACCAAGAGAATTATTATCGCTATCGTTAGAAGACGGTGGACAGGGATTGGTGCATCTGAATTCTAGAATTACATCTTTTCGTATTTGCTATGCACAATATTTTCGGTATTTTCGTCAATCGCATCCTTGTTTTAAGTTTACTAGCTGGTTTCTAAAGCGAGCGCATGAGTTCAATTATGATGATCAGCTGTTTTATATTGACCTTGATACAGGTACTCTTGGAAATGTAGCATCTTTTTATAAAACATTGTTAACATCCTGGTTTTCTTTTACTGTCTCCCGAGAGTCATTGCCATCTTGTACAGCGGATATTCTCCACGAGCCACTGTTTCTAAATGGAATGATTAAAAACCACCGAACTGGGCTAACCTTTTATTTAAAAGATTTTATAAGTGCCAATATCACTACAGTAGCTGATATTGTTGATTGTCACCAGAAAGTGTCTGTTGATGTTTTGTCAAATAAATTTCCCAATCATTCAAAGCGGTTACTAGATAATAACCGTAATACGTTATGGAAAAGTTTGCCATTGGAATGGCGGCACAAGATTAATCGTCCAGGTAATGTGCCTAGTTCCCTGCATCAAATTGACCTTTCGTTTACTAATGACCTTTTTAAATGTACTGTATCATTTCCATCTAACAGCCCGAAAGAATTGTATAGAATGTCATTGTTAAAATGTTATGCAAATAGTATACGTAGCAATAGTATTAATGTATGGGCAGATGTTTTGTTGTTAGATATTTCCTCTGTGACTAATTGTCGTTGATTTTACGAATTTCCATGTACACGCTTTGAGGGTGATTTATCATGGAAAATTCTACATGGCGCATTGGGAACAGGCATATTTCTTTACAAAGCAGGTTATCGTCCTAATGATCACTGCCCTCACTGTGGTGAACAAGAGGACATTACCCATATGTTTTAACGTGCTCACGTATTCAGCCATTACTTTTAGCTGTAAAAAGACCCGTGTTGCATTTATCGGAGACCGATGTTTTTGACATGGCTGATTATGTGAGAGGTTTTCCCTGTCCCCAATGCTCAGCCAAATCCAAACGAAAAATTAGACACCGTTTGTCTAATTGGCTTTTATCCAATCGTAAATTGTCTATCTATGTTAGCAGACAACATCTTTTGGATGGCAATACACGAACTGATCGACTCCGAGAATGTCTCTCGAGATTGCACTCACGAATTCAAATAGAATTTCAGTTTTATCGAAACAAGGGGACCCTGGATGTTTTCGAATACTTTTGGGCGTTTGACAGTTTTTTGTGCACGATTGAAAATGATAATCTTGTTTTTAATGGGCTTTTATAAATTGTTATCTTTCAAGGTTTTATACGTTGCTTATTTTTGCTTATATCTTGAAGTTTGTGATACATTTTGATATGCTCATGTTTTATATTCATACACTGTATTGAGTTTTTATGTTTTATGTAATCGTATGATATTTTAAAGTTTTTGTCAAATGGAATGAGTGTAATAAAGTATATGAAAAGTCCTCTTCTTCTTCTGCTTCTTCTTCTTCTTCTTCTTCTTCTTCTTCTTCT
>CM067359.1:65421611-65554111 GCA_034401795.1 Chaetoderma sp. LZ-2023a
GTTCAAAGGAAGTTGAGACGTCAAATTACATGGCCGCCGTGAGCCAGTCAATCTGTAGCGTGTTTGGCGGCCATATTTGATTTTTTATTTGATACGGTTTGAGGCCGAAATTGTTGTTTTTCTATATGATTTTGGGTATTCTGATTTCAAAATTGTCATTTTCGAAAATGTCGGTTAAACGGTTTGGCAGCCATCTTAGACCATTTTCCCGCCAAAAGCTCTCATGCTAAAGCAATAGGAAATTAAAAAATATCGTCTTCTTAAGAACCATTGGCCAGATTTCAATTTGCCAGCCATATTTGATATTTTTATTTGATGGATTTTGAAGCCGAAATTGGTTTTGCATAGGTTTTAGGTGATCTGATTTCAAATTTGTCATTTTCGAAACTGTCGGATAAACTGTTTGTCGGCAATCTTTGAACATTTTCCCGCCAAAACTCCCATACTAAAGCAATGAGAAATCTATAATGGCTTCTTAGCGAGAAGCACTGGGCTGATTTCAAGTGTAATTGACAGGAAATATCATTAGGTTATAGGGATACAAGTTTGTCCAAAGGAAGATGATCGGCCAATTACGGCCATCTTAGATTTGGCCGACTTTTAGAAACGTCTTTAAAAATCGTCTTCTCTGAAACGGCTTGGGGACTCGATGCAAGAAATATTATCTATGCAAAAGAGCTGAAACAAGTTTGTTCGACGGAACTTGATTTGCCATATGGCTTGGCGGCCATCTTGGATGCCCTAGTTTTCTCGAAGATCACTTCTTCTGCTGAACCGCTGAAAGGATCAGGCCGGAATTTGGCCGATATTATTAGGGCCGAAATGCCATTAAAATTTGGACCAGAGAAGATGTTATGTCAAAAAACATGTCCGCCATGAATCAATCACAATTTAGCGGTTTTAACGGACCTCTTGTATTTTTTTGCAAATCTTTGCGAAAATCATAAAAGGATTACTTATTAACTACTAGGCCAATTTTAATAAAACTTGTCTAAACCTTCTTTACAGAAATTTGATTGGTAAATTTGTCCCGTGGTAATCTCATTTTGTTCGGTTATGCCAGTGGCCAATAATTCCAGGTGAGGGATAAAGGCCTCTTGAGCCCTCTTGTTTACAATGTAAGAAATACTATGCTGAATATTTTTGTAACTAACTTGACATACCCAAGGAATCAAAGGCTTTGTATCAATTTTGTATCAAAATGCCCAAGAATTCACCTTTCCAGACTATCCATCTATCATCTGACGTCATATGACGTCATGATCATCTAAGCACCGTGTGGGATGACGCCATACTCGGTACGTCATAACTGATTCTATTTGGCCCGTCTTTAACTCCTAGTAGTCCGACTCGTTGTACGATTTGTATGCCTCTACTATTTAACAAACACGTTGTTGAATATATTGAAATACATAGGCAGCAACAGCGCCCAGTCAATTATCGTGACCTCATCATAGGGAGTGCAATCCTAGTACGTGAGGCCAGCGCAGAAATAGTGGTAATGCCTGAAGCAATGCCATCATAGTAGATAATGAGATCTAATGATGTAATGCCATCACAGGAAGTAATGTACGTCATTCTAGGAAGCAACAACAGAACAGGAAGTAAGGTCAACACGTGAAGCAACACCAACACAGGAAGTAACGCCAGCACAGGAAGCAATGCAATGCTAGGAAGCAACACTGACACTTGCAGCAACGACATCACATGACTTGCGTCATTATCACCACATGTAGAGCCGAACTTAGGACTCAAGGGGACCTGTGCACAGCTTATGAAAATCGTACCCAAGTTCAGGTTCACTTTATTCCACTTTGGGCCTTCAGGGTGATGTGAAGCGGCCCTCGGAACTGCCGTTAACGTGGTGAGAAAGATAGAGTCCAGTTTCAACTATAATGCTGCTGGAGACGCCTGAGGTCAGTCCGCTGTGTGATTTGGCCACATCAGTCTTATACAGTACATGTTTCAAATGCAAAATATAAAAATACTGCTGAACATTTTGAAAATAATTGGATTGGAAGACATTTCTTTCTTTTGGAAACACGTTGACTTGTTTATGAGCTGTACTATAGGTGTGGCATCTATGCGTCATCTTGAAGCCATGCAATGGGGGGGGGGGGGGCGGGGCGGGGGGGGGGGGGGCGGCCCAAATCTATGACAAACAGATTTTTTGTGTCACTTTTAGGGGGTTCTGGGAATTTGGGTGCCCTGTGCAAATACACTTGCTGCACTGCCTTAAGTTCGGTCCTGATCAGTACATAAGGTAATGTAAGCGTAAGAGTAGCGGGGAGTAATGTAACCACAGGAAGCAACGTCAGTCCAGCAAATGACGTCATGTTACATGAGGTAACAAATCATTAATGTTAGATCGAAGTGAATAACAAAAATCCAAAAAATTATAAGTCACCATTTACATCATTATATATGCATGGGCGCATTCGCTCGCACGCACGCACGCACGCACGCTCGCACTCATCAATCAATTACGCACACACTCACGCACGCACATACACACCAGGAGATATCTTTATAAGAGATCCAAATAGTAATACGATCTCTCTAACACATGTGTAGAAGGATGGAATGCTCTTGTAAATGTCAATGGTGTATACATAGCGCGCTAACAGAAGAAACAAATTATCAAACCGATGGAGGTATCATTCCTGAAATGATGACGATTAATTATCTCGCATTTGTTACGTCAATGGTGTGTAAATGTGGGTGGTAGATGGGGTGGAGGCTAGAGGATGCGAGTATGTGTGTGGTTTTCCGTGATCGACGAGCGTAATCTGATACTGGGATATATCAGCCACCCCTGAGTACAAATAAGTTTAGTACTCAATGTCTCCGCCTAACACGGCTCCCTATCGCTTTTGCATAAGAAAATACAATTCTACAAGAACTTAAATAAAGTAAGACATTTGGTCGTTTTAGTATCGATCCAGCAATTCAAGTGTGCGATTCGCATACACGTCATTCCAAACGTTAAACGGCAGATTGTTTGAACTTGGAACGTTGCCGCTTTTAGAAACATTCTCTGGAGACAGCTTTTGCGTGTTATGTTTAGAAAAATGTCTTTTAATGATGTAAGCGTTTAGATAGGATACATTTCGGGGGGTTTCATTTATCAAATAGAGCTGGCAATAGCAATTAGTGAGTGAAACCATAACATTGTTTCACTGTCTTGGTGATGCAAGCCACCAAACAATAATTGCTATGCGTAATAAGTCTTGGATCTGCTGAGTATTTTGACAATAATTTGACTGAAAGTTGTTAGTGGCTTATTGTTATCAAAATATTCAGTAAATCCAGAGTTAAACCCCATGGATAATGTAGTCGGAAGAAACTCCAGCAGGCAGACGGGTAAACACAAGCCCCTCAATATTATATTGTTTAAACACAAGTACCCTCATTTTCAAGGTATGGTCGACCATATAGGTAGTTTAATTTGTTGAATTTAGAATAAACGTTATTTGATTGGAAGCTGTTGTTGCAATAAGTAGCAATAGCCTTGCCGCATTAAGCAGCAACAGCCTCCATGACAATAGTATGATTTAATCTATCGCTCAAACATCTGCCATCATGTAATCAAACACGTCACACTATTACCATCTGCATATGAATACTGTTGCAACACTTATGTAGAACGTTTTGCTGGCTAAGCAAACTGAGCATCTGTAATAGTCAGTACGCCCGCCCCCTAAAGGAGAAGAGTCTCTTGCTATTGTGCCTGTCTGTCTGTCTGTCTGTCTGTCTGTCTGTCTGTCTGTCTGTCTGTCTGTCTGTCTGTCTGTCTGTCTGTCTTGCTGTCTCTCTGTCTGTCTGTCAGTCGGTCGGTTGTCGGTCGATCGTCGGCCATCGGATGGTCGGTCTGTCGGTTCGTCAGTTAGTCGGCTGGCCGGCCTGCCGGCTTGCCTGCCAGCCACCTGCATGCATGCCTGCCTTCCTGCTTGCTTGCGTGCCTGCCTGCCTGCCTGCCTGCATGTCTGAATGCCTGTCTGTCTGTCCGGATCGGTATCTCATGATCCAATGTGGATTACATTTTATCACAACTGTGCAAGAGGATTTCCAGATTTCAGACCGGATTAAATTCTGGATCTGTGGATATCTCGGAAACTGCTCGTCTGATTTGGCTCAAATCTTAACACAAGAAAGAATGTGACCATACACTAGGATTCAACATGACGTACAAAGTAGCAGTTACAATTATGGATATGGCGGGTTACTGGGCCGGCACAGGGCCCATGCCGGCTTATTGGCCAAGTGTTGATCCAGTACCGGCCCAGTAACCTGTGTTATCATCTGCATAGCTTCTTGAAAGATAATAATTGAGAGATTCTCGCGAACCAGATTATACATTATGGCAAACATATGATATAATGTCAAATAAAACTGGCACCCGTGAAAGTCCAAACGGATGCAAAGATCACTAAAACAATCTATTAGATAGAAATTATGGCTGAGGTCTAGACAGATAGCACCGATACAATCTAATGCCACTAACCGCACGCACGAGTAGCGGTGAAATGCAGTAGCTATGGAGTCTGCTTTTCTTCTAATACAAGCCAGCTAATTGCCGTAGAACCATGTAGAGCCATGTGTTACGGATGAAAGCTCGTGTCCCTAGGCGCTTGTTGTACCGGTTCCATTAGTTACTCTACCGATTCCATTAGTTCGTAACCGGTTCCATTAGTTGAATAACACGTAGCACGCACGCGCGCACGCATTCATGTACGCACGCACGCACGCACTCATGCGCGCACCCGAAAGCCATACTCTCTCCTGCTTGCAAGTTGATGGTCATTATTAACATCGTTTAGAATTAATATAATATATATAGAGATATATAGTCCAGACCGTATTTTAATTCGTCACGATCACTGTCTCTCGTGCTGGCTTATTGTCCTCATTTATACGCTACATTACATCTTCTTGTCCACCTCTGTGATTCCATAACACTCGCCAAAAATTTGCGAGTACCATTTACCTGCACGCGGTATCATTGCGTTATTTTATTGCATTTTTATTGGTGATATTGCGATATTTTTGTCAAATTTCTTTCAAAAGTGACAACACAGTTTTTAAGCTTTGATATCTAGCTTTCCACTGAGACCATTACTAAATGTTTATGTACGGGGGCGAGAGATGTAGATTCAAAATACTGACGACTAGATTAAAAAATGGTACACTGGCCTAATCTAACAACATATAATTATAATATTATTGATTTCCTAATTTTTCCTACAAATTAGTTCTTATAACTTTAGACAGTGCATCAGCTTTAACTACTAGTGTTACCTTTTCGTTGCTAGGTTCAATGTGCTCTATCCCACAATGGAATCTTTTCGCTATACCGAGCGATCAGTTTTTCCGCATCCTGCCATTCTGCGTTCCGCATACCGCTTACCACGTGTAGGTAAATTGATCAAGGAAAAAAGTAAATAGCGATCTGAAGTATATTCCGCGTTCCGTTTCCGCAACCGTCTACAGGTAAAACACATCTTAGTGTAACTCCGACACCTCGTTGTCCTGTAGTTGTTGGTATATCATCCAGTTCAGACTCGACGGCGTACCCGCGGTATTCACCGACCCGCCAATGCTAGTTAGCTGGCTTCGCAGAATCAGCAGGGAGACTGTGGGCGACCAGGGTGGACAAAGACCGACCTCTATAGGGCCGGTGGAATGATCACATTCCAGTGAGTCTGGGAAATCATCCCTGGCAATGCGAAATACCACTGCCTCGTCCCAACTATTTGTATTACCGGTATGGCATAGCATCTTTGGCTTACTTAGTCATCAGCTATTATATAACTGTGTCCCTTAGTAACAGGGATGGCGCAGTAAGTCGAAGTTGGCTTCTTGAGACCGTTATTATTAGGGATTAGCCACTGCTAATTTACGGCGTACCACTTAGTGGTGGGTGACGATACTGCACCATCTACTCAGTATCTCGGCAGAAGTACCTATCTTATCCATATATAAGGCATCCGAGTGGGGGATAAGCCCTAGCGTGGCATACTTGTTTAATATAAACTAATGTCTCACATAGGACAATAAATTGGCTTTGTGAGAGGAAAGTGCCTCGAGCGGGCCTCCGTAGCAGGAAAGTGCTACCACGCCATAGCGGAGGAGAAGAGTCTGTTTGATACCATTCTCCTATTCAGAAACAATGCAGGAGAGCTGAATTATATATGTGTTATAAGGGTTTTATTGTGATGTACGCTGGTTTACGTAGAGATGGTGCAGTTAACTCCCTCACTTTGTCATTGAGTTAGTCGGTGCCACGTTATTTTGGCGGGCCTTTTCAAGGAATTAAACTAACCTTTATGTATTGTGTTCAGACACAGAAGGATTTATGCCGCAGACGTTGACAAAGTTTGTCTTCTTGCGTAGCTCGCTCAGGCACCCATCTCCGTACATACCTATTGAGCAGAGCCCTCAAGCGGACGACGCGAACATGTTGCCTGCGCGACCAGTCGTGGAGCCGATGAGTGACTCTTGACTACATGTCAGCACAACCACAAATAACAAGACAAAGACATGACAGCACACCATCTTAACATCTAATATATCTTATCCGAAATATTTGAGTTTATATTAGGGTTTGGCGAGGTGCAGCGCATCACGTGTCTATTGGTGCAGGCACGAGAAATGGTACTTAGTGAAAAAGTGTTGCTGTTTAGAAAATGGCGTGATGCCTTATTATAAGCGTAAATGCGTATTTTTATCCTAAGCCAAGTAACTTAACATAATTAGAAAAGGAATAGTTAAAGAATGGCACTCGCTGCAGTGCAATTTACACAGTAAACCATAAATGTCTGACTAACCTTAGCGCCTACTTGTAATCAGCGCAATGATAACTATATATAATAATTTAACTAAGGGGCGGTTGATAGTCATTAGCGCATAGAAGTCTATGAGGTATGATGGTGTAGACGAGTGCGTTCCTTAAGTGGTGGTGCGCCATCAGATGGTTACAAATAAGCCCTCTTTAAAGTCAAATATCAAAACGAATAATCAGCTGTAGGTGAAGTATCTTGCACCGTAGAAACTCGGGAACAGTTAGATTATGAAAGAGGTGCAGGAAGAGGACACACTTGATGCGACAAAGGCGTGTGGATAAAGTTATTAGCTCAACGGCATAAGACAATCTTTGTCACAAGCTCAGGTGAGGCGATGAAGGCCATGCCCAACAGTGAAGAACGATTTTTGTTAAAATGACCTAGGTACTTGAAGTTTTTAGCGCTAGATCTATGCTATTTAGTAAACCATATTTTGGTGTGGCTCAGACAGGTCTGGCGAGATATCAAACGAGCAGTTCGATAAACAGTCAATTTAAGATGCTGTAGACCAAGATTGGCGCCTTCCAAAGGTGGTGCAGGTATTTTATCGCGCCTCTATAACTTCGAGGTAGCTTATAACCTTCTACTTTTGGTTTTATTAGTCCTCAAAGGGACAGAAAAATTTCTTGGTGCATTCTCGGGTTCCTGCATCCGATCACGGCATCAGATTTGGTAAAAAACTGCGCAGTCTAGATTGCCAAAAACGGCTGCTCAACGCAGTGTTTGCGAGAGCCTTATGGTATCTCCCCGTCCCGACTGAGGAATCGTAAACGATATGGGTTCTTTTATACTTTATGGTGACCAATCAGAAGTCACCACAGGCGTCATATGACCTTCATCCTGACTGGATGCTTACTACGCGCGATACGGGCCAAAGTGTGTTTACAACTTAGTTTTGACTCGATTCTAATTTAATGATATCCCCGCCATTAATCGTCCGATTTTAATTCTGTAAACAGATTCGGGGTCGTGAACGAATCCTGGTTAAGATTCCTCCCATGAAGAGTGAGATTACGATTTGGGAAAACGAGCGATTATATAAACATAAGATGGCTTACTCCACGCTGTCTATGCAGCACAACCAGTCTACCTCGAATGACGCGTATGCACGATGCGCGGTCTTACGGACTTATATTTGTGACGCTACTTCTATGGGGCTAGTACGCCAGTCCATAGAACCGTGGTGTCTGTTTGGAGCATCTCAGCCAGGGCTGCTTTGTACCCGGCGCTAAGCGATCCACACAACACCCGTCCAAAAATGATAAGCTTATATTGGCCTAATAACATTATCAAATTGATAGTCAAGGAGTTCAGGGATCTTCCGATCCCAACACGGGCGAGGGGTGGGAGGAGCTTAGCCAAAGATGGACGGGACATAGCTGAAAATGAATTCCTCCATTAACGCATTTACCACGAAAATGGTAAATCCTTAAATTCTATACATTTTCTATGCAACTGTAGATTCAGTGATTTTTTTTATTCGCACAGGTCTGTGATGGTTTCCGTAAGTACCTATTCACGTAGTGAGAATGAATGAACGATTTACTCTCAGTTCGTTGGTTCAGGTGAATATTATTTATAGAAAATCGTAGCAAATGGAAATCAACCTGTAGATTAAAGATACTCCCAAATATTCCAAATTACTTTCCTTTGTGGCTGATGTGAGCTTTTTACTTAGAAAATCTAAAACTTATCAGAGTATTTTCAAGATGAAGAGAATTGTTATTGTTAACAAGCGCCAGAACACAACACATTTCATACATTTTCAACAAAAATAGGAGGCTAACAACAGCTAACAACAGCCGTTCATTTTTCTTATTCACGTAAGCCATTAAGGCAAACATAATCCACGTCAGACGCCATTTGTCAGAATATCCACTATTTGTTTTGGGCCAATCAATACAGGGCTCTGATTTGCCCCTCAAGTATCCGACGTCATAATCAAGTACGCCACATGTTAACTGATATCACAATTAAAACTGTACAAATTGCGTCTTTAATGAATTTACCTTATGTACAGCAATAACCCATTTCTAAGAATACCAATCTGACATTTTTTATAATCAGTTATTATATGTTTATTATAATCTAAATCCTGATGACCCCCAGAATATGACCACTATAATTTTAGTACTTTGTTATTGAGATGGCGGTACAATAACAGTAATAATTCTGTCATTACTAATTATGAAGTACGTGTAAAAAATAACTGTAACTTTCATAATAATTCTAAGTTACTACTACTACTACTACTACTACTACTACTACTACTACTACTACTACTACTACTACTACTACTACTACTACTCCTACTACTACTACTACTACTACTACTACTACTACTACTACTACTAATACTGCTGCTGCTGCTGCTGCTGCTACTGCTACTGCTATTGCTGCTGCTGCCGCTACTACTACTACTACTACTACTACTACTACTACTACTACTACTACTAATACTACTACTACTACTACTACTACTACTACTACTACTACTACTACTACTACTACTACTACTACTACTACTACTACTACTACTACTACAACTACTACTACTACTACTACTAATACTACTACTACTACTACTACTACTACTACTACTACTACTACTACTACTACTACCGAAAGCACAATCAGTGGTTATATAACTAGATAAATACCAAAATATGTAATTATGAATTGATATATAATGTCTGATCGCCATAACATTTAAAATTTCTGTAAATTCATATTCCCCATATGCCATTATGTGGCCTGGGTGTAAATAAAAAATCTGAAATCTGAAAATGAATTTACAAATTATTAACATCTGTTGTTGTAGAAAGCAACATTCCTCAGTCAAATTAGCTCCAAAATATTCAACAGCTTACCTCTATTATTACTTTGAAAAAATAGATTCTGAGAAATCAGCTTTAACACATTCATGACAAAGCGAGCCGAAACCTGCCTCTGCAGTGGTCTTGAGGAATACTAATTTGCAGGCCAAGAGAAGACTATTTTTTAAAGTTTACAACTGAGATAACTGGCTTGCTAAGCGACCCACGGAAGTCAGCGATTCCAGTAGTAAATCTTAAAAAAATACGCTTCTCTTGGCCTGCAAATTAGCATTCAATGAGGAGATACTTTGGTTTTCTTGACAAAATTTAGCTATTAAAGGGTTGAAAGAACCAAATCGATTCGAACACGCATACAAAGTGGGCGGGGAATAGTTAGACAGGTGCGTGGGCAGATCTAGATGGGGATGCTTATGTAATAACTTTGACTCGTAATAATATTTCCTTGCGAAACATCTCGATGCCTGCTTTCAGGGATTGGTGTCTTGTGAATGATCCCGTCGTCAGCGTCAATCTTCTTGCAAAAATGAATCGAAATTAATTAACATGTCAGGTGAATAAATAGAAGTATGCAAGATTCGATTCCATTCTAAGATAATCTCTCTCGTCTCGATCGATCCCAATGCGGTCGAAGCGTGGCTGGATCTTAGTTAGTGATGGGCGGGGCATTGCTTAAAATGGAAAGTTCCATTGACCTTTTAAATCGTAACCAGAAACAACAACGAATTCATTATGATGCATGGAAATTGCTGTTGAATTGATTGAGACTGCTTGAGACTGCTTGAGACTGCTTGAGACTGCTTGAGACTGCTTGAGACTGCTTGTATCGCAAGCTGTTGCTAACGTGTTTCAGCCAAATCATGTTAAGAATATCCAACCGCTTGAGTGCGCATTGCTCAATCAGTGCTCTTCGAGATGTTTACTCAAAGCTGGCCATCTGGAGTCATTCATACGATCTTGAAAATAGATACAGGCCAGGACAATCCCAAAGAAACAAAAATAAGCAAGAATCATAAAGCTACATGTCCATCAGCCTTTTAAGCTGTGTAGGAAAACTGATGTAATTAGCTGTGTACTGAAGACAATATGTGTACCTGGAAAGCAACTCTCTAGTAGAACCAGCTACCCACTGGATCTTTCCAGTTTTAGCTAGGCCCCACCAATCTCTGGCTAAACTCCACCTGCACATCGCTCGTGTTTGGATCGATCGAACCCTGAGCTCCATGACTATCAATTTCCAGATAACTACACAGGTAAGCTGTTGAATTTTTAAAACCAAATTTGACTAGGCGCTGTTGCTGCCTATGGCAGTCTATGGCAGCAGCACCGCCCCGCTAAATTAGTTTCAAAATATTTGACATAATGTTTATTAAATAGTAAAGACATACAAATCGTATAAGCGTGTCATACTATTAAGCTAAATCAAGCCATGCACGTTGTAATTGATTATGACGTCATCCTACACGTCACGTAGTCGATTATGATACCTGACTTCCAGGAGAAGAAACAACGTCTTAGTTGTCTTTTCCCAGTTCTCATACGTGTTCAGTGTCGTCAGGATAGAGAGCCTGGTCTTCAGGCTCCTTAACTCACAACTATCTCTCAAGATGAACGCCTGAATTCTATTCCTGAACAGAGCTGCTCGCGGCAAAATTGATAGACACATGTGTGTGCGTGCGTGCGTGCGTGCGTGCGTGCGTGCGTGCGTGCGTGCGTGCGTGCGTGTGTGTGTTGTAATATTTAAGGCTTTTATATGCTAGTTCCCAATGCTAGGATCTAGACTCACGCCTGGCCTTTGTGGTTTCTGTTGAATTCTTGTGAATTCTTGTGACGTCGGTTTGTGTGTGTGTGTGTGTGTGTGTGTGTGTGTGTGTGTGTGTGTGTGTGTGTGTGTGTGTGTGAGTGAGTGAGTGTGGGTGGGTGGGTGGGTGGGTGCGTGCGTGCGTGGGTGCGTGCGTGCGTGCGTGTGTGAGTGTGTGTGTTGATCGTTGTCTCTCGATTTTGTCTCATGTTGCTGTTCTTGACCATGGCTTTTCTGTTGCTCCTCATGCTTGGGCGTACTCCAGCAGCTTTCTGTGCCCAGGATTGTCCGTCAGTCTGTCCATTTGTTGATTGGTGTGTCAGTCCGTTCGACGGACAAGCATACCTGCCTACGGACCATGAATGGGATGGACACACGTCCATATCCCTCACGGTCCACCAGCAGGCAGGCCCATCTGTTGTTCTGTTGTCCGTTCCAGTCCTCCATCTGTCTCTCCGCCCGTCTGTCATTGTTGTGTTCGTTGCCGCAATTTAGCTCCGGCTCTGGCTCTGAAAGAAAAAGAGGGGAACAATGCTGAAATAAAATGAAGGAGAACAAAAGAAAACAGACAGTATGGACAGGTGTTTTGGGGCATGTACTCACAAACTCTGGGTCATCAATTCATGACACAGGCATGCACGAGTATGTTACTTATATTTTGTTTATAAGTGTTTGCAAGCTTGTTTGAACGTTTACGACCACAGCTTATCGACACGCTTGAATAAGACTGATGTTGTGTGGTTTAATGCTAACGTTTACTGGCCGAGTTTGTAAGATTATTCATTGCGACCACAGCTTATCAACACGCAGGAATAAGACTGATGTGGCCTAATGAATGCTAAACATTCAATGCGAATGTTTATAAACATACTTTATTCATGACTCAGGCATGCATGTGTATATTGATTAAATTGTGTCTGTATGTGTTTGCAAGCTCGTTTGAACGTTTACGACCACAGCTTATCGACTCGCTTGAATAAGACAGATGTGGCGTAGTTTAGCTCTAACTAATATATTAATTATATTGTGTTTAAGTGTTTGCAAGCTCGTTTGAACATTTACAACCACAGCTTATCGACACGCTTGAATAAGACTGGTGTGGCATAATTTAACACTAACATTTACTGGTCAAAGTTGTAAGATTATTCATTGCGACCACAGCTTATCAACACGCATGAATAAGACTGATGTGGCCTAATGAATGCTAAACAAAATGTGTTCTGATTATGTGATGTGTTTGTCCGATGCAAGCACGAACTTGATTAATTCGTGGTTGATCTGTCGGTCACGCATCGCTATACTGTCTTCTACAGGGTCAAGATTGAAGTTTCCCTTTCTCAGCGTATTGATGAGTTCCTTTCTAATGCCTGTATATTCAGTGCACCGTAGGAAGAAGTGGTCTAGAGTTTCAGTCTCCTTGCAGGCCTCACATTGGTCTGTGTCTGACAGGTTGAGTTTTTTTCGTATCTGGTTAACGCTAATCCGATCCATTCTGATGTGGCGTAATACAATGTCGCCTTGGCGTCCTGTGATGTGGTTTTGGTATTTGTGTTTGACTCCAGGGACGATTCTGAACAGGAATCTGCCGGTTGTGCTTTCGTCCCATTGTCTTTGCCATTTGCTGTTGATGTGCCTTTTGACCAGGGCGTTCGCTTCGGACTTTGAGAGTCCTATGCTGGTCATAGTTCCATCTTTGAGCGCTTGCTTGGCTGCCTCGTCCGCCTGTTTATTGCCTTTAATGTCAACATGGCTTGGGACCCAGTCGATGTCCACGGTTTTGTTGTCAGTCACCACAGTTGCATACAGCTGCCGGATTTACTTGATTAGGTTGTCCCTGCTCTTGCTGCTGCTAGATTTGAAGCTCTTCACCGAGCTTAGTGAGTCTGTGAGTATAACGTATTTGCCTGGATTTGCTGTTTTAATCCATTCTAGAGCCTTTTTAATTGCCACCAGTTCGGCTGTGTGTATTGACAGGTGATTCGGAAGCTTGTACTTGAGGACTTCTTTCTGGTCGCCTATGACTACTCCTGCTCCGCATTCGCCGGAGTTGGGAATTTTGGAGGCGTCGGTATAGATTTTCCCGTGCTCCTTCCATCTGTTATCGATGTTTTCCAGAACGTAGCTCTTGATTAGCGCTGGTGGGTCTTTCTTGCTTATCTGTGAGGATAGGCTGTCATGCGCCTTGATCTGCTGAAGTAGCCATGGCGGGTCAGGAGCCGGCCTTGAGCTTTCTATTTCGACGTTTACCAGTTCAGTGGCACTGGCGAGCTCTGTCATTAACATGCCTGGTGGTTTGGTCTTTTTGGTCATTTCGGGCAGTACCTTGTGTCGTAGGTGCTC
The DNA here is from genome assembly GCA_034401795.1 of Chaetoderma sp. LZ-2023a. Classification (NCBI taxonomy): domain Eukaryota; kingdom Metazoa; phylum Mollusca; class Caudofoveata; order Chaetodermatida; family Chaetodermatidae; genus Chaetoderma; species Chaetoderma sp. LZ-2023a. Next base: position 65,435,429 of record CM067359.1, read on the forward strand.
CTTGCATGGAGGACATACCTCCCTGGTAGGGTGGGTGGGTGCAGAGCTTTGTAGGTATGTCCAGAATTTGAGAAGCCGTTCCTCTCTTCGCAGATCTAATGGTCTTTCTCCACACTCTACGTTGATTGCGTCTCGAGGGCTACTCTGTGAGGCACCACATCAAATGCGCAGGCATTTTGTTTGGATGGTGTCAATGGTTTCTAACAGTGACTTTCTCGCCGTGGCGTATTCTTCGCATCCATAGTCTATCCTTGACAGGATTACGCCGCGGTATAGCATAAGCATGCTCGGCAGGTCTGCACCCCAGGTGTGCTTTGTTAATGAGCGAAGGAGATTTAATTGCTTGAAGCATCTCTCCCTCAGACTCTTGATGTGGGGGTTCCACGTGAGCTTTCCGTCAAATGTTAGTCCCAAGAATTTGGCTTCCGCACATGTCTTGATTTTCTGTCCATTGAGGTACAGATTTGCATCATGGCCTATGTATTTAACATTGGTAAAATTGATTTGAACTTTTTTTCCGCAGACAGTTTGAAACCATTTTTTTGCACTTTCTGCATGGTCTTACGTGCACGGTCTATCTTCGCATATTTGTTCCACAATGCTGTGTCATCAGCAAAAATAGACCCGCCTATTGCGTTGGGACCCAGTGCATGGTCTTTTTCAATGTCTTTGGGTAGATCACTCATCATGATATTGAACAGTAGGGGACTTATTACACCACCCTTGTGGGGTGCCATTTTCCAATGTTTGTTCCCTAGACATTTGTCCATTAACGCGGACGCTAATCCTTCTGTTATCGAGAAAATCTCGTATCCAGAATAGGATGCGGCCACGGTAACCAAAGTCATAGAGCTTTTTTAGGACTCCGTTTCGCCACATCATATCAAAGGCTTTCTCAACGTCTAAGAAAACTCCTATTGTTGTGTTTCCTCTTCCCGCATCTAGGGCTTTCTTGACTGCCTCAGTCAGTCTGACTAGGTGGTCCGTAGTGCGTCTGCCCTTTCTGAAGCCACTATGCCAAGATGGAAGTAGACCGTTATGTTCGAACTCATGTTCTAGACGGTTTTTGATCATCCTCTCCATGACTTTGCATAGACAGCTCGTCAGGGAGATTGGCCGGTATGATCTTGGGTCAGTTTTGTCCTTCCCTTGTTTCCCACGATCCCAGTTTTCCAAACTGAGGGCATCTTTCCAGAGCTCCATACGAGGTTGTAGAGATTGAGTAACATTTGTTTACCCTCCTCTGGCATATTACGAAGCATGTCGTATTTCAGGCCATCCTCACCTGGTGAGGAGCTTATGCCTCTGCCAAGGGCTTGCTCAAGCTCCATTCTGGCGAAGGTTTTGTTGATGTCTCGGTTGTTAAGATCTTCACATTTCCCTGAGCTGAACAGGTGATTGATATGCTCATCGACCTTTGTTTTGGTTGCTACAAAGTCATGGTCATGGTTATCATTGCTACTGGTTGCAATGAAGACTGTGGCAAGCACTTCAGCTTTTTCCTTGTCATTGGCATGCTTTACCCCATTTGCTATAAGGGTGGGTAAGGGGTTTTTGGACTTGGTATTTTCGCTGGCAATAGCTTTCGCTTTGCCCCATATTTGGCTCGAGGGTGTGAACCGAGTGATTTCAGAGCAGTATTGTCGCCAGTGATCGCGTTTTGCCTTTTTGATGGTTCTTCTTACCTTGGCCTGGAGTCTCTTGTGTTCAACTAGGCGTTCAATGCTGAAGTTTCTCTTTAGTCTATTCCAGGCTATTTTCTTGAGCTTTACTGCTTCTTCGCACTCATTGTTCCACCAAGGCACGCGTTTGTGTTTGGGGTTATTGTCTGGCTTTGATTGGGGGATGGCTGAGTTGGCAGCCTTGTAGAGAATCCCCATACATTGCTCATAATATTCCTCGTTGCTGGTACTAGTGATCAGTGTCTCCAGCTCCATGGCCATTATGTGCTTGTATTCAGTCCAGTTGGCCTTTTTCAGATTCCAATTGTTCCTGTGCAGTGGCGCCTCATTCTTGCTCTGTAGGCTTCCTATCTGTATTTTGATAGGGAGGTGGTCGCTGCCGAGGAGCTGGTCTTGGATATCCCAGCTGGGGGTTGGTCGAAAGCCAGGTGTTATGAGGCAAAGGTCCAAGACCGACCATTCCCCATCACTAGCGTTATATCTGGTGGGTCTATGGTCATTAAGTAGGCACAGGTTGTACTTGTCAATAACCTGTTCTATTATTCGGCCTTTGGAGTTCGTGGTTTTGCTCCCCCCATAGGGCATTGTGGGAGTTGAAGTCGCCCAGAAGTATTGTTTCACCTTCTAGGCCATCAAGGAGCTTGTAATAGTCCGAGGAAGAGTGCACCTTGGGATTATAGACGTTTACAATATTAATAGTTTCGTGATTGATTTCTATTTCTATTGTAAGGTGCTCTACACTACTCTCACGTTGTGACAATCTTTTGTAGGAACGATTCTTCACCCCTAGAGGTGGTTGCAGATTCTGCGGTACGGTCTTGATTTTCGACATTGTAGTTGTACCTTTTGAAATCCTGGTTGGGTTTCAGACGGGTTTCCTGCAGACATATAATGTCTGGGTGGTCATTTTCGTTGTGGAATGTGTTCCACAATTCGTCACGTTGGTATGAGACCGGGTGCCTCGAACGTTCCATTGAAGAATTTTGACCCCCATGATTAGTTTGGAGAGGAGCAAAGTTCTACGAATTTCGCAACGAGACCGTCGACATCGACCTTGTTCCTGGCTGCGTCGTTGCCAATGCAAACTGATGATATGATCGTCTCTACGATCAGTCTGAAATTTTGGACATTTAAAACAATTTTATGTTCTCCACCTCGCTCGTTGGTGTCCGTCTGGTAATCTCGACCGGCGGGTCACTGCAGCTGCTAGAGCTGCTAGTGGGGTTCACAGGTTTGTTAACCTGTTTTTCCATTAGTGTTACCTCCAACGTGCCGATTGGCTCAACCCTTTGGTTTCGGCCGCTGATACTGCCTATGACTTTAGGCCCTTTGCAGGCGGTTTTTAGGCGTTTTTGTTTGCCTTTTGGCCTGTTTACAGGCTTTGCTGGCCGGACTCCCAAGCGGGAGGGTGGGCGTGGCCGTCTCTATTCTTGGTGGCTCAGTAGGAGCCTCCTCTCCTTTTTCCTGATATCTCATCACTGAGCAGTCCCTCCCAGGGGTGGCCAGCTTCCTCCTTACGGATTCAGCCCTTTTCTGCCATGCTGTTCTTTCAAGCGGTGTGGCTGATCACGGTGCTGGTATTCCAGCTGGCTGTTCAGTTCCCCTGCTTATTTGCTGGGTGACCCTCTTCTTGGCCTTCCCATATGAGACCTGATCTGTCATTTTAACCTTGAGGATGTCCTTGGCTTTTTGCAAAGCCGGGCATCCGCGATATGCGGCACTGTGGTTCCCCTTGCAATTACTACAGTGGGGGGTCTGCTGACAGTCCTCACGTTTGTGATTCCCTCCGCAGTTGACGCATGCGCTGGCTTTGGTTCTACAGTGCTTGGCCACGTGACCCAGCAGGTGGCATCTGAAGCATCTGACGGGCTCTGGGATGTATGGTTTGACTTTGAAGGTCATCCATCCCAGTTTAACCTTACTTGGCAGTGCGTCTGACTTGAACACCAGTTTCACTGCATCGGTCGGTCTGGCTGTTCTGCCAATCCGACCCACCCATTTCACTTTGTGTTCCCCCTGCTCGTTCATTTCTTCCTTTATGTCGTCATTCGTGAAGTCCCTTGGGACTCCCGATATGACACATACCGCTTTGCTTTGTCTGGTGTTTTTTGTGGTGTATTCTTCAATAGACACCACGTGGCTGCCTATCGTTGTAATTTTCAGCAGCTTTTGGAACTGCCTTTCACTGGTGGAGGTTACTAAAACCTCCCCGTCCCTTTTGTCCAGGCCTGCCAGCATGCCCACCATCGCATACAGTAGCCTATAGATTACCATGCGGGCTAACCCCGCAAAATTATCGCCCACGAGTCCCTTGACCCTGACTCTCCTTCTCTGGGTACCATCTCTCTGCCCAACCCCCTCTATGGCCCACCTCCCTCCCTTCACTACTGGGCGCACCACCCGGGAAATCCCCGCTCTGCGCGATGGTTGGGATTCTCCCTCCCGCTGGGGGAACCCCCTTGTCCCGAGACCTCTTGCTGGGAGTGCCTTCCCCTCCTCCCACTTCCTCCCCCTCCTCTAATACCCCGACCCTCCGTTTTCTTTTGGGGCCTGGTGTATCACCACCCTTCTTGGGGGTGCTTTGTGGTGTGTTCTGGAGATTGCTGGGCCACCTGTTCGTGGGAGAACTCTCCCATTGCCAATTCATCATGTGGGTCCGCCTCACCACCCCCTACACCCCCACCAGGTGAGTAGTGACGCTAACCCCCTCACTCGCTCCCTCCCAGGACATTCTCTCCCCACCCCTACATGGACCACCAGTGGCGCCCTGCTTGGCAGCGCTTACGTCACTGTATTTGCCACCATTTGGCGCTGAGTTGGCTGTGGCCAGTTGACCACCACCAGTATCATGCGCCACTTCAAGAAGCTGTTTGAGGAAGTCACCTTCCTTCATGTTGCTTACCCTACGGTGTGAGTTATTTAGAAGGTAGTGTGCCGTAGGAAAATTTAGAAGGTACAGTATGAGAGATAGGATAGAATGCAGTAGGATTAGTGTGTGAAGGAGATGAGTAGAGTAGGCTGTGCAAAACGGAAGTGTAAAGAGAAGAGGTAGAATAGGCCTAGTACTACTGAGTAAACTTTACCAGTATACCAGTGCTGTGTCGTCCCCTTCGGTAAAATTCGCGAAAATTCCAACTAAGCAAACTGAAAAGAAGAATTTCAAAAAGAAAATTTATTTATTTTTTCGAAAATTGGTGTCGAAAACGATCAAGGCTGGCACTAATGGCCGAAAAATGCAGCTGTTTGAATGGCGAAAACTCTAGTGTTTTAAAGCACACAAACGAACATCCAAAAGAAAATTTATCAAAAAGGTTTAAACAAGTTTTAAAATTACGAAAATTATTAAAATAATTTAATAACAATTCCTTATAGTTACGACTCGGGGAGCACAGCAAATAAACGAAAAAATAAAAAGATTTATTTTCGAAAATTGGCGCCAAATAAAAACGAACAAGACAACACTAATGGCCGACAAGAGCAACGATTTTACTGACGGAAAAGCTAGTGCTTGATGCACGCGAACGAACCTCCAACGGAAAATGTTAAAAATAGTTTAAAGAAAAGCATTATCAAATAACACTGTTCTTTAAACTCTAGTCTCACTTAAGCAATATAATTTTGTCGCAAACGCAATAATGGACGCAAATTAAACTGATCTAACACACGTCTATCATCAACGAACGTTTCTGACCGAATGTGTGTGATAGACACATCAGAAACGCATTTGATTTAAGGGAAGGTACGTACCACAACCAATGATTAGCTTTATTGCTGTGTTTCTTATATTACATACATAAATCATATCACGACCAACATACAAAATCATATCAACAACACTGCATGCAGAAGAGCCCGTAAATCTACAACAACATCATACCATCGATGGCACTAGCCTGGCCACATCATTGGTCAGCACCACCATGATTTAAAGTCTTGATTCACGACATAGAACACAGCAGATGGTGAAAAAGAACCATAAACTAGCTTGGCAATGTGTGCTTTCTTCAACAGTGGACGATTGGTAGCATCACAAAGTATTTATTGTAAGAGGCTGCTATCGCGGTCGTAATGGATTATTCATACATTATTAAACCTATCAACTCCACGACCGGTTTCTGCTTATGTGCGGCTCATTAAACGATGCCAAGATTAAACTACGAGGACCTGTAAACTCGTAACATCTCGATTATGTCACATACCCTGATTACGCTGGTTACTCGACCAATATTGGGCCGGATTGAACCGGTATTGGCCCAGTACTGGCCCAGTAACGTGCGTTATCTGGGCGCTGTGTAGTAACCTGATATATCGTAATTATCAACTGCGGAAATAAATGAATTGCATTGATTGTGCGCTCAGACAGTTATTTGTTTTCAAAATTGCCACAAATCATCCTCTAACCAATATCTCTATGATTTTGACATTTGCTTAAAAGATGAATAGTCTGCCTTATCAGTTAGTTGCACCATGCAGATACGTTAGTGATTGTGATGGACATATTTCTGATACGTGGTACTTAGAGATAGCCAGAGACGGATATCATCGTAACATGGACATATTCTTGATGATAATGCGGCATGTTTATGCCGAATATCAAGATGACCCGAGATGACTTCAGCTGCCACGCGCCGGATAACTTGTTTACGATCTGTTCCCTACGTGCACGAACATCGCTAGAATTAGTTATATATCATTTTATCAATATAGAGTTTAGTATTGGTATTAATGGAGTTTTTGTTGTTTCTGTTCCTGTTCCTGTATATGTCGTCGTTTTCTTCATCTTCATTTTCTTCGTCGTCATCATCATCATCATCATCATCATCATCTTCTTCTTCTTCTTCTTCTTCTTCTTCTTCTTCTTCGTGGCAGCGGCGGCGGTGGAGGTGGTGGTGCTGGCGATGGTGGAGGTGGTGGTGGTGGTGGTGGTGGGTATCGGTGGTCGTGGTGGTGGTGGTGGTGGTGGTGGTGGTGGTGGTGGTGGTGGTGGTGGTGGTGGTGGGGGTGGTGGTGGTGGTGGTGGTGGTGGTGGTGATGGATTGTGGGGCGGTGGTGGTGGTGGTGATGGTGGTGGTGGTGGCGCTGGTGGTGCTCGTGCTGGTGGTCATGGTGGGGATGGCAGAGTTGCTGGTGGCGGTGGTGGTGGCGGCGGTGGTGGTGGTGGTTGTTGTGGTGGTGGTGGTGGTGGTGGTGGTGGTGGTGGTGGTGGTGGTGGTGGTGGTAGTGGTGGTGGTGCTGCTGGTGGTCGGTGTTTGGGCTGAGGGTGGGGCAGGGGTGATGGCTGTGATGGTGACTCCATAGTGCCCAAAGTCAAATCAATCAATAGAGATCTTTGCTGTACTATAGTAGTTCTGTACCGTGGAAAAATCATTAAACGTCTCATTTCAACAGATTGGTGTAAATGCTATGAAGGCCTGTTGTGGCCTTTGGCTCGCTGGATCTCCGTGGAAAATTTTCTAAGAATACGTCATTAATAGGCGTCCAAGGTTCCCCTAACTCGTCTACATCGTAAATAATAATCAGTGTATTTAAATGTCACATATGTGAAGTGTCTGTTCTCAAGTCTCTTGACTGTTTGCCACCTCTACATCAGTTAGTTATCCAGTTAATACATGTCTAATTTATTCTAAGAGAGCTACTTGCCAACCGAAAGAGAAGACCAAACCCAAAGAGAACCCCAGTATCAACATCATGCACTGGAACGCAGAAGGGGTTACCAACAAGAAATCAAAGCTCGAACAGTTCCTTTACGAAAACAACATTGCTATCTGCTGCATCCAAGAGACACACCAGCAAGGAGGAACACCATTTAAGATCAGAGGTTACCAGATTTTCCGGTGTGATCGAAGAGGAAGAAAGAAAGGAGGGGTGATCACCTTGGTCTGAAACAGCGTGAACGCCAGCCAGATCAAAACCTTTATGGAAGAGGCAGAATATATCAAGATCAAGGTAACAACCAGCAGCTCTGTGATTGACATTGTCAATTATTACTGCCCAAATGACAAGAATCTCTCACTTGACACAATCCAGGTCCCGGACTGCCACTTCCTCATTGCGGGAGACTTTAATAGCCAGTCCCAGAGCTGGGGATACAGAACACTTGTTAAACGAGGAGAAGACATTGAAGCATGGCAAGATGAAAAGTACCTTTTACTTGTCAACGATCCCACAGATCAACCTACCTTCTACTCGCGCCGGTGGCACTCGACAACAACACCGGACTTGGCATTTTGTACAGAATACATTCACAGAAACCTCAGTAGAGTGGTTGGGTCGCAGTTAGGAGGAAGTGACCACCGCCCAGTCCTCCTCTCTTTCTGGAAGTATTTCGACAAGTTCACCTCAACATCCAAGGTGGAACTACAAAAAGGCAAATTGGAGTCTGTTCGGCATTCGTTCCAATGAGCTTACCCAAAATATAGCAGTAGAAGGGAGAAACATCAACAATGTGGTCAAGGAATTTAATTCAGGTATCCTCAAGGCTGCCAACGAAGCGATTCCTCGAAGATTCAGGGAAAACTACCGCCCCTACTGGACAACAGAACTGCAAGCAGCACATGATAAACTAAACAAGGCCATAGAAGATGTAGAGGTTAATCCCTGTCATGAAAACCACTTCACACTACAACAAACTAAAGCCAGGTATCTAAAGACCAAGCTGGAGGCCAAAGAAGAAGCTGGAGGGAAAAGACGGTAGGGTTTAATTTAGAGAGAGACACCACAAAGCTATGGAGACTGACTAAAGCACTAAATGATGAGGGTGTCAGGGGAGAGAAGATTACTCTTGAAGAAGATGGACAAACTCTGACAGGAAAGATGGCTGCAGATGCCTTTGCAAAGGCATATGCAAAAGAAAGCAACATTTCTATATCACGAATGCATCAAAAAGAGGTTAGAAAAGAGCAAAAGGAAAGAACAGACACCAACACTCACGATGCAATGAAAGTTGACATTAGTTTAGCAGAACTGAAGAAGGCTGTCCGCCAATTGAAGAAGAAGAAATCTCCCGGGCCAGATGGCATTACGAATGAAATGATCCAACACCTTGGTAATGCATCTCTCCGCAAGTTGCTAGACATCGTTAATCTCAGTTGGACCAATGGAGAGGTTCCTCAGTGCTGGAAGGAAGCCAGAATGACTCCTATTCTGAAAAAATGGAAGAACAAGACGAACGTGTTGAGCTACCGTCCTAACAGTCTTACAAGCTGCATATGCAAGGCCATGGAGCGCATCGTCAACCAGCGGTTGCAGTGGTACCTGAAGTCGGAGAACATTATAGTTTCAGACCAGGCCGGCTTCAGAAGATACAGGAGCACAGAAGATCAAACAACACACCTTGCACAGGTCATAGAAGACACTTTTCAAGCCAAGAAGGTGATGCTAGCTGCCTTTATCGATCTGCGGAAGGCATTTGACAAGGTGTGGAAGGATGGTCTCCTCGTGGAGCTCCGGCGCACAGGCATCGTGGCAACATGTTCCGATGGACCAAGTCATACCTACACAATCGCAGAGCTAGGGTGCTGGTGGATGGACAATCTGGACAGAATGTATTGCTGAGACAAGGGGTGCCACAAGGCGGAGTATTATCACCAACTCTGTTCATACTCTTCATTAATGACATTGTAGCAGAGCTTCCCAATGGGATCCAAGCAGCCCTCTATGCAGATGACCTCGTACTTTTGTGCACCGAGGAGTACACAACGACTGCCACGTACAGAATGCAGCTCGCCTTGGACAGAATTACAGCTTGGGCCAATCGCTGGTGTATTACTATCAACAAAGAAAAATCATCAGCCATGCTATTCTCACTGTCCACCAAAACCAAGGTTGCCAATCTGACACTGGGCGGTACTCCACTCGCGTATGAGGACCAGCAGACATACCTGAGAGTCACCTATGAGAGAAGATTAACATGGAAGGAGCACATCCAACACGCAGAGGCAAAGGCCAGAAGAAAGCTAAACATCATGAGGAAGCTGACAGGAACAAAGTGGGGTGACAATGAAAGGATCCTCAGGACCATCTACCTAGGTGCCGTACGACCACACCTTGAGTATGGATCCAGCTCATGGATGACAGCAGCCAAATCTCATCAACAGAACCTCGACAGAGTACAAAACCAGGCACTGCGCATCATCACTGGTGGAATGACATCAACACCAATAGATAAAATGGAGCAGACAGCAGGCATCCCCCCACTTAGCAAAGGAAGGGAATGCAAAGCACTGATCCAAGCTGCAAAGGTCAATTCGTTCAACAACCGCCCGATGAAGATCAGGCAAGCACAGCTGTCATCAGGAAGACTTAAAAGATCAAGTTTTGTGAAAGAGACAAAAGCACTTCAAAGGAAACACCAAGAAATGTTGCCAGCACAAATAGAAGACCCAAACCACACACTTGATCCTCCACCCTGGGAAAACAAACTAGAGAGCATGGATAAGGATCTACACAGATGGATCAGCCAAAGATGCAATTAGGAGCGGAGGTGCTGGACTGCACATACAGTATCCAAACGGACAACAAGAGTCAGCTGCAATACCGACAGGCAAACACTGCACAAACTACAGAGCTGAAGTCGAAGCACTGGTTCATGCAGCTAATACCATGAGCAGAACAGCAGACCCTATTGCACAGATTGTCTTTTTATCTGATGCCCGCTCCGTCCTTGAGGCCATCATCAAAGGTAAGCTGCCACAACTTGAAGAAGCACTATAAACCATCAAATGCGTTCGGATAGCATTTCAGTGGATCCCCTCACACTGTGGAGTCCAAAGAAATGAGGAAGCAGACAAGATGGCAAAGGTGGGTGCTGAAGAGAGTTAGTCAGAAAACATGGTTACCCATACAGAGATGAAGACTATCATCAAGTCACTCTACAGAACACCTCAATCAGAAGATATCTACCATCATCTCTTGAGGCCAGAGCAAGTGACCATTTTTCGTCTCAGCACTGCACACAACAGACTAAACCAACACATGTACAGCCGGTTCCACCTTACGACATCGCCCGCTTGTCCTTGTGGAGAAGCAGAACAGACCACAGAGCACATACTTCAATGTTGCAGTACGTATCAGCTGCTGAGAGAAGAGATCTGGCCTTTGTCAACCTCTTTTCTTGAAAAGCTGTATGGGCCTGTGGAAGAACTGCAGAAAACCATAGATTTCATCTTGAGAACGGCTCTCCAAGTGTGATACCAGCGATCGAAAAGAAGAAGAAGAAGAAGAAGAAGAAGATATTTATTAAGTCGGAAATTAATTTTGCGGATTCAGCCTGTTGGGTTCAAATTGTTAAAACCTTTCCCGTAATTCCTGGAAAATAAACCTTTCTATAACGGACACGTGTTCTTAGGGCCAATCTGGAGTGAATTCAGCGGAAATATGTGTCTTTGAAGAAAAGCTCTTATTATACCCAGATAACGCATCTTACTAGGCCGATTCTGCGGCGATACTGTGCCGATACTGAAATTATCGCCCAGGTATCGGCCTGGCATCGGCCCAGTAAGCTGCGTTATTAGGGTAAAGTCAATAACACACTAATTATATTCACCACATGAGCTTCCTGAGATCAGATCTAAAGCCATAAGCCATACCATTGATGACCATTTTTAATATTGACACCATTTGGCATTAAATGTAGTACACATTTCCCAAACAAAATAATCAAATCTTCAGCAACTCTGATTTATTCAATATTTATAAGGAAATTTACTGATATTTCAATCTATTTTCATCGAGGCAGTAACATTTTTCAGTCAAAGCATTTTAGACACACTGGGACAGATTTCAATAAAGTCCTGTGTAAAATTAATATTCCAACACTGTAATACAACTTATACACATTAAAACCAAACATGTACCTTGGTAAAAAAAACATTCACTTCAAGTTCTAGTTTCTGTGGCTACACAAAAATAATATTTAGTAGTATTCTAAGCGTGGGCATTTAAAATGGAAAAGAGACAATATTTTGGTCACTACCTCCATCTCACACAGACACACGCACTATCATCTCTCTCAATACTAAATATTACTATGTAACCATGGAAAATAGTATTACCAAGATATATGTTAAATATAACTTTCGCGTCGAGTATATAGGATAGATCTACCCAGTAGGCAATTAGGCAGATGTTTGTAAAATTGACATCTGTCCAATGAAAAGCAGAATTGGTTAAATCATTGGCTAATGATTAAAATTAACTTTCTGGCTCGATACAAGACGGACATCCTGACACATGGTTGGCTTCGGTTTGGTTATAGGGGTACTCCGATCGGAAGTATCACGTGGCTGCTTTACCTATCTACGCATGCGCATACTTTTACTCTCGCTTGAAGGAGGATTAATCGAGTATAATTTGTACTACATGATATCATTATCCGATTATATTCTCGGCGTTCAGTATGTCTAATCAGGGTAATCGGGCAAATCGGATTCTCGCTTGAGAATGGCGGACCATACCTTTTGAGTGGTGTTACTTTTTCATATGGTATAAGCCATATGAAAAAGCACCAATAGTCAACAAGTATTCTCAGAGATTCTAGAGGGAGAATCATGGAACATAAAACCATGCACATCTATTATTCATGTCAGGTGAAGCCATTTTAAATTCCAGGTAAATCTAATGCGACAAACTAGTAGAAAACTGATTAAATTACTCCTTTAAATATTTAAAATTCCAGGTGTCTCAATTGCAAAGCAATAATATCTGTCTATGCTGTTGAATATTTCGCAACTTATATGACTGAAAGCCGTTGCTGGCAAATTAGTTTCGAAATATTCAACATCTTTCTTAGATGTTAAAACCCTATTCTATCTATTCCCTAGAATTGAGAGTATTAACTGATGATGCCTGACTGCAAACAGTAAAGATGTGGCTAAAATATTGAATATTTGGCTAACTTATTGGTATTTGGCTAATCTATTGGCTAGAACATTGCAAAAGCCAAATCCTTCCTTGTATGTCTATACTATGTTCTTTCTGGAGTGTCGACATTTAAAACAGAAAATACCATGTAGCTTGGATTGTCACCTCCTCATTTCGTGGGTAATATAATCGCTGCCCTGCATTCAAGCAAATAGAAAGCAAACAAATTATTTACAACCTAAGGAATATTATGCTGAATATTTTGCAACTAACTTGACATACCGAAGGAAAAAATGTCTTTGTGTTAATTTTGTATCAAAACTTTCAACAATTCTTCTGGACGTGCAGCATGCAAACGATTGCAGAGACTTGCTGACATAGTGGCATTTTAATGACATGAATTGACGTCATCACAGGATGTAATATCAATACATTAAATAATATCAATACTTCAAATAATATCAATACATCAAATAATATCAATACGTGAAATAATATCAATACGTGAAATAATATCAAAAAATGAAATAATATCAACAGCCTACATGAAATGATATTAATACAGGAAGTAAAATTATCGTAGGAGGTGACGCCATCATAGGAAGCAGCGCCATCATAGGAACATACACACCAGAACATCTCTTTATAAGAGATCCAAATGGTAATACAATCTCTTTAACATATGATTAGAAGGGTGAAATGTTCTTGTAAATGTCAATGGTGTTTACATAGCGTGCTAACAGAAGAAACAAATTATCAAACAGAGATCTTATCGGTTGTTGCTTTGCAGATGAAGTTATCGTTCTTGAAATGATGACGATTAATTATCTCACATTTGTTACGTCAGTGGTGTGTAAATGTGGGTGGTAGATGGGGTGGAGGCTAAAGGATGCGAGTGTGTCGGTGGTTTTCCGTGATCGACGAGCATACTCTGATACTGGGATATATCACCCACCTCTAAGTACAAATAACATTATTACTTAATATCTCTATCTAACACGGTTCCCTGTTGCTTTTGCATAAGAAAACACAGTTTTACAAGAACTTAAAAAAATGGAAGATATTTGATCGTTTTGGTATCACGCTATTACGAGAACCCTCCCTGTCAAAATAAATATGAATTTACAACTTCAACTCAGCAATTCAAGTGTGAGATTCGCATACACGTCATGCCAAATGTTAAACGGCAGATTGTTTGAACTTGGAACGTTGACGCTTTTTGAAACATTCTCTGGAGACAGCTTCTGCGTTTTAATTTTTAGAAAATTGTCTTTTAATGATGTAAGCGTTTAGATAGGATCCATTTCTGCTTTTCATTTATCAAATAGAGCTGGCAATAGCAATTAGTGTGTGAAACCATAACATTGTTTCACTATCTGCGTGATGCAAGCCACCAGACAATACATGCGATTGGCAATAAGTATTGGATCTGCTGAATATTTTGAAAACAATTTGACTGAAAGTTGTTGGTGTCTTAGCCACCAACAACATTCAGTCAAATTATTGTCAAAATACTCAGCAATCCAGAGTTAAACCCTATGGATAATGTAGTCCGCAGAAACTCCAGCAGGCAGACGGGTAACACACAAGCCCCTCAATATTATATTGTTTAAACACTAGCACCATCACTTTCAATGTGTTGTCGACCATATAGGTAGTTTAATTTGTTGAATTTAGAATGAACGTTATTTGATTGGAAGCTGTTGTTGCAATAAGCAGCTATAGCCTTGCTGCAATAGGCAACAACATAAGGATTTAATCTATCGCTCAAACATCGGCCATCATGTAATCAAATAGATCACTTGGTAGTTGACGTCACAATCAAAATAATAGAGCTTAGTGACGAAGGCTTAGCGCTCGATCATATTCTTTGCCGGCTCAGATGAACTAGGACTATTACAATTTGCATATGAATACTGTTGCAACACTTATTTAGAACGTTTTGTTGGCTAGCATACTGAGCATCTGTAATAGTCAATACGCTCGCCCCATAAAAGGGAAGATGGTCTTGCTATTGTGTCTGTCTGTCTGTCTTGCTGTCTCTCTGTCTGTCTGTCAGTCAGTTGGTTGTCAGTCGATCGTCGGTCATCGGATGGTCGGTCTGTCGGTTCATCAGTCAGTCGGCCACCCGGCCCGCCGGCTTGCCTGCCAGCCACCCGCCTGCATGCCTGCCTGTCTGCCTATAGGTCTGCCTGTCTGTCTGTCCAATGTGAATCAAATTTTAACACAACTGTGCAAGAGGATTTCTAGACTTCAGACCGGATCAAATTCTGAATCTGTGGATATCTCGGAAATTGCTTGTCCGATTTGGCTCAAATTTTAACACAGGAAAGAATGTGACAATACACTAGGATTACAGAACTTTGGGCGTGATGCAAGAAATATACTGGGAAAGTCCTGAGAATCCATAAAAATGTGAACAATTTAAAAAATGTGAAAACATTTTAAAGTGTGACAAAGATGGAAGGGCGAGAGTCGTGCATGTTTCTTCTGTGAATTGTAGGAACGTGCAACACTTTGGTCATGATTTTGGATTTTGATTCATATCATAATATTCTTCAAAGAAAGATATACCAGGGTTAATTACAAATAGAAATATTTAGATAATATATGTCTAGCTATGCCCCGCCCATTTCTAGCTATGGTCCGCCCAATTCTAGCTATGCCCTGTCAATTCCTAGCTATGATCCGCCCATTTCTATCTATGCTTCGTCTCCGGTTTGTTGTGGTCGATTTATATAGCTTGAACCATGTATCCTCATTTTCAAGGTCCGTGTAAGCGGTTGAATATTTTGAAACTAATTTTACTGGGTGCTGTTGCTGCATATAGTGTTCAGTGATATTAGCATCAACATATTTAACAGACTGTTTATTAAATAGTACATCCATCAAAGACTATTCGTAACACCTGATGGACTGTTCCAGCTTCATGACGCAATATTCAATGTCAATTATGATTGTGAAGTCAGGATACATGTGACGTAATTCAATATGACGTCATATACTTGCGCAAAAGATCCCATTGGAGATTTAATGAATAGATTGAGTCAGGTTTTTAGCTTTCCCCACAAAATGCCTACTGGATTACATAACCTCTGTTTTAAGCGAGAGACAAGGAAGGTACCTAGCTGGTGAAGGCACGTGTTATGCCCGAGGCGATATTAAATTGTTAATAATACCTCTTTCTAACCCCTTAAAAGCTAAATTTGTCACGGAAATAAAAATATTTGCTTATTGAATATCAGACCAAGAGATGACTATCTTTGAAAATTTATCACTGGAATGACTGGCTCGGTTACTGAGCCAGTCATTGCAGTGGAAAATGTTAAAAAATAGTCTTCTTGACCTACAAATTGACTTTCAACAAGACCACTACAAGGACCGGGTTTGGCCGGCTCCGCCATGAAAGCTAGGGTTAAGAGAAACTTAAAAGAATTTCATCTTTGTTTTAAACAAGAGACAATTCATGTCTGGATAATGAATCCATGGCTATATGATATGCGGTGCTATCGTTATCTTTCATCGCCATCTTTTAGCGAACTTGTAATGAAAAGCAGATGACGTCACCTCCAAAAGCCATGTATTTTAATATGTAACGTCATTTTTTAAATATTTTTTATATCAAGCAAAATAAGGGGAGATATATTATTAATTTTTAGCTTGTAGCTGCTAGCCGACCCAGCCTTTACTTTGACTCAGGGTGCACGATTCATTGATAGTCACCTTTCCAGAGTATCCATCTATCATCTGACTTCATATGACGTCATAATCATCTAATCGCCGTGTAGGATGACTCCATACTCGTTACGCCATAAATGATTCTATTTGTCCCGTCTTTAACTCCTAGTAGTCCGACTCGTTGTACGATTTGTATGCCTCCACTATTTAATAAACACGCTGTTGAATATATTGAAATATATAAGCAGCAACAGCGCCCAGTCAAATTATCGTGACCTCATCTTATAGGGAGTAGCGTTATCCTAGTATGTAGCGTCAGCGCAGAAATAGTGGTAACACCTGAAGCAATGCCATCATAGTACATAATGAGATCTAATGATGTAATGCCATCACAGGAAGTAATGTACGTCATTCTAGGAAGCAACAACAGAACAGGAAGTAAGGTCAACACGTGAAGCAACGCCAACACAGGAAGTAACGCCAGCACAGGAAGCAATGCAATGCTAGCAATCAACACTGACACATCATATGACTTGCATTATTATCACCACATGTAGGGCCGAACTTAGGGCTCAGGGGGCCCTGTGCACAGTTTATCAAAATCGTATCCAAGTTCAAGTTCAAGTTCACTTTATTACACTCTGGGCCTTCAGGGTGATGTGAGGCGGCCCTCGGAACTGCCGTTAAGGTAGTGAGAAAGATAGAGTCCAGTTTCTACTATAATGCTGCTGGAGACGCCTGAGGTCAGTGGGCTGTGTGATTTAGCCACATCAGTCTTATAGAGTACATGTTTCAAACGCAAAATATAAAAATACTGCTGAATATTTTGAAAATAATTGGATTGGAAGGCCTTACATTCTTTTGGCTTCATTCTTTCGGAAACACGCTAACTTGTTTATGAGCTGTACTATAGGTGTGGCATATGTGTATGCATCTTGAAGCTATGCAGGGCCCCCCCAAATTTTGACAAAAAGATCTTTTTCTCTCACTTTTAAGGGGTCCTGGGAATTTGGGTGCCCTGTGCAAATACGCTTGTTGCACTGCTTTAAGTTCGGTCCTGATCAGTACATAAGGTAATGTAAACGTAAGAGTTGATAAATCTTCCATGCGAATCACGGAGTGACGTCATCGCATGAATGATTGCTGTGGCATGACGTCATCTCGTGGAGAGTATGTTATTGGTGATGATTGCTAGCTCATGACAGCTCATTCAGGCACCACCATATTAATGAGATGCAAGAGAAACACTAGCCTTTGTTAAACTAAAACCGTAATTGGAGCTGATGTCTACATTTGTAACTGTATTAAACGCCAGTCTCTACCACTCTGTAAACATAATGTTGTTACCTAATCTAAATCCACATGGTTGACAATTAACACGATGACGTCATGTCGTGAATATTATGTCTCGTCAAATTCCTGGCATTAACCAAAATTTTAACAATGATAGAGTTTGTGAAAAAACTGTCAATTTATTTTTAATTTTTAAAAGAAAATAAAACCTATATTTTTGGTATTTTTGTCGTTTGTGATCCCCTTTTATTAGCAGAACATTTTCCAGACATCAGGATCCTCTGCTTGGAGATGTTTTGTCAGGTATCCAGCGATATACTGGGCATACTTGGACCTCCCTGGCAAAAGAAGTAAACACATGGCATCACAAGGGATGTTAGATGAAAAGAAGAAGTTAAAATCTCTGGGATGTTCTGTCTAGTGTTTGGTTTATCCAATGTTTTATATTAGGCATGCGTTTTGGACCACTTTTAATTTGTCAACATTATGCACACTGCGCCTAAGAGTGCTTGCTGCTTGTTGAGCAATGACTGACCCTACTGCTTATGGTGATTGAGATTCACCAAGAAACAGATCAAACACGGCTTGGAAACGGATAATGTGGACAGTAAGAACATGGTTCCTATATGTCCTACAACGACGCTCAGTGCGTTATCAATTAAGCGTTTGTGATGAACATTCATGACGTAATTGCTTATGGCATCAGTCTACACATCACGTAGTTTATTATGAAGTCATATTATTGATGGATACACTGGATTCCTCCATTAACCAGATCAATTCTCTAGATTTCTTCACTTTGCATGTTTGCAGTACCAGTCACGGTTTCGTTGTCAATGTTTTTAATGATCTTCAGATATAACCTGCGTTGATATATGTCATAAAATACGATTATGAAGAAAGTTCTGATATACCTTGAAATATGAACACTTAGTTAAGAATCTGTGTAGTTTTAACGATTCTTCTTAGGGATACTGAAGTCCTACACTCTTGTGAATTTGTGGTTTTGAAGAGATCAATTAGAAACTGTGCTCGGGTGTTGAAAGCATGTTTTAACAAATTGTTCTTACCATCTGAATGTTTTCTGACAACTTCATATTGCTCACAACAACTCATTTGAGAAAGGTGTATGAAGATGCCACTATGCAGAATGACATATTTACTGAATCACACACTGAGCTGTGCTTCTATGTTCGCCAAACGTTAACCCCTCTTATGTCAACAGCACCTCAAAGTGCTCAAAATTGTTAATTAACACTTTTATTTGTCAAGGTTTTTACAAGAAAATTAAAAACGTTTGATCAGTGAAAGAACATCTGTTGCCCAATAAAACACTATTTTTGTAAATTTTCATCTGAATTTAGGAAAGTCGTTTTTAAGAGGTGAATTTTGTCTGGCTTGATGGGTAAAGAGATAATTGCAAAAAAATCAATTTTTTGCTTAGTCAATGTCTATTCGCAGGCCAGAAGTATTTTTGATAATATAGAGCTAGAATGACTGGCTCTGTTACAGAGCCGGTCATTCCATTGGCAAAATTTAAAAAATAGCTGTCTCTTGCCCTGCAAATGGATATTCTTTAAAATGACTGGAGATGCACCTTTTGGCCGGCTTGATCTGTAACGTGTTTAAGCTGGCACAGGAGGGGTAAAGCAGTCGATAAACATTCAGTACGCCATGTGAGTGCGATTTTAGAGATTCGTGCTTATTCAAAGCTGGTTTCATGTCTTACTCATTGATACATTGGTTTCTTTGTCTCGAATCGCACTATTCTCGTTCTTTTTAATTATTCACATACTCTGGAAAAGAGACTAGATAATTCTACATCCCATGTAGGCTTTATTAGTATCATCTAATAGAGTATTGTTACCAGGTTCATGAAGTTCACATAGCGGGTTAAAGAATCCAATATTTGTTGCTATTTCTTTTTCTGTCTGATCTCGTTATTAAGTTCTTTGTCTTCTTATCTAGCATAATGATGTTCTTATTTCACATATCAGCAGAGGTGACATTTTGCACAAATGACTAGAGCATCATTCGGTGAAATCGTGTGCAACTTAACATTCCATTCTTCGTGTTAACTGAATCTCTCTTCAAACAGCAAAGTTACGTGAGAGGAAGTGTTGCCATATGGAGTACTGGATGCTCCCGTGTGTGGTCCTCGTACTGTTAACACATGCTACTGTATATTCCGAGATTGTAACTTGGCAAGACGGTGGTCGGGCCACTGGCACCATAAGTGCAAGCGAAGAGTTTTATTTGTAATATCTTTCTTATGCCGAGTCTTTGTTCTTTCGATTTTGTCCTAGGTGCCTTAGCATGAAAGCACCCATGACACTACGTTGTTCTATCCTCTCTAAGCTCTAACTAAGTTTTCTGTCCAAGTCTACCTTTGCTTTCTGAATGGTAGATAACCTGGATGACCATGTAATGCTATTCTTCAAAACATGGAAGAGACTTGACATGCAAAAGAGAGTTTGACACCAATGGACCTTTGCGGTTTATCTATCCATCATTGGACGTCACAATCACCTTCGTGATGTGTAGGAGACGCCATAATGAATGGCGCAATGAATAGCGTAGATAAGTTCGTCATGAAAGCTTAATTTAGGACGGACTAAGCATTGTTGTATGAATTGTATGACAGTCAACTTAGTTTCAATATATTCAACAGCTTGCCTGTATAGTTTTCTGGAAATTGATAGTCAAGAGCTTGACAGATCTATGTAGATATGTCTGACACTTGCCAGTTGCAGTTACTTCACCATAATCATATGTTGGTACCAGTTGAGCAAACAACATGGTTAGAATAAACAGAAGGCAATAATATTCATATCTGAAAGTATATATGTAAGACAGAAACTTGATATCATGACCAATCAGGTATTTGATGCGAACGTCCAGGATTGGCCTTTTCTTAGATGTACACGATCATTACTATATATAGTGAATATACATTGAGAATTCCATAAATGCATCACATTCCGCTTAGCAATATGCCAGGCAACGCGACATACTTTGGAAATAAATTAACGATATTATAAATTGTATTGAGAAATAAATGACAAAATTACATGTTCCATCCCTGATATTTAACGTTTTTATCATGCCGACAACGAAAGATATTCAGGCTTTAGTAGGTAAATGTTGATACATTTCTACAGCCTATGGTGGCTGTTATGATTTACCTTTCAACCAATCAGAAAATACATGGCAAACATAGAGGTAAGCTGTTGAATATTTTAATACTAATTTGACTGGAAGTTGTTGCTGCCACAGGTACCATCAACTTGCTGTCAGATTAGTTTTAAAATAGTCATCGTGATGCGTATTGCAGAATAAGGAACACTATCGCTTGAAGAGACAAAATCGTTGCGATCGTTGTTCAACGTTAACGCCATATTACAAAACAGATAAGTGTTATACAGATAAGGGAATGTGACAGGATATGAATGATATGGACTCTATAACCTATAATAATAATAATAATAATAATAATAATAATAATAATAATAATATTATTAACATTTGAGATGAGATTAGCAACCCTTTAAAGACACCAATATGTTCCAGCAAAAACCATTTCAAATGACCATACGTAGAGGATCTGAGTTCAAATTTCATATCACTATTATCAACAAAGTCTAAAGTTATTCACATTTCACGAGCTTTAACTAGTCACTATTATAAAATTCTAGTCAACAACATAACGTTTGCCGTCTTATTTACATTTGCGATGTCACGAGGAATGTGGGATTAGTAAGTGTTATGCGACCAATGAAAATCTTTCTTACGCATTATCGAACCAATGAAATTCTTTCTTACGCGCTATCGAACCAATGACAATATTTCTTTTGTGTAATCAAACCAATGAACATCTTTTGTTAAATAGTATGGTGTCAAGAAGGCTGGCAAAGTTACGATGGGTGTTATCCTTTTGAATGAGCTTATAGGACTATTGTAAAATAGTTTGTCTTTATGTGTCCTGAAGATGCACAGGACATAGCAATTTAATTATATCGTCTCTAACTGTCTTAGAAGCAAAGCAGTACACTAACGGATTTAACGTTGAATTACTAAATATAACATACATTAATGTCAAATACATGTTGTCTAGCATCTTTTTGTAATTTTCAATCCTAGCGTGTTGTATGGTAATGTATGTGAATGCTGCCAGCCAGGCAATGAAGAACAAGATAATGATAATAGTGACCGCACGTGCATCTGTATTCTGTCGACTCTGCTCTGCTGATCCAATGTAAATTTTGACCCTGCCCGTGACACTGCTATGTAGTTAGCCACGTGTCGCAAGAAAATTGACACACATGGAAAAATCATATTCACAATTAACAATGAAACGTCATATGCTTATCTGTTGCCACTGTATGTGCAAATAGTCGCCAGCGTGCCATCCATTATGACTGACTTCGGTCCATAACCAATAGCCAAGGGCAGTTTATACACGATTATCGAAAGAATAATAATGACACAACATTTAAAAACGAATTTACTGGTTATCTTCACTTTCGCTGACAGAGGAAAAACCCCAATTGGTAAAAACGGAGAGCAGCAAAGAAGACGAGGTGATATTCGCTGGCGTATAGGCCAACAACCCCAATAAATAGAAAAATCTGGCATCCAACCCCCAATTGCGGCAGTAGCATTCTAGGGAAAAGAGTACGCCTGCTGTACAGCACAATACGTCCATGAAGGCCAAGCTGGTCAGTAGCATAAACGTGGATGACCGGTACTTGCGTGACTTTATGAAATACGTGATTAGTATTATATTGAACACGAATCCAGCTACGTTGTGAGCAATCTTTAACTCTACATACATGAAATGAGGGATGCTCGTAAACATCATATGATATGGTCCAGCGTGGCCAGTTTCATTGTTGTTTGTGAGATTCCGTTCGCGTTCCCGGCCCACAATACTTATATTGACGGGTTCCATACTTGACTGTGACTTAAGTAAATATGCAATACGTTATTTGAATTGTTGTCAGAATCAAAATTTAACTTTATAATTATGAAGATTATTTAATCATATTTTTAATAATCAGCAATGTGCTAACTAGATAGGCGCTGTGTCAATACGCAAGCTGTAACTAACACACTAATTCATGACAATGTTTATATAGACGTTTCTGGGTTTTGTTTGTTATTTACTTTGCAATGAATAGATTCTCTTTGAGGGACAACAATCAGATAAGGTAAGCTGTTTGATGCGGTCTATACATATACACTCTCTTTCTATAAGGAACTGCCATTTCCAGTTTTAGCTATGCCCCGCCCATCTCTGGATAAGCACTTCGCCCTTTTTAGGATCGATCGATCCCTGAACTTGCTGACTATCAATTTTCAGAAAACTATACAGGTAAGCTGTTGAATATTTTGAAACTAATTTGACAAGGGTGCTGTTGCTGCCAACCGTATTGCTTTTAAATAATAAATACATACAATTCATACAAGCTGACAGACTATTGGGCTTTTAGGACGAACTAAATCGAGTCATTCATGACGTAGTTATTATGACGTCAGCATACACGTCAAGTAGTTGATTATGAAGTCATATGATTGACTGAGGAAATGGACTCCTGAATTACTCACACACCATGAGACGCATTCACTTCAGTCTTCCACTATCATCTTATTGAGGCTTATCATGTGGATGTGGGATTCGAACCCATTATCATTGGTGTGCCGCTTAAACTGGCCACCTCTATATTCACACATTCTACACACGAATAATGGTGTAGCCTACCGTGTTGTGATCGATCGAACCATGAATTCCCAAAATACCAATATCAAGGTTACTATACAAATAATCTGTTGAATACTTTGAAATTAATTTGACTGGGCGTCGTTGTTGCCTATCGTAGCAGCAGCGCGCAGTTAAATTAGTTTCACAATATTCAACTGAATGGCTCTTAAGTAGTAAAAACATACAATTCATACATATGGCGGACTTTAGCAGGTTCATGACCGCGTTAGATACGGCATTCATTACGTATTTTGATCGTGACGTCATCCTAATGTGACGTAATTCAATATGACATCATATTCTTGAGTAATGGTTGGATTCATCGATTGCAGCCATTTTATTCCAGAAAATGCACAGTGTACCATATAGCAATTTTTTCAGAGAGATTGGGGGCCAAAGACTCACTGGCCAAAGTAAAATACCAAGTGACGTTGCAATATAACCGTTTCAACGCCGAATTCCCAGAATATAGGCTAAATTCGAACGTAAATATACAGGTAAGCTGCTGATTGTTTTGAAACTAACCTGACTGGAATTTGTTGCTGTCAAAGGCATGATTGTGGCGCCAGCCTATATGTGAAGTAGAAGATTATGACGTCATATACTTGCTGGACAGATCGGATTCGTCCATTGGTTTCCACTCTACACATTTGGGCCTAATAGCTCTCTCGTCACCAGCTAAGGGCAGACTGTCCAGTTACCCACCCGTGCATTGAAGGGCTGGAATCTTTTTTGTAAACGACAAGAGCGTCAGCCACCCTGGGAATGGATCTTTTCAGTTTATCCATTAACCATATGACGTCATAATTAGCTGCGTGACGTGTAGAAAGATGCCATTATCAACGACGTCATAAATGACGTAGATAAGTACGTAAGGAACGCATAATTGGTGACGGACTATAGGTTGTTGTACGAATTCTATCTCTTTACTATTTAATAAACATGCTGTTGAATATTTTGAAACTATTTTGACTGGACGTTGTTGCTGTCATAGACAAATTGGTTTCAAAATATTCAACAGCTTACATGTATACTTTTCTTTAAATTTAGATTAGCTAAATTGGGGGGGGGGGGGGGGTCATAGATAAAACTGGAAAGTTCCATTTTGCCATGTCTGGCTCGTATAATAGACAAGGTGGCGTGCCAGGTCCCAGGGAAAACCTGCGACATTTGCTCAAACTTGCGTACATCAGATATCCTGTTTCCTCAAGACTTTCTGGGTTACAATGGAATTGACCCTCTTAGCACTCTTCACCGAATCATGATATACATTGGGAAATGGTATATTCCATGTGCTTTTCACCTGTTACATTGCTGCTGCATCGAAATCTGTGTGGGAAAATTCTACAAGACCAACTCCTCCTACCCACACCCAGCACACTGCCACTACTTGGGATGCCACTAGAGATGGAATATACTGACGACGTGGACTTCATAATAGATGACGAAAAGAACCCCTTAACGAACTTCTCCAAATAGATGCAAGCAGACCAAAAATTGAGAATCCTTTTATGAATGTATCCAAAACAGAGTTTACCCACATATACCGCTATTGGGCCAGTACCGACCCAGTATACTGTGTTATTAGGGGACGTATTGCACATCAATACGAGAAATCCAGTTTTTGCTATTCTCTGCCCCTGTCTAGCTAAGTTACACCCACGCTTTGCTCTTGTTGGGATCGATTGATCCATGAGCGCACTGACTATTAATTCCCTGAAAACTCTTGCACGTACGTTGCTGAAACATTTTGAAACAAATTTGACTGGGTGCTGTTGCTGCCAGTCAAATTATTTTCAAAAGTATTCAAAAGCATGTTTATTAAAGAATAACGACATACAATTTGTACAACAGCGTTTAGTCCGCTATCAGTTAAGCATGCGTGATGAACTTATCTAGTCATTCATGGCGGCATTTATTACGATGTCAGCATATACGTCACATAGTTAATTATAACGTCATATGATTGATGGATACACTGGAAAGGTTCATGTCATGGGAGATTGTGCAGCATGGCAATCTGGTGAGAGTGGTGTATCGCGGATCGGCCGGACGGGTATGGGTTGTCCCAGCTAAGCTGGGTATGGAACGACCGCTCAGGGTACATTCCAAGCACGCTCCCTTGGGAAATATAGTATGCGTGTATAAAGCCATATAAGAGAGGTTTCTGCAAAACTGCTAAGTCAGTAAGAATGCATAGCGTGCATGCGCGCGCATCAGAGCTTCCCTGACAACACGTGTCAGTATTGGGAGAGAGTGTACGCTTATAGTGTACCGAGTTGGTACTTGTGATTTCTTTAAATCACACGATTCTCGTCTTTCTTTGTACCGGTCAGAACCAGAATGAAACGAGAATTTCAGAGTTTTTTACTTTCTTAAAATCGGACCAGAAATGGCCGAGTTATCCACAAATGGCTCACTAAAATTATTTTCAAAATATTGCTTGAACGTCGTAATCGCGTGTATGTATTAAGTGATTGGGGAACGCGCTGATCACGTGATCGCCACGCCACCCTTTCTAGTTGCAAGCTGATTGGCTACTGCTTGCCCGCTGATTGGCTGGGGCATCCTGCCTCTGACGTCACGAGTAATATAAAAAGAGCAAAAAAACCAAGAATCGAGACCATTTCGGCGAGGAAGCCGACCCGACAGCAAGGTTGCCGGACCAGCACAGAGCTAGATGCGGGCTATCTGCTTACTGACTGCGGTACGTACAACGCAGCAGTGCCCTTTAGAATTCAGATCTCCTGCACTGGTGAGCAACTTTGAACATCCGCAATCACTAAGTTTTTTAAGCTCTCGGACGGCCATCCGAGGGCAACTAAATAAATAAGAAGGACTCCCTCTCCGGAACATCTCACAAAGGAGATTCCCTGTTTAGGGCCTTGCAGCCCCTATGTAAATTCTACAGGATGTAGAGTCACCGTGATTCTTGGTGGATAACTCGCCGGATCTTCCAGACCACGCTGAAAAGTGGTATCAAACTTCCGCACAGCATGTCGTGTGTTTAATTAACCTTTTTGGGCATATGGTGGTGGGACTCTGCCCGGTATAACGCAAGAGCTATGCGATGTATCCTTCACGGGGTACCCAGTTATATACATGCACTATTTAATTACAACTGTAGCCCTCTTTGTTACAGGCAACCTTCAAACTACCATCGCCGGATGGACACTTTATATACTGTTTAAATTCATGTATTAGTTATTATGACTATATAATGGACATCCTTCTACATATGTTTTTCTCTATAGTGTAACTATTTGTTTTGGGCCAATCAATACAGGGCTCTGAATTGCCACTCAAGTATCCGGCGTCATAATCAAGTACGGTACATGTTAACTGATATAACAATTAAAACTGTACAAACTGTGTCTTTAATGAATTTACATATTAATAAACATCTGTTGTTGTAGAAAGCAACACTCCTCAGTCAGATTAGTTTCAAAATATCCAACAGCTTACCTCTATAATTACTTTGAAAAAATAGATTCTGAGAAATCAGCTTTAACATTTTCATGACAAAGCGAGCCGAAACCTGCCTCTGCAGTGGTCTTGAGGAATACCCATTTACAGGGCAAGAGAAGACTATTTTTTAAAGTTTACCACGGTGATGGCTGGCTCGCTAAGCGACACATGGAAGTCAGCCACTCCAGTAGTACATTTTCAAAATACTCTTCTCTTGGCCTGCAAATTATCATTCAATAAGGAGATACTTTGGTTTTCTTGACACAATTTAGACATTAAAGGGTTAAAAGAATCAAATCGATTCGAACACGCATACAAAGTTAGACAGGTGCGTGGGAAGATCTGGATGGGGATGCTTATGTAA
The DNA here is from genome assembly GCA_034401795.1 of Chaetoderma sp. LZ-2023a. NCBI lineage: Eukaryota > Metazoa > Mollusca > Caudofoveata > Chaetodermatida > Chaetodermatidae > Chaetoderma > Chaetoderma sp. LZ-2023a. The sequence goes on from CM067359.1 coordinate 65,462,535, forward strand.
TAACTTTGACTCGTAATAATATTTCCTTGCGCAACATCTCTATGCCTGCTTTCACGGATGGTTGTCTTGTGAATGACCCCGTGGTCAACGTCAATCTTCTTGCAAAAACTAATCAAAATTAATTAACAGAATAAATAGAAGTATGCAAAATTCGATTCCATCCTAAGATAATCTCTCTCGTTCCAATACTTGCACTCAAAGCACCTGTCAGAGGCCTCTCGCAATGGCATAGCGATTGAACAACAAGGAAAAATGAACATTTGTAATCAGAAACGTACCGGGTGGGGGATGCAAAAGTATAAATCTTGACAAGTTTTAAAGAAAATAAGCAAAGTAAATATTTTTACATTAATTAAAGCACAAGAATCACCGTTGGTATATCAGCCAAGCATAACTGTTGCATAAATGGAGCAATGGTTTTTTTAAATCATTTTTGCCACTAATACACAAGTTTTGCTGTCCTTTACACTATTGAGCAATCGGAAGGGTGGTCGTGCCCAATATTTACCAGTGGAAAAAGTACCATTGATCAATGGGACAGCCATCCTGAGAGACCCATTGTTAAATGATTAAGTGCTAGTTAATGTAACATTACTGCCAAATCATGTGGTTTTTTTATCCATTATCAATTTACGAATCATGACAGGGTTCAAGACTTAAACACTTTAAAGAGCCAGAGGTATGGCCCTTATTTCAAGCCGTGGCATGTTTTCATAGGGCCAAATTGATATTGTCTGAAGGAGCATAGGCCCTATCTGATTAATTTGCTTTTGATCCAAATCATAGTCAAATTAATTTCAAAATATTCAACAGCATGGTTATTAAACAGTAAAGCCGTACAATTAAGCGGTCGTAACTAACTTCATTCATGACGTAATAAATTATTAGATTATGACGTCATCATACACGGGATTATGACGTCATATGACTGATGGATAAACTGGAATGCTCCATTCAGTCGTAGGACGAAGTTCAGTCATGCTTCATAAAGTGTATGCTTTAACACTTTAACCATCAAATGTGTTCATGAAAATAACCGTGCGGATCAAAGAGAGGGTTATTTTTGAAAATTTATCACTGGAAGGACTGGCTCTGTTATCTAGCTATCTATCAATCCAGTAATAGATTTTCAATATAGTATTCTCTTTGCCTGCAAATGCACATTTATCAAGACAACTGTAAGATGCGTTTTGGTCAGTTTATGCGTTAAGGTGTTAAGCCAGGTGTAGATATAGGATGGTCAAGCGGAGACAGTTTAGTGAATTGGCTGATACAAACTGCAAAACCACCTCTCATACCAACAATACCAAAACAAAAACCATTCAACCCATCAATATTTAATCCTATCACGATTTCTATTCCAAGAGGAAAGTGAAACAGTTACAAACCCAGTGAACTCATTATCTCCAGACCTGACATGATGACCAGCATGGCAATGCAAGCTATGAAAGGGAAAACAGACTGCTTGTATCGCGAGCTGTTGCTAACGTGTTCCAGCCAAATCATGTTAAGAATATCCAACCGCTTGAGTTCGCATTGCTCAATCAGTGCTCTTCGAGATGTTTACTCAAAGCTGGACATCTGGAGTTATTCATACGATCTGGAAAATAGATACAGGCCAGGACAATCCCAAAGAAACAAAAATAAGCAAGAATCTTGAAGCTACATGCCCATCAGCCTCTTAAGCTGTGTAGGAAAACTAATGTAGCGAACTATATACTGAAGACAATATGTGTACCTAGAAAGCAACTCTCTAGTAGAACAAGCTACCCAATGGATTTTTCCAGTTTTAGTTAGCCCCCGCCAATCTCTGGTTAACCTCCACCCACACATCGCCCGTGTTGGGATCGATCGATCCCTGAGCTCCCTGACTATCAATTTTCAGATAACTACACAGGTAAACTGTTGAATGTTTTAAAACGAATTTGACTAGGCGCTGTTGCTGCCTATGGCAGCCTATGGCAGCAACATCACCCAGTCAAATTAGTTTCAAAATATTTGACAGAATGTTAATTAAATAGTAACGACATACACATCGTATAAGCGTGTCATACTATTAAGCTAAATCAAGCCATGCACGTTGTAATTGATTATGACGTCATCATACACGTCACGTAGTCAGTGTGGTCAGGATAGAGAGCCTGGTCTTCAGGCTCCTTAATTCACAACTATCTATCAAGATGAACGCCTGGATTCTATTCCTGAACAGAGATGCTCGCGGCAAGATTGATGGACACATCAGAAACGCATTTGAATTAAGGGAAGGTAGGTACCACAAGCAGACATTAGCTTTGTCGCTGTGTTTCTTATATTACATACATACATCATATCACCACAAACATACAAAATCATATCAACAACACTGCATGCAGATGCCATCACAAGTCGGATTAGCTTAGAAGAGCCCACAAGTCTACAATAACATCACACCATCGATGGCATTAGCATGGCCACATCATTGGTCAGTACCACCATGATATAAAGTCTTGATTCACGACATGGAACACAGTAGATGATGAAAAGGAAGCAAAAACTAGCTTGGCAATATGCGCTTTCTACAGTTGTGGAACATTGGTAGCATCAGAAAGTATCTAGTGTAAGAGGCTGCTATCGTGGTCATAATGAATTATTCCTACTATTAAACGTATCAACTCCACGACCGGACTCTGCTTAATTGCGGCTCATTAAACGTGGGCAAGATTAAACCCCGAGGACCTGCGAACTCGTAACATCTAGATTATGTCACATACCCTGATAACGCTGGTTACTGGACCAGGACTGGACCAATATTGGGCTGTATTGACCCGGTATTGGCCCAGTACCGGCCCAGTAACGCGCGTTATCAGGGTGCTGTGTAGTAACCTGATATATCGTAATTATCAACTGCGGAAATAAATGAATTGCATTGATTGTGCGCTCAAACAGTTATTTGTTTTAAAAATTGCCACAAATCATCCTCTAACCAATATCTCTATAATTCTGACATTTGCGTACAAGATGAATAGTCTGCCTTATCAGTTAGTTGCATCATGCAGCTACGTTAGTGATTGTGAAGGACAGATTGCTGATACGTGGTACGGCCAGAGACAGATATCATCGTGGCATGGATATATTCTTGATGATAATGCGGAATGTTTATGCCGAATAGCAAGATGACCCGAGATGACTTTAGCTGCCACGCGCCGGATAACTTGTTTACGATCTGTTCCCTACATGCATGAATATCGCTAGAATTAGTTATATAATTTTTATCAATATAGAGTTTAGTATTGGTATTAATAGAGATTCTGTTGTTTCCGTTCCTGTTCCTGATTTTGTCTGTCGTCGTTTTCTTCATCTTCGTTTTCTTCGTCGTCGTCGTCTTCTTCTGCTTCGTGGCGCCGGCTGCGGCGGCGGCGGCGGCGGCACTGGAGGTGCTGGTGGAGGCGGTGGTGGAGGAGGTGGTAGTGGTGGTCGTTGTGTCGGTGGTGGTCGTGGTCGTGATGGGGATCGCGGAGGTGCTGGTGGTTGTGGTGGTGGTGGTGGTGATGGTGATGGTGGGAGGGGTGCTAATATTGTTGTTGTTGTTTTTGTTGTTGATGATGATGTTGTTGTTGTTGTTGTTGTTGTTGTTGGTGGTGGTGGTGGTGGTGGTGGTGGTGGTGGTGGTGGTGGTGGTGGTCTGGGGTGGTGGTGGTGGTCGTGGTGGGGATGGCGGAGTTGCTGGTGGTGGTGGTGGTGGTGGCGGCGGTGGTGGTGGTGGTGGTGGCGGTGGTGGTGGTAGTGGTGGTGGTGGTGGTCATGGTAGTGGTAGTGGTAGTGGTGGTGGTGGTCGTCGTTTGGGGTGAGTGTGTCCTGGGATGGTGGTCGTGATGGTTAATACGTAGTGCCCAATGTCACTGCAATCAGTAGAGGACTTTGCCGTACTATAGTAGTTCCGTACCATGGCAAAATCAACAGATTAGTGTAAATGGTAATAAGGGCTGTTGTGGTATTTGGCTTTGTGGATCTCAGTGGAAAAGGTTCTAAGAATACGTCATTAATAGGTGTCCAAGGTTCCCCCAACTCGTCTCCATCGTGAATAATATTCGGTCTGCTCTCAAGTCTCTTACCTGTTTGTCACTTCTCTGAGACATTCCCTCTACATCAGTTAGTTATCCGGTTAATATATGTCTAATTTATTCTAATATTTCTGGATGTTTACCAGTCCGCTTTGGGCCACGTTTATAAAGTATTTTTCATTCATTAACTATTTGAACCCAGAATTCTCAAACCTTCCATTTCAAGGTAACTATACAGGTACGCTGGTGAATACTTTGAAACTAATTTGACTGGAGGCTGTTGCTGCCATAGGAAGCAACATCTTCAAATTAAATTAGTTTCAGAATATTGAACATCATATTTATTATATCATAGACGAATTTTCAAATTCAGCCTGTTGGGTTCAAAGAATTAACACCCTTCCTGTGATTCCTGGCAAATACACCTTTCTATAACGGATACCTGTTTTAGGGCCAAACGCTGTAGTGAATTCTGCGAAAAAATGTTTCGTTGAAGAAAACCTCTTATTATACCAAGATAACGCAGCTTACTATGCCGATGCTGGACCGATACCGTATTGACTCCATTTGGTATTAAATGTAGTACACATTTCCCAGCCAAATTCAGCAAATCTTCATTAAATTGTGTATTTATTCAATATTTAGAAGGAAATTTACTGATATTTCAGTTTTATTCGAAGCAGCAACATTTTTCACTCGAAGCGTTTCAGACACAGTGAAAAAAATTTGAATAAAGTCCTCTGCAAAATTAACGATCCCAGCACTGGAATCTCGCCTATACACATTAAAATCAAACATGTACCGGGTTCAAAATAACTTTCACTTCAAGTTCTAGTTTCTATGGCTACACAGACATAATATTTAGTAATATTCTAAGCGTGGGCATTTAAAAGAGAAAATAGACAATATTTTGGATCATTACCTCTACCTCACACAGGCACACGTACCATCATCTCTCTCAATACTAAATATTACTGTGTAGCCATGGAAAACAGTATTCCTAAGATATCTGTTAAATATAACATTCGTTTCGAGTGTATGGGATCGATCTACCCACTAGGCAATTAGCCAGATGCTAGTAAAATTGACATCTGTCAAATGAAAAGCAGAATTGGTTAAATCACTGGCTAATGATTAAAATTAACTTTCTGGCTAGACGGACGTCCTGACACATGATTAATCCCATCCATGGTTGAAATTGGTTTCGTTTTTTGGGGTACTCTGATCGGAAGTATCACGTGGTTGCTTTACCTATCTACGCATGCGCATACTTTTACTCTCGCTTGAGGATTAATCGAGTATATTTTGTACCACTTGATACGAATTTGTATATAACGTTATCCGATTATACTCTCGGTGTTCAGTATGTCTAATCAAGGTAATCGGGCCAATCGGAATGAGTAACCAAACTTTAAGTAAGATTCTCGCTTGAGAATGGCGGACCATACCTTTTGAGCGGTTTTACTTTTTTCATATGGTATAAGCCATATGAAAAGGCACCATTAGTCAACAAGTATTGTCAGAGATAAAACCATGCAAATCTATTATTCATGTCAGGTGAAGCCCATTTTAAAATCTAGGTAAATCTAATGCGACAAACTAGTAGACATCTGATTAAATTACTCCTTTAAATATTTGAAATTCAAGGTGTCTTTGTGCAAAGCAATAATATCTGTCTATGCTGTTGAATATTTCGCAACTTATATGACTGAAGGAAGTTGCTGGCAAATTAGTTTCGAAATATTCAACATCTTTCTTTTATATTGAAACCCTATTCTATCTATTCTCTAGAATTGATAGTATTAACCGATGATGACTGACTGTAAACATGGTCATTGGTATTTGGCTAATCAATTGGCTAGAACATTGCAAAAGCCAGATCTGTCCCTGTATGTCTATGCTATGTTCTTTTGGAGTGCCGCCATTTAAAACAGAAAATACCATGTAGCTTGGATTCCCACCTCGTCATTTCGTGGCTAATATAATCGCTGTCCTGCATTCAAGCAAATAGCAAGCAAACAAATCACTTACAACCTAAGGAATATTATGTTAAATATTTTGCAACTAATTGGACATACCGAAGGAATCAATGTCTTCCTGTTAATTTTGTATCAAAACATTCAACAATTCTTCTGGTACATGTAAACGATTGCAGAGACTTGGTGACATATTGGCATTCTAATGATATGAAGTGAAGTCATCACAGGATGTAATATCAGTACACTAAATACTGTCAATACATGAAATAATATCAATACATGAAATAATATCAATACATCAAATAATATCAATACATGAAATAATATCAATACATCAAATAATATCAATACATCAAATAATATCAATACATCAAATAATATCAATACATGAAATAATATCAATACATCAAATAATATCAATACATCAAATAATATCAATACATGAAATAATATCAATACATCAAATAATATCAATACATCAAATAATATCAATACATCAACTAATATCAATATATCAAATAGTATCAATACTTCAAATAATATCAATACATGAAATAATATCAATACGTGAAATAATATCAATACGTGAAAATAATATCAATACATCAAATAATATCAATACATCAAATAATATCAATACATCAAATAATATCAATGCGTGAAATACTATCAATACGTGAAATAATATCAATACATCAAATAATATCAATACATCAAATAATATCAATACATCAAATAATATCAATGCGTGAAATACTATCAATACGTGAAATAATATCAATGCGTGAAATAATATCAATACATTAAATAATATCAATGCGTCAAATAATATCAATACGTCAAATAATATCAATATATGAAATAATATCAGAACATCAAATAATATCAATACATCAAATAATATCAATACATCAAATAATATCAATACATCAAATAATATCAATACATGAAATAATATCAATACATCAAATAATATCAATACATCAAATAATATCAATACATCAACTAATATCAATATATCAAATAGTATCAATACTTCAAATAATATCAATACATGAAATAATATCAATACGTGAAATAATATCAATACGTGAAAATAATATCAATACATCAAATAATATCAATACATCAAATAATATCAATACATCAAATAATATCAATACATCAAATAATATCAATGCGTGAAATACTATCAATACGTGAAATAATATCAATACATCAAATAATATCAATACATCAAATAATATAAATACGTGAAATAATGTCAATACATCAAATAATATCAATGCATGAAATAATATCAATACATCAAATAATATCAATACATCAAATAATATCAATATATCAAATAATATCAATACGTGAAATAATATCAATACATCAAATAATATCAGTACATCAAATAATATCAATACATCAAATAATATCAATACATCAAATAATATCAATACATCAAATAATAGCAATACAATGAAATAATAGCAATACCTGAAATAATAGCAATACATCAAATAATATCAATACATCAAATAATATCAATATATGAAATAATATCAATACATCAAATAATATCAATTCATCAAATAATATCAATACATCAAATAATATCAATACATCAAATAATATCAATACATGAAATAATATCAATACATCAAATAATATCAATACATCAAATAATATCAATATATCAACTAATATCAATATATCAAATAGTATCAATACTTCAAATAATATCAATACATGAAATAATATCAATACGTGAAATAATATCAATACATCAAATAATATCAATGCGTCAAATAATATCAATACGTCAAATAATATCAATACATGAAATAATATCAATACATGAAATAATATCAATACGTGAAAATAATATCAATACATCAAAAAATATCAATACATCAAATAATATCAATACATCAAATAATATCAATATATGAAATAATATCAATACATGAAATAATATCAATATGTGAAATAATATCAATACATGAAATAATATCAATACGTGAAATAATATCAATACATCAAATAATATCAATACATCAAATAATATCAATACATGGAATAATATCAATACATCAAATAATATCAATGCGTGAAATAATATCAATACGTGAAATAATATCAATACATCAAATAATATCAATACATCAAATAATATCAATACATCAAATAATATCAATACATCAAAAAATATAAATATGTGAAATAATGTCAATACATCAAATAATATCAATGCATGAAATAATATCAATACATCAAATAATATCAATACATCAAATAATATCAATATATCAAATAATATCAATACGTGAAATAATATCAATACATCAAATAATATCAATACATCAAATAATATCAATACATCAAATAATATCAATACAACAAATAATATCAATACATCAAATAATAGCAATACAATGAAATAATAGCAATACCTGAAATAATAGCAATACATGAAATAATATCAATACATCAAATAATATCAATACATCAAATAATATCAATACATCAAAATAATATCAATACATCAAAATAATATCTATACGTGGAATAATATCAATACATGAAATAGTATCAATAGCCAACATCAAATAATATTAATACAGGAAGTAAAATTATCGTAGGGAGTGACGCCATCATAAGAAGTACCGCCATCATAGGAACATACACACCAGGAGATATCTTTATAAGAGATCCAAATAGTAATACGATCTCTCTAACACATGTGTAGAAGGATGAAATGCTCTTGTAAATGTCAATGGTGTATACACAGCGCGCTAACAGAAGAAACAAATTATCAAACATAGATCGTATCGGTTGTTGATTTGCAGATGAAGTTATCGTTCTTGAAATGATGACGATTAATTATCTCGCATTTGTTACATCAATGGTGTATACACAGCGCGCTAACAGAAGAAACAAATTATTAAACATAGATCGTATCGGTTGTTGATTTGCAGATGAAGTTATCGTTCTTGAAATGATGACGGTTAATTATCTCACATTTGTTACGTCAGTGGTGTGTAAATGTGGGTGGTAGATGAGGTGGAGGCTAGAGGATGCGAGTGTGTCGGTGGTTTTCCGTGATCGACGAGCATAATCTGATAATGGGATATATCAGCCACCCCTAAGTACAAATAACATTATTACTTAATATCTCTGTCTAACACGGTTCCCTATTGCAGATGGAGGTATCGTTCTTGAAATGATGAAGATTAATTATCTCGCATTTGTTACATCAATGGTGTGTAAATGTGTGTGGTAGATGGGGTGGAGGCTAGAGGATGAGAGTGTGTGGGGTGGGGGTGGGGGTGGGGTTCCCGCGATCGACGGTTAAACCGCATGGAATCTACTGCAAAGCATAAGAAAACACTGTTTTACAAGAACTTAAAAAAGGGAAGACTCTTGATCGTTTTAGTATCACGCTATTACGAGCACCCACCCTGTCAAAATAAATTTGAATTTACAACTTCAACTCAGCTATTAAAGTGTGCGATTCGTATACGTCATTCCAAACGTTAAACGGCAGATTGTATGGACTTGGAACGTTGCTGCTTTTAGAAACATTCTCTGGAGACAGCTTTTGCGTGTTATGTTTAGAAAAATGTCTTTTAATGATGTAAGCGTTTAGATAGGATCCATTTCTGATTTTCATTTATCAAATATGGCTGGCAATAGCAATTAGTGTGTGAAACCATAACATTGTTTCACTGTCTGCGTGATGCAAGCCACCAGACAATAATTGGGATGGGTAATAAGTTTTGGATCTGCTGAATATTTTGAAAACAATTTGACTGAAAGTTGTCAAAATATTCAGCAGATCCAGAGTTAAACCCCATGGATAATGTAGTCCACAGAAACTCCAGCAGGCAGACGGGAAACACAAGTCCCTCAATATTTAATTATTTAAACACAAGCACCCTCACTTTCGGCCATGTAGGTAGCTTAATTTGTTGAATTTAGAATGAACGTTATTTGATTGGAAGCTGTTGTTGCAACACGCAGCAATAGCCTTGTCGCAATAAGCGGCAACAGCCTCCATGCCAATATAATGATTTAATCTATCGCTCAAACATCTGCCATCATGTAATCAAATACGTCACAGGTTACTTGACGTCACAATCAAAATAATAGAGCTTAGTGACGAAGGCTTAACGCTCGATCATATTTTTTGCCGGCTCAGATGAGCTAGGACTATTACAATCTGCATATGAATACTGTTGCAACACTTATTTAAAACATTGTGCTGGCTAGCATACTGACCATCTATAATAGTCATTACGCTCGCCCCCTAAAGGAGAAGAGTCTCTTGCTATTGTGTCTGTCTGTCTGTCTTGCTGTCTCTCTGTTTGTCAGTTGTCGGTCGATCGTCGGGCATCGGATAGTCGGTCTGTCGGTTCGTCAGTCAGTCGGCCGGCCGGCCTACCATCTTAACTGCCAGCCACCTACCCACATGCTTGCCTTCCTGCCTGCCTGCCCACCTGTATGCCTGCCTGTCTGCCTGTCTGTGTGCCTGTCTGTCTGTCCAGATCGGTATCTCCAGATCTAATGTGAATACAATTTTAACACAACTGTGCAAGAGGTTTTCCAGACTTCGGACCAGATCAAATTCCGGATCTGTGGATATCTCGGAAACTGCTCATTCGATTTGGCTCAAATCTTAACACACGAAAGAAGGTGACAATACACTAAGATTACAGAACTTTGGGCGTGATGCAAGAAATATACTGGGAAAGTCTTGAGAATCCATAAAAATGCGAACAATTCCGAAAATCTGGAAACGTTTTAAAGTATGACAAAGATGGGAGTGCGAGAGTCACGCATGTTTCTTCTGTGAATTCTAGGAACGTGCAACACCGTGGTCATGATTTTGGATTTTGATTCATATCATAATATTCTTCATGGAAGGACATAGCAGGGTTAATTACAAATAGACATATTTAGATAATATAGGGATATATGTCAATACGCCCATGTCTAGATATGCCCCGTCAACTTCTAGCTATGGCCCGGCCATTTCTAACTATTCCCTATCAATTTCTAGCTATGCTCCGCCGATTTCTACCTATGCTTCGTCTCCGGTTATTGTGTGCTGGGGTCGATCTGTATAGCTTGAACCCTGTATCCTCATTTTCAAGGTACATGTAAGCGGTTGAATATTTTTGAAACTAATTTTACTTGGTGCTGTTGCTGAATATAGTGTTCAGTGATATTAGCATCAACATATTTAACAGACTGTTTATTAAACAGTACATCCAGCAAAGACTATTCATAACACCTGATGGACTGTTCCAGCTTCATGAACCAACATTCTCTGTCCATTGTAATTGTAGCGTCAGCCTACATGTGACGTAATTCCCTGTGACGTCATACACTTGATTGATAGCTCCCAATCATCCAATGGAGATTTAATGAATAGATTGAATCATGTTGTTGTGCTTTCCCCACAAAATGCTTACGGGATTACATAAGCTCCCTTACGATGATGTAACACAATTATCCTTGTTTTGACAACACCTCTTAATTACATGTCTGTTTTAAGCGAGAGACAAGGAAGGTACATAGCTGGTGAAGGCACGTGCTCTGCCCGAGGCGATATTAAATTATTAATAATACCTCTTTTTAACCCCTTAAAAGCTAAATTTGTCACAGGAATCAAAATATTTGCTTATTGAATATCAGACCAAGAGATGACTATCTCTTGAAAATTTATCACTGGAATGACTGGCTGGGTTACCGAGCCAGTCATTGCCACCGAAAATATTCAGATATTGTCTTCTCTTGCCCTGTAAATCAACACTTCTCGTTATCTTTCATCGCCATCTTTTAGCGATCTTGTAATGAAAAACAGATAACGTTACCTCCAAAAGCCAGGTATTTTAATATGTAACGTCATTTAAAAACATATTTTTTATATCAAGCAAAGAAGGGGGAGATATTTTATTAATTTTCAGCTTGTAGCTTTTCAGCTTGTAGCTGCTAGCCGTCTCAGCCCTCACTTTGACTCAGGGTGCACGATTCATTGATAGTCACAATATCGTGGTTAGATTACAAATCGCATTTTTACGATAACAAGCTAAATAATCAGAATATCATGAGCTGTTTATGTCAACGTGGTTGATATTTTGAAATCACTTTGACTGAAATGTGTTGCTTGTAAAAATATTCAACAGCCCGATGCGGTTTTCCTTGGCTCTAGGCTATTTCCAAATGCGTGCATGTCCCGAATCAACCACCCCATCTACTACGGCGTTTGCCCCACAAAGAGATAATAAGATATATCGATATATTCCGATTTTCTATGCACTAAATATATCGACAATGTCTCTGGAAATATCGTGCACACCTATTAATAATCGTGGGATCCGATCTGTCACTTAAGTATCTGTCTTCGTAGTCAGATGGGTCACGAGATTTTGACGTCATAATCAAAACGCTCCATATTAGCTCCATCGTCAAAAGCGAAAGCTCCGTCACGAAAGTCTAGTAATTGTATATTGTTGTGGATTTACAATTTAATAAACATTCTGTTGAATATTTTGAAACTAATTTTACTGTAGGGCAGCAACAGCTCAGAGTTAATTTGGTTTCAAAGTATTCAGCAGCTTACCTGTATAGTCACCTTGAAATTTAGATTCTGGGAATTCCAGTTTAAAAGTTTTAAATCAATTTCAACACGAGTAAAATGTGAATAGGGGTTAGCTAGAAATCGACGGGGCATAGCTACAAATGGGCAGGGCATAGCTAGAAACAGGTGGGGCATAGCTAGAAATGGGCGGGACATAGCTAGAAATGGAGCTTACGTTTATATGCGAGATCCTTAACAGAGATAGCAGACACACCACTCTTTGCACTTTTACAGACTATATGCAATTTTCTCAGATCTATTAAATCCCGAATATGATCCGAATTCAGATTCAGGATTCTAAATGCAGGTCGCGACCAAATATATCATAGTGGTCGGCAGCAACCTTCATTTACTAGGTGGATTCGTGTTATGAAGGCATCCGTGATAACGCAGGTTACTGGGATGCTACTGGGCTACTAACGGGCCATATTGGCCAGGTATTGGCCCAGTACCGAACCTGGAACCTGCGTTATGAGGATTGGCTATTTATTTTGAACCTGACAATCATCTGCTGTAAGTAGCAATGGCCATTGTCAATCATTCAACTAAAATGGGTTGGAACAGGTGAAGTGGCGGTCATTTGGGCTTTATATTGCGAAAAAAGCATCATTGATGTTTTGCGCATCTTGCCATCTATCTAAAAGCACATGAGGCTGGATAATTTGTCTTGCACACGAACAACTTTGTTTTGTTGTTCGCTGGAAATTCTTCAAAAAATCGTGACAGGGTGAATTTCTCACGAATGACTATAATGAAACTAAACAGGAGAATCGCGTTTTCTGACAATTTGATCACATTGGTTGAACTCGGCATGAGATTCATCGTCTATGTAAGTTGTGGCGATAGAGGAAGACGTTGTTCTATTTGTATGCTCCAGCTAAAATTTGAGGTTTTTTAATATTGTGTTTGCGAATATCAGTTAGGAAATGTATCAGTTTGTTCGTAACATACAATTCTTATGTTTTGTGTGACAAAATGCGGATAGGAGCGATTAATTTGTGAAATATTAATTGATTTAGATATAATCTGCTATATTCGTGAGAACTGCTCAGTACATTCAGTAAACAACTCTGTGACTCGGTAGCGCATAACAAAAGCCGAGAAGTACACCTTAGCAAAACTGAACACAACTCACTCGCGAAGAGTAAATGAATGCGACAGGAAGTGGTTTAGAGCGTGCTTTAGAGTGTCAACGGAAGGCGTCTAAATCTCCAGAAGGCAGTACGGTCAAGCCTGGACAGCCGGGACAGTTATATGGAACTATGCCAGGATCCGTGAGTACAATCAATGAAAATGACAATCATGATCACGATCATAACGATTCCGGGCTGGGTGTCAGTCAATTAATACACGAAGCCAATACTGTACTAAATAACTGGATACCCACCGATTTTGAACCTAGGACTTCCCTTTCTACCCAGGGTGTAATTACAGGTTCAGTAGTGTCTGTAATATCTTCGATGACCACAGGGGCGGACTATATCTCATCATGTTACACCCAATGCCTGATGACAACACGTTCTATCAATTCGGCTGTTCCCTCGGCACCGGTGTTTGCAGTTCCAGGATCACTCATGGCACCATGTCAGTAGAGAGTTTTATCGTCACCAGCAAAATCAACACCATTACATGGTTCGACATTCAGTTATGGCGATGCTCAGCTTCAGCTTCCCACTCAATTTCCCGCTCAATTCACGCAGCCAATGCATCCGATGATGCTTGCCCACTCAATGAAACAAATCACACAGCCAACATATGTCAGTCCGCCTGGACACCACTCAGTAAACGATCAAATGACAGATCAAATTATTAGAGGTGATGCTTTAACAGATGACGTTAGGTCGTCCCTTACTTTACAGAGTGTTTTGAGGCAGTTGCATAATATGTCATCAGCGATTTATGAAGTGAAGGACTTACATTAGAAACTAGGTAAAGCCGTTGAGAAGCTGGAACGCATCAATCAGCATATTATAAAACTAAGCGACACTATGTCACTGATACATAGTCGGGTTAGCGTGCTGGAAGAGCGGGTACATTCGCATGAACAATCACTATGTGCACAGGATGTCTCTACTGAAGCTCTCAGACAAGAGGTTTTCCAAGTGAGACAGGATAATAATCTTCTGAGACAGCACTATTCATCTATGCAGGAAAGAGTAATCGAGTATAATTTGCTGTTTTTAGGAATCCATGAACAAGAAGACGAAAACGCTTATACTTTGCTAAAAGATTTCATCAAAGACGAGCTGAAAATTGAAAATGATATAACATTTCAAAATGCACATCGGATTGGAAGAAAACTTCAGAACGATGATAGGCCTAGCCCACTGATCGGACGTTTTTTACTATGGGAAGAGCGGGAACGAGTGAGACAATATGCATACGATAGGCTACGAGGCACGAACTACTCCGTTATTCAACAGTACCCGAACGAGATCAGAGAACAGAGGAAACAACTGATTCCCATAATGATTGAGACACGAAGGAAACATCAGGACGCAAAAATTGTGTACAACAAACTGGTTATAAATGGCCAGGTACATAACACTAATAACGCGAACCAAAGCCGCAACCAAATGGACATACCACAAAGACCTGTGTGGGACACAAATGCCCAATCGATAGAGCCACCTCCTCAATACCACCACTATGCTCCTAATCCGTGGAATCAAATGCAGCTCGGAAGTCGTGCATAGCGAAGCCGACAGTGTAATTCAAAACACAAAATTTACTGTTACTCATTAACATGCAGTTGCAACTTTACTACCGCAGCAAAACACACTGACGGTAAACAACAACAACAACAACAACAACAACAACAACAACAGCAGCAACAACAACAACAACAACAGCAACAACAACAATAACAACAAATTCACTTCATATAACTCAAACAGTGACTTTATTGCTACTACATTTAATAAAAATGCAACTACTACTCTTAGAACTATCCCAATTACTGCTACGACCATTGCTACTTGCGACGCAACTAATACTAGTAGTGTCGTTACTGTTGCTACTTCTTTTGCCGCCACTACTACTAATGCTGCTGATACTGCAAAGGCTACTACTACTGCTACTACTACTACTACTACTACTACTACTACTACTACTACGACTACTACTTCTACTACTACTACTACTACTACTACTACTACTACTACTACTACTACTACTACTACTACTACTACTAATACTACTATTTTTTTTGTTGAAAATCCGACGTTGACGCAGTCGGACAAACTTTACGGAGGAACTCCTTTATAAAGGCTTGCAAACCCCCAGAAAAAAACTGGTGAACTAGTAAGCCTGATTAATATTATACCAAAACAAAAAATAAATAACATATCTAAATAACGAGCATTAATACAATCTATAAATACATACCGCTTAAATGGTATAGATACAAAAGAATAAGCTGATAACGATCTGATAGCAAAACAAAACTTAACAAGGCATCACTATTCAATTCAGGTGTGGTAGTAGGCCGTGTGGCGAGTGCAACTGTCCAACAATTGAAAAGTGACTCGTCAATCAATGACAAATAAGTCAACCATTGACGCCAGTGCGCTGATTCTTTAAAGATCAGCGGGCGTAGTAGCATTTGGGTAGTATAACACATATAGTCGGCAGCAAAATTACAGAAAAATAGATGGCGCTCTTGTTTACATTTTCGATTTACTTTATTGTAACGTTTTGTAAATTACCTGGGAACAAATAACGCTATAAAACGCTGTGCAAGTTTCTAAAATTACCAGGGACTATTTTATAATTCAATGGCAACTTACTTTAACGATTGATTATTAAATTACCCCAGTCTGTTTATTTGTCAACACGAATTATTAAACATAACAATATCAAAATGCCGACTAAAATGAATTACAAGACACAGATTAATTAAAAGACACAGATAAAACAGTTGTAGTAATTGAATGATTTACGCTAGTGCAGGTTCATTTATTTTTATAGTTCCCAACTTTATTGAAACTATCTTTGTTTGCAACATATATCCTTGAATACATTTTCTTTACCATGCTGTTTTAATCTAAAATATTCGCAAGGAATATGATTCAGTAGCAATGAACGAAATATTGCCTTTATTGCTATATTCTGGTTGCCAATAGATGGATTTTTCGTCTGCGCACACCGATGTTTCGAAATGGCCCAAATACCTATGGTTAGCATTGTTATTAAAATAGTCTTATCAGACTTTATGATATTTACACCGCTTGATCCAAATTCTCTAAATGAAACTACATGTGTTTCTAGAACAATAGGCTTAGCTCCAAATTGTGCCAAGATTTGGCTGATATACTCCCAAAATTGTGACGATATTGGACATTCTGCAAATAAATGCTCGATTGTTTCCTCATCTGTTTGACTTAAGTAACATCTATCAAAAGTCGTTATATTGCACTTTTATGTCAACTGTCCCACCCATAGCCGTCGATGTAGTAATCGTCACAATAAATCACGAGCCATATGTGGTATGTATGGAGAATGAAAGATTTTCCATACATTTTTCCAACTGGATGGTTTATAGCTTGAGTCATCCCATCTCTTAATTGCTATGGGAGGTGTTACTTGTTTTTGTCTCATAACGTGGTACCATTCCTTGGATCTCATTTCGTATTTTAATATCTCATCATCAACTAGTGCAGGTTGCGGAGTCAAACTATTATGATTTACATTTGGCAGATAAAACCATTCAATTGGTACAGCATGTTTTATTTTATTTAGTAACTGCTGGGCATCTATAGGCCTCATATGTGTTTTTCTAGCTACTTCTTGCATAGAAATCCATTTACGTGTTTGGGGGTGTACCATATCAGACAAATGTTGAATACCATATTTTGCAAAGGATGGTACATAAAGTACTGCATTATTATAACATATATTATATTGCCTCCTAATTGCTGTTCTAGTACTGCCTTCCAGAACGTAGGCGGAGGCATGCATCTGTCAACTATTTCTAACTCCTTAACTTGATCATTAAACACATCTGGTATCATTTGGCTATTTGGAGGTGGCTTCTTTGAGGTAAAAACACACTCCGCCAGAAATGGTTCTACAATTCTCTCCATGAGAGTTCGCGAAACACATGCCCACGTCACATCTGATGTAATAAGATCATTCAAAAATTTTAGCCTCAACGAAACACATTTCACTTTAAGATCAATTAAATCAATACCTCCTTCAAATTTAGCAATATGGAGAACACGATGGGAAACTAAATGACTCTTTTCTTCCCATATGAATGACAATATCAACTGATTAACCTCCTTTTCTACATGTTTTGGCATGTGCACAACAGATGCTGTATACCATAGTCCAGATAATAGCAAGTTGTTGACAACAAACACTCTACCAAAAATTAAAAGACGACGACGCTTCCAATTTGCTAATATTCTCTTAAGCTTAGATACTCGGTCATCCCAATTTTGTGTTGTATTCGATTTCCTGCCAAAATAGATACCTAAAATCTTAATGGTATCATTAGACCAATTGATTTCAAGTGGCTGGTCATTCCGCTCTTTCGATGGCCCCAAAAATAATCCTTTGGATTTTCCTTTATTGATTTTCAAACCAGATGCATTTTGGAACCTTTTTAGTACTTGGTTTAAAATTGTAAAATCATTGTTTGAACTAGCAAACACAGTTGTGTCATCAGCATATTGTTACAGCTATTTTGCCTCACTGCTATGCCAAAGGATTCCATCACAATAACAAATAATATTGGCGATAGGGAGAACCCCTGTCTAACATCACGTTCTAAGCCAATTTCTCTGGATAATTGATTGTTCACTAAATAGCTACTCTTGATATCCGTATATAAAATCTTAACCCATTTAATAAAGTTTGTGCCTAACCCAAATGATTGCAAAGAATTAAAAAGAAAATCATATTCCACACGGTCAACTGCCTTTTCGTTGTCCAAGGCAATCACAGCTGAAGGGATGCTATCCTTCTCAACTAGTTTTATAAAATCTTTTATTAACATGGTGTTGGTTAAAATTGTCCTGCTAGGCACAGCACATGTCTGATCTGTTCAAACAATTTCTCCCATAACACTACCAAGTTTCAATGTTAGTGCTCTGGATATTATTTTGTGGTCTACACCTAGTAGAGTAATTGGTCTGTAATTCTGAATTAGACGTCTGTCATCTCGTTTATATATTAGCCTTACGTATGCCCTAGCCATAGTTGGTGTTAAATGGCCTTTCTAAAAAAGTTTCAGTGACTAACTCTTCCATTATTGGACCTACAAGGTGCCAAAAGGTTTGGTAAAATTCAACTGGAAGGCCATCACACCCAGGTGACTTTTCTAGTTTCATGCCTTTGAGGGATTTAGTTAAATCTTCTAGTGTTAAGGGTTGATCACAGAATTCACTGCCTGTGTCTGACACTTTTTTGTCTATATTTGCTAGCAAATCCAATTTTGCATCTTCATCAATTCCCTCTGACTTGTACAATGACTCATAGTAATTGCATACAATAGTAGTCATTTCATTGTTGGTAAAGATGGTTGAACCATCCGGCATGTTTAATGAGCACATCACCTTATCTATTGCCTGTGCTTTTTCTAATGTGCAAAAATATTGTGTTGGCTTTTCCTCTTCTGCATGCATCAGCTCTAATTTTTGCACTTTCAAACCCATATTGTTCTATATCTATTATTTTACTTTTAATTTTAACCAGTAATTCATAATAATTATCTTCACCTTTATTTATTTTTGCATTAATTTTGATCATTGATCGATGAAGTGTTTTCTTGCATTTGCGTATTTTCCGTTGTTTTTCTAATAGCATACTGTCTGGAAACATACTTTAAATCCAGTTTTACATCCCCCCACCATTGCAATGTGCTCTTATATGATGCTTTACTATTAATCCAATGCTGCCAACACCTCTCTATATTATTCTTAAATATTCTTCTCCCAACAGAGTCGTGTTTAACTTCCAAACCCGACCCCTTTTTTATCCAGTCAGCATTGACAAAGGTTACACAAACCATGTTGCGATCTGAGAATGCGACTGGCTTAATATTAAAATCTCTCCAGTACCCTGTCAACAAGCTATTCGCATACATTCTGTCGATCCTTGACCCAACTTTACCATCTGCCGAAAAACATGTAAGATCTTTACCGTGAGGTTTTGATATTCTATAATTGTCAACTAAATTTTCATTATCACACATGTGTTTTAAGAGTCTATGTGATGTATCAGTAAAAGTTGAAGTTGCACTCCTTTCATTTTCTTTATCTACGACACAATTACTAAGTTCTCAGTGATGTTAGCTAGTGCTGTTGTAGACATCTCATTAAACAAATTACGACGTAGTTGATGAGATGCAGGTGCATATAAACACAGCAACGTGAAACGTGTGTGTGTTGTGTATCTATTGAGACTCTCCCCCAGCGACCATTTGCATCTGATACTGAAGAGATTATACTTACATAGGCTGAACAACGAGGGAGTATAGGAATTGCTACACCAGCACTATTATCTTGGGATAACGAATAGAATATTCTGGATCCAGAAATCTTTTCTAAATTATCGTATAATTCTGCCTTCTGAATCTTTGTTTCCTGTATCAAAGCAATGTCAATCTGCTCGTTTTAGGGTCTCTAGTAAGTGACGCTGCTTTATGTCACTATTTAAGCCTCTACAATTGAGTGTACAAATTGGCATAAAAAGTAATAAAATGATGTGTTGAGCCATTATTAAGCTAACTAGATTTTGGGTTTTTTCTACCCTCTCTTGGACCATTTACCGATTTTACTCTCAAACTCTGTATTACTTAGTTCAACCTTTTCCAAATGCTTATATTTTAATATATCTGAATCACGACGCAGAGCCTATATTTAACCCCTTTTGCCATCACATGGCACTAACACCTCTCCTGCCTCTGACCTGTACATGACCATTTCATCGGGTGATTTAGAACTCTGTTTTTGAATGAATATATCGGATTCAGCCACTGACATATTATCATCTTCTATATCACTTTCCTCTATTTCTGATTCAGAACTGTCTCCATCTTTCTGTCGCTTTGTTCCACTCAATCGACCCGAGACACCAATTATTTTCTCTATATTATTCATATCGTCTAGATTGAGTGTACTCAGTGGAAAATCAAAGTTAATTTCGGTATCTTGCGACCTGAATTTTACTTGTCCTAACTTAAAACTTTCTTCCAGAGGGTATTGACTATCATCTTAAACTTGTGTGGAATTAACCTCTCTGACATCAGACTTGGATTGACTTGTTACTGGAGTAAGATTTAGCCCTCATCTAGAACCTCTATTTCATCACCTGCAACTACAGCTAATAGAATCTTAGTTTGTTTCACCATGCTCCTCATTAACATGGACTTCGGCTACAGTCTCATCAACTATCGGTTCTATGATATTTTCTATAGAAACATGCTTCTCGTTAACATGGATTTCAGCTACAATCTCAGCAACTACCGGTTCCATGACATTTTCTTTAGGAACAACTTGCTCTGCACTTTTATCAGCACCCTCTTTGACAGATTTGTTCTGCGGGCATCGCCACTTAAAATGATCAGATGACCCACACACTAGACATTTGTTTTGTTATGGTAATCTGTTGCAAGATGTTCTGTGCTTAAGCAGATTCTACACTCTTTGATTTGACCCCTGTACCATAATGGCAAGATAAATCGATTATCTACGTGACCTTACTTGGGAGAGGTTGTTCTACCTTTTCAAACCAGATCAAATGGATAGTTCTCATCTTCTACTTTTTCTACTTTGCCATACTTGATCAATTCATTGATAATCCGTTCATCTGGGATCTCTAACGGAACCTTCATCTTAACTAATGGACAATCAGAATCTATTTCCTCCACATTACATACCTCGCCCTTCACGACAAGGACCTCGTCGAGCAACTTTTCCTTCACACTTTCATTAAAGGGATATTCCACTGGGGGGATTTTATGCATCTGACGTAGAGTACTAATTTTCCGCATTAATTTGAGACCAAGAGCACAATTTTATGCCAACAAATAAAAAAGATATCCTCAATTTAAATTGCTAAAGTAACCAGTAGATAGAGGCGCCATTTTGGACAAGCAGCTGACGTCACCGACACACCTACTCTGTTTGCCCGATCGAGGATAGCCGTAACCAGGGGAGGTAAATCTTGCATCTCGTGGATAATTAGCGTACTGGCTAAACATCTGACACTTTGCCACAGTGTGTGGAGGAAATTAAAGTGCAATTAGTGTCCCGATGATCGCGCCAGTCATTGTAGTGCTAAATTGTCAAAAATTGCTTTCTTATGGGCAATTTCTATTTTTTTAAAACATTGAATGGTTATGCCAGGAGCGTGTTTGCAATCAACCAGCGCCAACAAATTCTTGAAAAATATGTTAGTTGAATAAATGTTGAATGTAATTTCTCTGAAAGCTGTTGCTATTGCAACTTCTGCTTCCAGTCAAATTCCAGTTTCAAAATATTCAACAGGCAGTAAATATGGGTCAACATTTAAAAATTTGGAATCAATTAGTTAACCCTTTCAAGGACAGAAAAGCAGAAAGCTTAAAATTTACCCTGCATAGGCCCATTGTGTGAAACTAATTAGTTTGGAAACTACTGCAACATAATTCCAGGAAAATTTAATTCAGAATATTCAACACGCAGCATAGTTATTTTAAAATTGGGAGTAAACGTTGCAAATGATTAATAACGCTGGATTTCAACAGTGTGAAAGCACTAAACTACTAATTATGTCTAGCGTACACTTGTCATTATTTACTAGCTGTCACCTACTATCGTCTACGAAGTAAGCCGCTAAGCGGTTGCCTATAATTGACCGACCGGGCAATCAGCGACATCGTTTCATTTTGGTTTGCAAATCCCGTTTTACAATTGATGCAAGCAAATACGACGTTAATTGTCGAGTTTGATTCTGTTATATTAAAATTAAGTACCGCGCTTTTTGTTTTGAAATGCATGACACATTATTTTAAAATTATACAGACTATATGTTCTAAACTTGTGTCATCCAAATTTAAATGTGGAAGATATCCATCCAGTGCCGATGTTATGAAGCCATCTTTCAGTTAGCCCCTTTTCATGCGGATGCTTCTGTGGATCCGGTATCTGAAAATGTGAATTTCCGTACCCTTTCCATGATCGCTTCTATTCCTTCAAGCCCATGCTTGACATGCGGACATGATGCGATTTAACCATTTCACGCCAGCACTGGCCTCTGCAATTGTCAAGTTGAGGACGCAGGTCAAAAGAAGGCTATTTTGAGAATTTACAACTAAAACGACTGTCTCAGTAACCGAACCAGCCATTCCAGTGGTAAAATTTCAAAAATAGTCTTCGCTTGGCCTGCAAATGGGCATTCAATAAGGAAATATTCTGATTTTCCTGACAGAATTTTGTCATTAAAAGGTTAATTAATATTCGGCCTTCATAACGCGAAGTAAACAGGTAAATCTAAAGGCGCTGGCGATATTTTGCTGGTGTGTCGTTGACGTCATAATCTCGCGGTTTCTCGATCTCGTTTCGAGAAAATGGATACGTCCAGGAGTCACGTTTTCGAGCGTTTTGGACATATTCATTTTATTATTTCTCGGCAATGGAACAGTGTATTATATTTTTTTGCGGCAACTATTTCGGATTATAGTATGTTTTTAGTTGACATATTCCCGATTTTCACTGGAATTTCCCTTTAACTACGGCAACATTCCATACGGATTTGGAAATGTTAATGAGACCTTGAAGGACTAGTGGCCCTGCCCCAACTACGTCCTTCAACCCACGAATCTGGCATACGCCCATTAGATGTGTGGCATGCAATGATAAGCTAGACTTTATTAAGCATACACCGCATTCAACATGCGCTTCGAAGTAGAATCTACAATAGATAACGTGGGGGTACTGGGCCGGCACAGTGCCACTCCCTAGGCATATTGGCCAGGTATTGGCCCAGTACCGGCCCAGTAACGTGTGTTATCATCTGCACTGCTTTTTGAAAGATAATAATCTCTAGATGCCCGCAAACCAGATTACACATTATGGCAAACAAATGATATAATGTCAAATAAAACTGGCACCCGCGAAATTCTTAACGGATGCAAGAATCGCAATAACGATATATTAGATAGAAAATATGGCCGCGGTCTAGACAGACAGCACTGATGCAATCTAATGCCACTAATGGCCCACGCGGGTAGCAGCGAGATGCAGTATATATGGAGTCTGATTTTCTCTCTTATACATGTTAGCTAATTGCCGTAGAAACACGTGTTACAGATGAATGCTAATGTCTCTAGGATGTTGTTGTAGTGGTTCCATTAGTTACGTAACCGATTCCATTAGTTCGTAACCGGTTCCATTAGTCACATAATGCATCGTAAAGCAGGCACGCAAGGCACGCACATACATACTCACTCACGCGAGCATGCACGCACATGCGCACGCGGACCCGAATGCAATACTATATTTTGCTTGAGGTAGGGTGGGGTTGGGGCGGTTGTGATGATCATTATTAGCATCGTTTAGTATTGAATATAATTTTGAACTCGCTAGTCCTGACCGTATTTAAATTCGTCACAATTGCTGTCACTCGCTCTGGCTTATTGCGCTCATTTATCCACTACACTACATCTTCTTGTCCGCCTCTGTGATTCCATCATACTCGCCAAAGCACCGAAGTGTAACACCCTCAAGGATACCCAGTACAGCAATAACAAAGCGGTCTAACCCATGACCTTTTTCACAATAACCTGGGAGGGAAATGTACTTGGAAAACCTGTTATCACAAAGGAAATCTGTGATAATAGCAATATTAATATATGTGTATGACTGTGAGAAAACGATTGTAGAACCTTACAGGTCCTGAAAACTTTGCAACGTTATCTTCATTACTTCCAAATTTAAGATATATAATGCCCCACAAAGTAACTCAAATTGGAGATATATTTTGTGACATGGTATTTTAGTATATATAATTGTTGTCCTTTTTGTTGTCAAAAACTTAAGCAGATACTATTGTGTATTTGAGTGTTTTCTCTTGATAAAATAATCCAATGTTGAAATAAAAATAGTAAGATATATGTCCATACTATTTTGCCACTTGAAGAATAAATCTTTGTGCTAACACTTTTCATCGAAATTTTGCTGTGTCACATCACACATCCTCACTGAAGACGGATAGACAGAATGTCCAGATGCAGCCATATTGTGAAATTAGTGCTTACTCAACAGCTTGACCTTGTAATAACTCTCAGAAAAATCTATAAACATCATATCCTGATTTGTATGATGATGTGACATACATTTGAAAATCACCATCACACCGTATCTCATACCTGCATGTAAGTAATGGTGTGTTTCAGTCTTATCCCTTCTTGTGACAACAGCGCCTCAAAGCACTCAAAATACTAATTAATATCAATTAAATGTTTTGATGGTCAATATTTTTCAAGATATTTTAATTTTAGAAGACTATATTTGTAAATTGACCACTGACTCCTAAAATTAAAGATTTTTTTACTTAGGCAGTGTCTATATGCAGGTCGAGAGAAGAGTACTTTTGAATTAAATTCTTCCTGTAGACGTTTATCAATGGTAGCCATGCTTGTACATGTATGCTTCAATAATTTAGACTAATTTATACAAACTATATAAGTATTAAGTAGACGTATATGGTAACATAGTAATTCTACACATATGCCTCAGTACATGCCCTGTGTTCGACTCAAAGGCAAATCTAGTTTTATATGTACATGCACTAACTAGCGATGAAGCTACCAATGGGATGGATCTGAAAATGGTGGATGGAAGGAAAATCTGACGAGAATAAGATCCCAAAATTAATGAGCATGTATATGTATCAAAACATAGACAGAAACAAAAGCAACAACTAACCTGAAATATCGAAGCAAAACTGTATTTAGAAAGTATGAGTAGGCACAAGAAAATAGACATGCCCACTTGAACATAGAATCCATAAGATTGTTACTGAAGCTACATTTATGGATATAGAGGTGAAAAGAAAGAATGCATGCATACAATCGAAATACCAAGAACTTTTTAATATACAAAAAAACCATATATATATATATATATATATGTTTTCTTTTGTATATACATGCAGAAGCGGCAGTCCGAAATAATCTAACAGGAAACTCTGGGATGCGCTTGTTGACAAATTCAGGATGAAACTGAGAAAGCTGTCTCTGCAAACATGTACGAAATCTGCTGGAGATTTACATGAAGGCCATTTGCCTCACCAGCTGTTCAGAGGCAGGAAGGCGTGCGCAATGCCACCTCTCCTAATAAGTTCCAGGGCTACAATAATTAACAATGTTTCACCTCGAAACATTGGAAACCTCGAAACGCACTGATGTCAAAAACAGCTCAGAAAGGTTTAGCAGACGATTACAATGCAAAATCTTGCTGATCGCTCAGGTACACGTGCCCTGAAATTGATCTGTATCCAAAGGTATGAGAGAGAAGAAAGGAAGGCATGGTCAGATAATTAGAGTCCAGAATGGATTAAAAAATCTCAGAATTTCTTTTCTTAGATGAAAAAGTAGAACTTAAAAAATAATTTGACTAGGAAGGGTGTTTTGCCTCTACATGAGATGAGATCCTTAATGACACTATGTGGAATGTTTATCGGAAATTCTAGGCAGGGCATCAACAGTTTGTACATAACTACGTGGTTTCGCCACACAATGACAGCATAGAGTTGCAACCCCAGAGCCAGTGATTATCCTCCAACAGTATGTCAAAGTTACTCACACGTAGAAAATAAATTGGATAGTTTTAAGATAACATGATTTTTGGAAACCCGATCACAAAAAGATTACAATCAAAATACATGCTATCTTGTGGACTGCACCATCTGCACTATAACTCCACTTAACCATTTAATGGTCAAACTGACCAAAACAGAGAACTAGAGAACAGTATTTTGAATATTTATCACTAGAATGACTGGCTCGCTAACCGAGCCAGTCATTCTAGTGGTAAAATTTTCAGAAATACTCTTCTCTCGGTCTGCAGATAGACATGTCTGAAAACCACTGGCTAAGATAGACCCTGGCAAAGTAAAAACGTTCAATTTTCTTTACCATTGATCAAGCCGGCGAAAAAATATCAATCGGAAATTTATAAAAATCGTCTTCTAATATTAAAATATTTATAAAATATTGACAAATCAAAAAATTGATATAGCAAGTACTATTTTGAGCACTTTGAGGCCCCTGTTCACACAAGTGGTGTTAAGTGAAGAGGGTGTAGTTGCACGATGCAGTGAATGTGGATAACAAAATATGCATAGGTAGCAGGCCATGGGGCACGAGTTTGACAATACACAGTGGAAAGTGTGGGATATATCACAAGAAAGGTGAGAAATGGATAATAGTTGAACGAGAAAGGTTGTCTGATACAGAGCAGCACCATGACAGCTTTTTTGTGAAGAACA
Source organism: Chaetoderma sp. LZ-2023a (assembly GCA_034401795.1). Taxonomy (NCBI): domain Eukaryota; kingdom Metazoa; phylum Mollusca; class Caudofoveata; order Chaetodermatida; family Chaetodermatidae; genus Chaetoderma; species Chaetoderma sp. LZ-2023a. Next base: position 65,489,669 of record CM067359.1, read on the forward strand.
TGTGCAATCACGAGAAAGGGTTTGAGACCATGTCTGTCAGAGAGTACACGAGTATGGCTAGCTTTCCAAGATTAAATCAAATCTATTAAAGAAGCTGTTATCTTTGACATGTTTGAGAACAATTGTGGCATTACATTTGATGGTGAAATAATTCCTTACCATTGGACAAGAAAAGATATTACTAGGCATCATGTTGATGTAAGGTTAGGTGCAATGTTCTTATTCTAGTACAGTTCGTATATAAATGGGCCATAAGTACCAATCCGAATGTGTTTGATTTTGCTACTTTGACATATAATGTTGAATAATTAATACAACACTGTCAGAGATTAAGATATTGGTAATTTTTCCCTAATAATTTTAACGTATTCAATTTCACCCCTCCTTTGTATTTGATTGTCCCGTAAGTAATGGTCTGAGTTATAATTATAATCCCTAATCTTCTACTTTGATATGGCTGCATATTATCCAAATTTATGCAGGACTTCATAGGCTTCAAGTATGCTTCAATTTTCATTGATAATTTAAACATAATAGATTTTATTTCTTTATTTCAAAAATGTCACGTACTATAACATGTACTTGGATTTTCGCGATTGTACGGCATTCGTTGAAGCCTGGTGACTAAGTTACGTCATGTAATCATTAGGTGTTAAGTCATGGTACTCAAGCTAATACTGTCTTCATTTAAAAAATAAGGCGCTAAACTTTAGTGTCCTTAACAGTGTAACTAGACACAAGTTCAAGTCACATTTCCAGAGTATCCATCGATGATTTGACGTCATATGACGTCATAATCAGCTAAGCAGCGTGTATTATGACGTCATAATCATTACGTCATAAATAATTCTATTAGGTCTGTATTTAACTTAATAATCCGACATGTTGTAAGAATTGTATGTCTCTATTATTTAATAAACGTGCTGTTGAATATTTTGAAACTAATTTGACAGGACGCTGTTGCTGCCATAGGCAGCAACAGCACCCAGGCAAATCAGTTTCGAAATATTTACCAGCTTACATGTACGTTTTTCTGGAGATTGATAGCCAAAACAAAGTGACAGAAAGATGGAGACAGTTCTGAATCTGAAATAGAGGAAAGTGATATAGAAGACGATATATCCATTCAAACACAGAGTTCTAAATTACCCGATAAAATGGTCATGTACAGGTCAGAGGCAGGAGAGGTGTTAGTTCCATATGTGATGGCCAAAATGGGTTAAATATAGGCATCTGCGTCATGATTCAAATATATTAAAATATAAGCATTTGGAAAAATTTGAACTAAGAAGTACAGGGTTTGAGAGTAAAATGGATAAATGGTCTAAGAGAGGGTCGAAAAAACACAATCTAGTTAGCTTCATAATGGCGGTTGTACACATTATTTTACTACTTTTTATGCTAATTTGTACACTCAATTGTAGAGGCTTAAATAGTGACATAAAGCAGCCCCACTTACTAGAGACTCTAAAAATGAGCAGATTGACATTGCTTTGATACAGGAAACAAAGATTCAGAAGTCAGAATTATACGATAATTTGGAAAAGACTTCTTGATCCAGAATAATCTATTCGTTATCTCAAGATAATAGTGCTGGCGTAGCAATTCTTATACTCTCTCGTTGATCAGCCTATGCAAATATAAACTCGTCAGATGCAAATGGTCGCCGTGTGAGAGTCACAATAGATATACAACAAACAGGTTTCACGTTGCTGTGTATATATGCACTTGCATCTCATCAACTATGTCATAATTTTTTAATGAGATGTCTACAACAGCACTAGATACCATCACTGAGAACTTAGTAATGGGTGTTGTGGATAAAGAAAATGACAGGAATGCAATTCAACTTATACTGATACATCACATAGACTCTTAAAACAAGTATGTGATAATGAAAATTTAGTTAACACCTATAGAATATCAAAACCTCATGGTAAAGATGTTACATGTTTTTCGGCAGATGGTAAAGTTGGTTCAAGGGTCGACAGAATTTATGTGAATAGTTTGTTGACAGGGTCCTGGAGAGATGTTAATATTAAGCCAGTTGCATTCTCAGATCACAACATGGTTTGTGTAACCTTTGTCAATGCTGATTGGGTAACAAAAGGGGTCGGGGTTTGGAAATTAAACACAACACGGTTGGTAGAAGAATTTTATAAGAATAAGATAGAGAGTTGTTGGCAGCATTGGATTAATATGAAAGCACCATATAAGAACACATTGCAATGGTGGGAGGATGTAAAACTGGATTTAAAGTTTGTTTCCCGACAGTATGCTATTAGAAAAGCAGGGGAAATACGCAACCGCAAGAACACACTTAATCGATCACTGATGAAAATTAATGCTGAAGTAAATAATGGTGAAAATAATTATTATGAATTACTGGTTAAAATTAAAAGTAAAATAAGAGATATAGAACAATATGAGTTTGAGGGTGCAAAAATTAGAGAAAGAGCCCAGATGCATGCAAAAGGCGAAAAGCCAGCCCGATTCTTTTGCACATTAGAAAGAGCACGGGCAATAGATAAGGTGATGTGCTCATTAAATATGTTGGATGGTTCAACCGTCTTTACCGACAATGAAATGCATACTATTGTATGCAATTACTATGACTCATTGTACAAGTCAGAGGGAATTGATGAAGATGTAAATTTGGATTTGCTAGCAAATATAGACAAAAATGTGTCAGACCCTTAACATTAGAAGAGTTAACTAAATCCTTTAAAGGTATGAAACTAGAAAAATCACCTGGTGTGATGGCCTTCCAGTTGGATTTTACCAAAGCTTTTGGCACCTTGTAGGTCCAATAATGGAAGAGTTAGCTACTGAAATTTTTTAGAATGGCCAATTACCACCAACTATTGCTAGGGCATATGTAAGGCTAATATATAAACCAGATGACCTGCCATGTAGGTGGGGCTTAGAATACACCTTCCGTATCTTGTGCATGTTGTACGAGGCGACTAAAGGAGGTAAGGGTGAGGTAACCCTGACAGAAACCTCGAGTGCTGAAGACGGAGGTTCCAGGCCGCACGGCGCACTCTAATAAACCATGGATCCACGCACTTAACAACGCTCATGATCATGTCGATAGTCACTTACAGGACTGGCGGTATGATCAGCGAACGAAAAGAAGAAAAAAGAACCAGATGACAGCCATCTAATTCAGAATTACAGACCAATTTCTCTACTATGTGTAGACTACCAAATAATATCCAGAGCACTAACATTGAAACTTGGTAGTGTTTTAGGAGAAATTATTGGAACAGAGCAGACATGTGCTGTACCTAGGAGGACAATTTTAACCAATAACATGTTAATAAGAGACCGTATACAATTGGTTGAGAAGGATAGCATCCCTTCAGCTGTGATTGCCTTGGACAACGAAAAGGCATTTGACTGCGTGGAATGGGATTTTCTTTTTAATTAATTGCAATCGCGTTGGTGAGGCACAAACTTTATTAAATGGGTTGAAATTTTATATACGGATATCAAGAGTAGTTATTTAGTGATCAATCAATTATCCAGAGAAATTGTCTTAGTACGTGGTGTTAGACAGGGGTGTTCCCTATCGCCATTATTGTTTGTTATTGTGATGGAATCCCTTGGCCTAGCATTGAGGCAAAAAATAACTTTCAAGGCATATGTATTCGTGGCATAGAAAGACCACTTACGCTGTCACACACAATATGCTGATGACACAACTGTGTTTGATAGTTCAAATAATGATTTTACAATTTTAAACAAAGTAATAGAAAATTTCCAAAATGCGTCTGGTTTAAAAATCAATAAAAGAAAATCCAAAGGATTATTCTTGGGGCCATGGAAAGAGCAAAATGGCCAGCCACTTGAAACCAATTGGTCTAATGATACCATTAAGATTTTAGGCATCTATTTTAGCAGGAAACTGAACACAACACAAAATTGGGATGAACGAGTATCTAAGCTTAAGGGAATATTTGCAAATTGGAAGCGTCGTCGTCTTTCAAGTTTTGGTAGAGTGTTTGTTGTCAACAACTTGGTATTATCTGGGCTATGGTATACAGCATCTGTTGTACACATGCCAAAACATGTAGAAAAGGAGGCTAACGAGTTGATATTGTCATTCATATGGAAAGAAAAGAGTAATTTAATTTCCCATCGTGGTCTCAATAATGCTAAGTTAGAAGGAGGACTAATTTAATTGATATTAAAGGGAAATATGTTTCGTTAAGGCTAACATTTTTGAATAATCTTATTATATCAGATGCGATGTGGGCATGTGTTTCACGATCTCTCATGGAGAGAATTGTAGAACCATTTCTGGCGGAGTGTGTTTTTACCTCAAAGAAGCCACTTCCGAATAGCCAAATGATACCAGATGTGCTTAAAGATCAAGTTACGGAGCAATTAAGAGAGGCGATGACTCAAGCTATAAACCATCCAGTTTGAAAAATGTATGGAAAGTCTTAAATTCTCCATACATACCAAGTATGTCTCGTGATTTGTTGTGGCGATTACTACATCGGCGGCTATGGGTGGGACACTTGACATACAAGTGCAATATAACGATTTCTGATAGGTGTTACTCAATTGAGCATTTATTTGCAGAATGCCCAATACCGTCACAATTTTGGGAGTATATCAGCCAAACCTTGGCACAATTTGGAGCTAAGCCCATTGTTCTAGAATCACATGTAGTCTTATTTAGAGAATTTGGATCAAGCGGTGGAAATATCGCAAAGTCTGATAAGACTATTTTAATAACAATGCTAACCATAGGTGTTTGGGCCATTTGGAAATATCGGTGTGCACAGTTGAAAAATGCATCTATGGACAATCACAATAGAGCAATAAAGGCAATATTTCGTTCATTGCTGCTGAATCATATTCCTTGCGAATATTTGAGATTAAAACAGCACGGTAAAGAAAAAAGTATTCAAGATCGTATGCTGCAAAACAAACATAATTTCAATAAAGTTAGAAACTGTAAAAAATAAATGAGCCTGCACTAGCGTAAATCATTCAATTACTATAACTGTTTTATATGTGTCTTTTAATTAATCTGTGTTTTGTAATTCATTTTAATCCGCATTTTGATATCGGGCAATTTGATAATCAATCCATAAAGTAAGTAATTTTAGAAACTTGCACAGTGATTTATAGGGTTATTTGTTCCCGGGTAATTTACAAAACCTTACAATAAAGTAAATCGAAAATGTAAACAAGAGCGCCATCTATGTTTCTGTAATTTTCCTGCCGACTATATGTCTTATACTACCCAAATGCTATTACGCCTGCTGATCTTTAAAGAATCAGCCCACTGGCGTCAATGATTGACTTCTTTGTCATTGATTGATGAGTCACTTTTCAATTGTTGGACAGTTGTACTCGTCACACGGCCTACTACCACACCTGGTTTGTATAGTAATGCCTTTGTTAAGTTTTGCTTTACTTTCAGATCTTTATCAGCTTATTGTTTTGCATCTATACCGTTTAAGCGGTTGTATTTATAGATTGTATTAATGTTCTTTAGTTAGATATGTAATATATTTTTTGTTTTGGTGTAATATTAATCAGGCTTACTAGTTCACCAGCTTTTTTCTGGGGGTTTGCAAGCCTTTTTAAAGGAGTTCCTCCGTGAAGTTTGTCCGACTGCGTCAGCGTCGGATTTTTAAAAAAAAAAGAGAAAAAAAAGTATTAGTAGTAGTAGTTGTCGCTATGGGTTTCAGCTGTTAAACCTTTGGCTTTTTTGAAAATACTAAAAATGTATACAGTTTTATAAGAACCGACATTTTTAATACATTTTTTGTTTTTCATGTGGTGAAACGTGCGATAAAGTACTGCTCGCTCATCATCGTATTTTCTGCAGGTATAAAGAAAATGATTTTCGTCATTGCATATCCTACACAATCGGTCATTTCTTACAATATTTTCCCATCTGCCTTTTTAATTTTCAGTTTGTGATTTAAGGTCCGGAAGTGACGCAAGGTAAGAGGTTCCTTGAATGGTAGATTCGTAAGATAATTTTCATACCCAAAGTATTCTTTAATTTCTTTGTAGAAAGTTAATCTGGCAGAAGCATCAATTTCCCGCCTCCAGCATGCTAGGTATGGATTCTGAAATGTTTCTTTTGTGACTTTAACAAAATAATTTTTATTAATATAGTCCTAGCGCATTAACTGTTCTTGACTTATATCTTGAAGAGTAGATTTGATACATGCTAGCCACTTACAAGTAAAATTTGTATTATTATCATCGAGCTCTCTATATAAAAAGTAAATGGTAGAGGAGAGTTTCCCATAGACAGTATTCACGAGAGTATGCCAAAACATAATCATATTACATTTTACGGTAATGCTTAATAGATATCGCCCAGTCTCTCCGTATATCATAGAATGTGGGGTACTTTTCTTTACTCTCAGATAATACTTTAAAAATCGGAGGTGACAGGTTTCGAACATTTCCAGATTTTCGAATCACCAAGTCTCAGCGGCGTATACAATTTGAGTCAAATAAGGTGTATTGCCTGTCGAATGGGATGTCAATTTCTCTTATTTTCTTAATTAGTTGGAACATCGCTTTTGTGCCTTGTCTTAAATTTCGACACCTGCAAGAATAAAAACCGCCAGTTCTTTTAAAAATCGTTTCCATCTAAAGGTACTCATCCACTATTTCAACTTCTTTCCCCCTAGATAAAATGTGTTCTGTTTACGTCATTTACTATTTGAAAATGTCATTATCTTAGTCTTACTTAAATTTACTTTGAGATTCCATTTTGTACAATAGTCGTTAAATATAATAGAGCATTCTGTAGATTTTTAGCGGAATCTGCCATTACAACAGTATCATCTGCAGATAAGAGCATTGTTAGATACAAAAATAAATCCAATTTTTCATAAGCTAATGTTGATATAGATGATAACCCATGTGTATCTTTTTCGTACAGGTACTTCTCTAAGTCATTTATGAATATATCAAATGAAAATGGTGACAAATCTTCCCCCTTGTCTCACCTCAATTGTGCTATAAAATATGTAGATTCCATTTAATATTGCGATACAAATGATTTTATTAACTGATACATATTGTGATTTACAATAAAGTACTTGCCTTATATTTTGTTTTGAATAAATTTTTGTCATAGGCCAATTTCCCATACCATATCAGAAGCTTGTATAAAGTCGATATAGCAACAATACTGAGTTTTTCTATGTGGCTGGATAATTTTCTTAAAGAGAATATAGTATCTAGGGTTGATCTAACTTGCCGAAAACTAGTTTTAGCTTTTTGTAATTAGTTCATAATTCTTCTGTATATAATTTTAATCTTTCATTTAAAGTAGATGTGAATGGCTTCCCGGGACAACTTAACAACGTGATTGGTCTGTGATTTGATGCGTCTAACGGGTCACCTTTATTCTTATAGATTGCTATTACTTTCCCCACTAACCAGGATCTGAAAAAAACCATGTATTAAAAACAACATTAAACAGTTTTACATATACGGGCATCATAAGATCGGAAGTACTTTTAATATATTCATTAAGAATGTTATCTGTTCCATTGACCTTACCCTTAGAGAGTTTATTTATCACCTTTTGTATTTCCCATATGGGTATTTCTACATCTAGCTGGCAGTTGTATAGTTTGTCTATTTTCATCATTATCTATATAAAAGTTCTTGTTTACTGACTTGAAATGTTCAACAGTCTATTTATTTCAATGTTCGTATTCTGTTCACTATTCTTATGTTTTCTGTTTACTATTTTCTAGAATTTTTTAGTATTATTGCGTTTTACGTATTTTAATTTTACATGCATTTGTTTTTAGAAATATGTTGGATGCTTTGCTATTGTTCGTTTATAATCTTTGTATGCCAGTTTTAAGAATTTGCAGATTGTCCTCCGTTTTATTAATGTTGCATTGTTTTTTAGTTTTAAGATATTCCTTGCGTTTTGTTTATGTTCTTTCACAAACCATTTCTTATTATAGCTTCTAACATTTCTCTGGTATTGCTACTTATATCCAAATGATTTATTTGCACGTTTTATAAACAGATTACTGATCATCTCTGCTGCTTTGTTTATTTTTGGCTCCATATCACCATTTTCTAATTCGGTTAGGCAGCATGTAATCTCTTTAATTTCCACAGAGTCTATATTGCTGACGAAATCGGATTCGGTTGTCTGTATCCATTTAACTGTCTTTCTAATTTGATCAATTTTTGCTTTTCTGCTGATATTAGGTTCCTCATTTTGGCCGTTTCCTCCAATTATTGTTAGTTGAAGACCATGGTGAATATCTGAAATTATAGTGTCAAAATCATTTACTTGGAAATCTAAAATACTTTCAACGATATCGGCATTTCCTATCATATAATCTAATGTGCTATTTTTGGTGGTGGTTACGTCCCTTTTATACATACCACTGCCTGCCCACCCATTTATTATGAACATGTTAGCCGCCCAGAACATGTATTATATATCTCTACGGGAAATCCAGCTTTTTCCAGATGTGATACATACAATTTTGCAGCATTCGCCACCCCAAAGTGATTACGGGTAAAGTTATCATAGTTAATGAAACCTGATTCAGTTCCGGTTTTAGCATTGAAGTCACCTATGCGACAGTGATAAATGACATAAAACGCAACGACTGAAGCCATTTGAATGTACAAATTATCAAGAAAGATCTCCTTTATGTTGATTATTGTGAAACTAATTTGACGGATAGCTGTTGCTGCCATAGGAAACAACAGCCCCTAGTCAAATTAATTTTAAATCATTCATAATTAGATTCATCACGAACGCTTAATTGATGACGGACTAAGCGTTGTTGTACGAATTGTATGTCTTTACTATTTAATAAACATTCTGTTGAATATTTTGAAACTAATTTAACTTAATGCTGTTGCTGCCATGCCAAATTACGTTCGAAATATTTAACATCTTACAGGTATAGCTTTCTGGAAACTGAGATTCAGGGAGTGCAGGAATCGATCGATCACAACACTGACAAAGCGTATGCCGAACTTAGCTAGAGATGGGCAGAGCATTGCGAAAACTGTATTCCATTATTAATACGGATTTCCTCTTTATTTGAAGGGCATCCATGTGTAAATTTGGTCTTGACTTGGTTACTGAGGAGATTCCAATTCTTGAGTTTTGTTGCAACCCTAATCAGACGAAGGAAGGGTTTATTTTCATCGTCTGTGAGGTCTACATTGTCTGCGTAATCTTCCTCTCTTTAATGGGTAGTCCAGCGTAGATATTGGGGTTGGAATCTTGTGGACTACTCCTGGACAGATGACACGACATTCAATAAAGGGCTCCGAGTTGTCACTCAATTAGCTGACGTCATAAGCAGAACGACACATGTTAACTGGTATCACAATTCACCTTTCCAGAGTACCCACGCATTAGATAACGTCATGATGAACTGGGTGATGTGTACAATGACATCATAATGAATGACGTCATGAATGACGTCGATAAGTACGTCACGAACGCATATTTGAAGACGGTCTATGCGTTGTTATACAAATTGTTTGCTTTTACTATTTAATAAATATTCTGTTGACTATTTTGAAACTATTTTGACTGGGCGCTGTTGCTGCCATAGGCGGCAACAGCAACCAGTCAAATTAGTTACAAAATATTCAACAGCTTCCCTGTATAGTTTTCAGGAAATTGATAGCTAGAGCATTTGGGGATCGATCAATCGCAACACGGCGAGGTGTAGGTGGAGCTTAGCTAGTGATGGGCGGGGCATAGCTAAAAATGGAAAAGTCCATTACAATGGCGTATCTCCGTCAAGGAAAGTCATTCACGAAAATGTACAAACCGTAGAAATTACGTCTTTAATGAATTTACAAGTTAATAAACATCTTTTTGTTATAGGAAGCAGCAGTCCACAGCCAAATTAGCTTCAACATTTTCAACAGCTTACCTCTATAATTACCTTGAAATATATATTCTGAGAAATCAGGTTTAATCCTTTTATGACAAAGCCAGCCAAAACCGGCCTCTGAAGTGGTCTTGAGGAATGTCCATTTGCAGGCCAAGAGAAAACTATTTCTGATAACAGAGATACTGGAGCCAGCCATTCCAGTGGTAAAAAATACTCTTCTCTTGACTGACATTCAATAAGGCGATAAATTAATTTTCTTGAGCAAATTTAGACATTAAAGTGTTAAAGGATTCAGATCAATTCCAGCACACATACACAGTGGGCGGAGCTTAGTTAGACAGGTGCGTGGGCAGATCTAGAAGGGGATATAATAACATTCACTTGTAATAATATTTTACTGCACAGCATCTCTTTGCCTGCTTTCAGGGTTGGTTTTCTTGTGGATGACCCCGTGGCCAACGTCAATCTTCTTGCAGCTACGGATAGAAATTAATTAACATGTCAGATAAATAAATAGAAGTTTGCAAAATTCGATTCAAGCCTAAGATAATCGGTCTCGTCCGAATTTCTTGCGCTCAAGGCAACTATCAGAGGCCTCTCCCAATGGCATAGCGATTGAACAACATGTAACGCATCAGAAAAAGTGAACATTTGTGATCACCTAGCTCACGAGGAACTGCAAACATTTTGTTTCCTTAATTAATGGACAACACACCATTGTTCTAACAGGCAAGCATAACAGTTGTCATTGACCGATGGGGAAATGGTCCCTATCATTATTGACCAATGATCCAATCATCCCTGCCACTAATACAAAGATTTTGGCGTCCTTGCCACGATTGAACAATGTGAAGCATAGCATTGACCAATGTGGCAGCCATCCTTACTGATCCGGCAGATGCCATTTACCAACGAGACAATGGTCACAGTAAAATCTTGGATGCGAAAATGCAAGATTGATGGTGTTATTGACATTAATTACCAATGGTTAAATGTACGATTACCCAATGGGGCAGCCATCATCCCCGACACCAATTCTCAGCTGATTTAAGTGTACTAGTTAAAGGAACATTTCTGCAAAATCTAGTTTTTATCCATTAACAATTTACGAAGCATGATGTATATTATTTTCCCAATGGAGTTCAATACTTAAACACCATAAAGTGTCAGAGTTATGGCCCTTATGTCAAGTCGGGACATCTTCCTATTCATAGGGCAAATAGATGTTGCCTGAAAGAATATAGGCCCTAGCTGCTAAATTTGGTTTTAATCCCACAGCAAGTGAGGAAACAAATGTACTTTAGGCATAGGGTTGAATATTTTAAGTCGTATGGAACCGCCATTATGGCCCTTGTATAAAGGTGCATACTCTTTATATCCATAGTTCAAGTAGATAATTGACTGAAGGAACATATCTGCTAAATTCGGTTTTAATCCATCAACAATTTACGAATCACATGCAGTTTCCCCCCCATCGGGGTCAATCCTTAAAACTACTTAATAAATGATAACTATGGTCCTGGTTTAAGGGCGTGGTCACTTCAAATTCATAGATAGAATAGATGTTACATAAATGATGCATTAATAAATGACGAAATGTGGCACATACGTATTTCCCCCCATATATGCGAAAATATAGTAAGGACCATAAATCTGATATTTGTGCAAAGAGATATTGCCAGAAGGAACATTTATTGTAAATTTGGTTTTAATCCATCAACACTTGACGAAACAAATGTATTTAAAACCTTACTTGTTTAAAGTGTTAATGAACCAGAGTTACGGCCCTTGTTTAAAGGGCTGGTCTCTTTATGTGCATAGATCAAATTGATATTTGACTGAAGGTATTTCCCCATCGGGTTTATTAGTTAAATCACAGTAATGAATCAGATCTATGGCCATTGTTTAAAAGGTTAGGGTTAGCCAGTAAATATTCGTACCGCGAATAGATATTTCATAAAGAAACATTTCTGTCAAATTTAATTATAATCCATCGATAAATGATGGAATGTGCCACAAACGTATTTTCTCCACAGGCTCCAATGATTTGAAAATATAGCACGGGTCATAACTCTGCTATTTGTGAGCGTGCCCACTTCATCTCCATGGCCAAAATAGATATTACCTCAAGGAATATATCTTCAAAATTTGGTTTTAATTCATTGATAAATGACAAAACATGCCTCAAAGGTATTTCCCCATACTCTTTAATAAGGCCATATCTCTGCTATTGTGTGGGTGTGGCTACTTCATTTTCATAGCCTAAATAAATACATGATTGATTCGTGTTTAATCCATCAACAAATGGTAAACCGTACCACAATCATTGACAGACGACAGACGGGCGGTAGACAGACAGAGAAACAGACAGACGGACAGACAGATATACAGACAGACAGACAAACAGACATGCAGGCAGGCAGGCAGGCAGGCAGGCAGGCAAGCAGGCGAACATGCAAACAGATCGCAATTGTATAACTGAGGTGAGGTAACAATGTATTGTGAAAGATGGAGAGGGAAGGGGAGAGGGCGAGGGAGGGGACTGACGGCGGGAGGGAGGCAGGTAGGGAACGGGGTAGGGGAATAGATATGGGATGGCGTGGCGGGGTTGGGGTAGAACTAGTGAGTTGGAAAGACATGAAACGAGAAGAGACGAGTAGTTAAGTGAAGAGAAGGGAAGGGAAGAGGGGAGGCGAGGAGATTGATGGGGGCAGGGGGACAACGGTAGTGGTGAGGAGATGCGAGAGATTCCAAGGAATGCGGGGGATGAGGTGGAGAAAGATAGAGAGCAGAGGAGATGAGAGGAGAGGAGAGTAGAGGCGATGAGAGGCGAGTGGAGGAGAGAGGATGCAAGGGGTATGTGAGGTGGAGAGAAGAGAAGAAAAGAGAAGAGAAGAGGAGAAAAGAGAAGAGGAGAGAAGAGGAAAGGAAAGAAGAGGAGAGAAGAGGAGCGGAGAGGGGGAGGGAAGTGGACGGAATTGGGGGTGGGTTTGGTGGTATATGAGGGGTGGGTGGGGAGAATATTCCGTCATCCAATAATGTTAACATCCTTACAGTTGCGTACAAGATGAATAGTTGCCTTATCAGTTAGTTGTATCAAGCAGATACGTTAATGATTGTGAAGGACGGATTGGTGATATGTGGTAGAGATGGTCAGAGACAGATAACATCGTGGTATGGATATATTCTTGATGATAATGCACAATGTTTATGCCGAATATCAAGATGACCGGAGATGATTTCAGCTGCCACGCGCCGGATAACGTGTTTACGATCTGTTCCGCTAGTACATGAACATAGCTAACATTTTTATCAAGATTGAGTTTATTATTGGTATTAATGGAGTTTTCGTTGTTTCTGTTTCTGTTTCTGTTTCTTTGGTCGTAGTGGTGATGACTGTGGTGGTGGTGGTGGTGGTGGTAGCAGTGGGTGTGGTGGTGGTGATGGTGGTAGCCGTGATCGTCGTGGTGGTGGTCTTGGTGGTGGTGGTCGGGGTGGTGATGGTTGTGGTTGTGCTGGTTGTGATGATGGTGGTGGTGGTGCTGCTGCTGGTGGTGGTGGAGGTGGTGCTGGTTTGGTTGTTGTGGTGGTGATGGTGTTGTTGGCGGTGGTGGTAGTGGTTGTGGTAGTGGTGGTAGTGGTGGTGTTGGTTATATGATTAAACGCACTGGCTCCCAAGGTTGGGAGATATTTTTTATTTATTTTATTGTCTGAGATTTGTTATGTTTGTTTGATAGAGGCGGTATGGCCTATAAAACATGAATAATATATATCATTCATTCTGAAGGTTTTTGAAGAGTTAATTTCGAATTAACCAAGATGTCACGTAGATTGGAGTTTTTCTTAAAGGCTATCACTGGACGCAAATTGAGAGGTTCTTTCATTTTATCCTGCAATTTATGATATTCATCTTTCAAAATTTCAGAAATTTCAACATTTTTTCGATTGTATGTTAAACTGAATGGAATAATTTCACGTTGATCAGCAAGACCAGGGTCCACGTTTATGCCTCTCGGCCATTTTGTTTTCAGTTGCTTAATCCAAAATGATTCTCGAAGTTTTCTTTGTTTATCAGTTTCTTCGGCTGTAGCAGAAAGAGGCAATTGCTCAATAGGCATAATTTCAAAGTGTCTATCGACAGAATGACCAGGAAGATTGAAATGTTGAGCTACGTTGGTGTCCTCGTCGTACATACTGTTTTTGGCATAATTTGCAAGATATTAAATAGATAACATTGTTAGAATCGCAATCTAAATTAGACTGAAGTTGGAATTTGCTTTTGTTCTGATAACTGACAAATGTTTTCTGATTAGGTAGATAGAGGTCTAATTTATACCTCTTCTTTCCACATTTCTGAGATTGTCCTACGCCTATAATCGGACGATTGTGACGAATTTTGGTAGGCATTTGATCATCAGCCTTATCAGTAATAGTTTTCAAATCATGTAAAGTTTCGGACTTTATTTTGCACAAAAATCGTGTTGAATATCCCCTCGGTTTGAGGGCTTTAAATAACGTGGAACACGCAGATTCAAAATTCTTTCTATCACCAGAATTTCGGTGAAATCGGATAATCTGTGATTTGACAATACCCTTAAATGTATGAGGTGGATGGAAAGATTTCTTATGCAGTAGTTGATGGGAATCGGTGGGCTTAAAGAATACTTTGTAATCAAGAAGCCCACTCGTGTTATAATTTACACCTTTGTAGAGGGTAACGTCCAAAAAGTCTACAGACGACTGGTCGATGTTGGCTTTAAGTTTGATGTTAGGGATCGTGATTGTTCAAAATAGTGAAAAATTCATCAAACTCTACCTTCGAATGATTCCAGATCATAAAAATATCATCGAGGTACCGGCGGTAAAATAAGGGCTGCTTAGGACATTTGTTAAGCGCATCTTCTTCCCACTCAGCTGCATAGATGTTGGCAAAACTAGGACTAAAACGTTTACCCATAGCGCATCCCCAGATTTGTTGGTAGATTTCGCCAGCGAATTCGAAATCATTGCCCTTTAAACTCATCTCCAGGAGAGCTAATATTTCGCTAGTGGGCCTATTGTTATCAGGATATTTATCAAATGCTCTGCGAACAGAAGTCAAACCCCTTTCGATGTCAATGTTTGTGAACATAGCATCGATGTCGAAGGTTATCAAGAGTGAGTTTGGAGGAACAGAAATTATGGAGACCTCGGATAGGAAATCCTCAGTGTTGCTCAAAAAGCTAAAATGTCTATTCGCAATTGGTTGTAGGTGGTAATCAATAATTTCACTAATTCGATAAGATTCAGAGCCGCAATCAGAGATAATAGGTCGACCCGGTGGTATCATTGGGTCGGACCATGACTCAATAGGTTTATGAATTTTTGGCAAAAGGTAAAACGTACGTGGATTTGAATCTCGTTTAGCAGTAAGGTATTTAAACTGCTTTTTCGTATTGGCCATGTTGTCAGCCATTTCTTGAAGGATTCCATTAAATTTATCACAATTATTTTGCCAGAGTGGTTCGTCTAATTTGCGGTAGTGTTTCAGATTACTGAGTTGCCGATGCGCTTCACGAAAATAATTATCCTTACGCAGTATTACAGTAGCAGATCCCTTGTCAGCAGGCTTTATAACAATATCATTGTTTTTACGCAAACCTGTTAAGGCTAAACGTTCTTGATAGGCCAATTTCTGTGTGGTTAGTACCCTGACCCGTAGTTAGTTTAAATTAAGGTACGATAACCAACTATTATACATCCTATTTGCAGTGCACTCAGTCCAGTGGATGTTGTCCTCAACCACCTGAAATTCAGACACGGGGAGGCTGGGCAGGATAGGGACCTTGGCCCTTAAGGCCTCTACACGGCTGTTAACGAATTGTATGTTTCTTTTCTGGGTTGTAGTCAGGTGCTTCGAATAATTTGCTTTGGCAAAGTGAACTTTAGCCTTTGGAAATTTTGAACGCATGGTACTAAACAGATTCTCAATTCTTTGGGAGGTGTCAAGCTGAAGTTCGTCCTTATCATTAATTCCGATGTTAAGGATGATACGCTGAGGTTGGAAGACCTCATTATATTTTCTAACCATATTCCTAATGTGGTTTATCTTAGCACCTGGATAGATTGCTACCTGCATATCTGGATGAGGTGTCTGATTGATACGAGCTAAATTTGAAGACCCAATCACCAGAATCTTATTGTTCAGAGTAGGAAGGCGCCATTCATTCTTGTTATCGACCACGAACCGAAACTTGTAGAAAGACCTATGCTCTTTGGGTGTATCCCTAGGCGTAGGTTTGGGCTTAGGTGTGGGCGTAAATTTAGGTTGTGGTGGCTTGGACCTCGGCGTCGACGATCTGGTCTTTTGACCAGGTCGGTCAGTAGCTGCTCTCTGTGGAAGGGGAGGAAACTCGACTGGGGACAGTGGCGAGACCGGAAGCGGGATCTGACTAGGATCCACATGAGCGGACACTGACGGTGACCATTCTGGCAGTGGAATCAGGAGCGGATCCACCACAGGAGACTGCAGGGGGAACACGGGTGAGCACTGGTTATTCACCCACTTAATTACTGGGGGACTCTCAGTGGGTGACCTATTCCGTTTCCGATTTGATTGTGGGATGACTGGTAAGGTCAAGGCTGACCTTGCAGTCGGTGTGCCTGGTAGGGCCACAGAGGGCCCTGCAGTTGGTGTTCTTGGTAAGGTCACAGGTGACCCTACAGGGGGCGTTGTACTATGGCAGGTTCTAAAATGCGGATCAAAAGGTCTGATGAAATCATAAAACTGATCAATTGATGAAGAATGAAACTTCCTGCCATAATTATTTCGGGCCCAATGTATTGCTGTGGTCTTCGCTCTACCTAATTCTAAATTTGGTTTGGACTGAGCTTCGATGAGCAGCGACATAAGACGACCAAGCTGGAAATTATAGTGACTAATGTTAACCTGGAGTAAAGATATGGCCCATTTCAAATTTGCTGCTAAGATGTCCTTACGGACCTCAGCGTTTGGCATCGCTGGTTTACAGAAGAAATTCTGTCTCTCTAACTCTGACACTTTCCAGCTCAATCCAGGAGGCAAACTGCCCTTACGTACATGAGCATTCAAGATGCCAAGGTGGTGAAAGCATTGTATAATCATGTAGTAACACTTGGTTAGTGCAACCTAGACAGATGGCGGGCGACTATCGTTAGATCTCCTGTCATCCCGTCTTCTACTCTTGCTAACTCCAGCCATAATGTTACTAGTTAGATAATTCAATATTTCTGCCACTAAAATCTACAAGAATACCAAAAATTGAGGGGACCTAATGGAATCGTGAACCAAGGGAAGTCTATCGAATTACAAGCCTAACAAAATCTACAAGCGTATCAAAAATCTACCGCTGAAAAAAAGAAGGTTATGATTACTCAGGTTAATATTTAAATAATTCATATAAACTATCAAAGGATAATTGTGTATATTAGCAATAATCTTATGCACCGTCGTGAAGTGGGCGACCGGTTTCGACAAGGTTTGTCAGCTTCAGGCCACAGAACAAATCTGCCTGTCCACCAACATCTGTCTATTTATTAGAATTGATGGCCTTATGGATGTGGCTTAGATTAGTGTTCAATTGTACTTTGAAAATTTTAAATTTTATTCACGTTAAAGATTTGGACTGCCGCAGATGTTTAAAGAATATTGTCTAAATCCATTGACGTTGATTGAGTTCTAAGGTTTCTGAGTGGGCTTCCAGTAATACTCTCATGAATGAGTGGCGGTTGATCAAAGAGATCAGGCCATGCGTATTAACCCAGTGAGCTCGATTCTGTTTGTTCAGAAGGTGTCCCTTTCTGAACGAGGTTATAGTATCAGTCTGTTGATTGATCAAAGGGATCACACAACGGTCATTAATCATTTGAACAGTAAACTATATTTCAAAAGGTGTTGTTGGACTTTGTTTCCAAGTCTTTTGAAGTCGAATTTAGGAAAGAACATTTTTTAATTTCCAACAATTAAATAATTGTCTATACAATTTAGACTAGTAGGATTCAAGTGTATTTGAAAGATTTAATGAGCAATATGAATTACGAGTTCCCTCCATCCATCCACCCACTCACCCACCAACCCATCCACCCACCCATCCATCCATCCACCCATCCATCCATCGATCCACCCATCCATCGACCCACCCATCCGTCCATTCATCCACCCAACCATCCATCAATCCATCTATCAATCCATCCATAGATCATACCAGTTAATGAAGGAAGGAGTGACGGAAGAAAGATAAATGAAGAAAGGATGGATGAAGTAAGGGAGGAAGAAAGGACGAATGAAGGGAGAACGGATGGATGAAGGAAGGAAGAAAGGACGGATGAAGGAAGGGAGGAAGGATGGAGGGAGGGAGGGAGGGGGGAAAAGGAAGGAAAGAAGGAAGAATGGAGGGAGGGATGGTGGGAGGGAGTGAGGGTGGGACGGAGGGGGCGAGGTTCGAGCAAGGATGGAGGGAGGAGGGAGGGATGGGGAAGGAAGGAAGGGTGGAGAGGGAAGGAGGAAAGAAGGAAAGAATGAAGGAAGGACGAACGGATGGCCGGAAGGGCGGGAATGAGGGAGGAAGGATGGATAGGTGGATGGATGGATGGATGGATGGATGGATGGATGGATGGATGGATGGATGGATGGATGGATGGATGGATGGATGGATGGAGGAAGGAAGGAAGGAAGAAGGGAGGGCGGGACGGAGGGCGGGACGGAGGGCGGGAGGGAGGAAGGAGGGAGGGGGAAGGAAGGAATGGAGGAAGGAATGGAGGGAGGGGGAGGAAGGGAGGGAGGGAGGGAGGGAGAGAGCGAGGAAGGAAAGAAGGAAGGACGGACGGACAAACGGACGGAGAGACGGACGGACGGACATGATGGAGGGAGGGAGGGAGTGAGGGAGGGAGCGAGGGAGCGAGGGAGCGAGGGAGCGAGGGAGCGAGCGAGGGAGGGAGGGAGGGGAGGGAGGGAGGGATGAAGGAAGGAAGGGAGGAAAGATGGAAAGAAGGAAGGAAGGGAGGAGGGAGGGAGGAAGGGAGGGACGGAGTGAGGGACGGAGTGAGGGAGGGAGGGAGGGAGGGAGGGAGGGAGGGAGGGAGGGAGGGAGGATGGACGGATGGATGGACGGACGGAATGACGGAATGACGGGAGGGAGGGAGGATGGAGGGATGGAGGGATGGAGGGGTGGAGGGATGGAGGGATGGAGGGATGGAGGGATGGAGGGATGGAGGGATGGAGGGATGGAGGGAGGAAGGAAGGAAGGAAGGAATGGAGGGAGGGAGGGTGGATGGGTGGGTGGGTGGGTGGGTGGGCGGGTGGGTGGGTGGTGGAAGGAAGGAAGGAAGGAAGGAAGGAAATGATGAACGAATCAAAACTATTATTAAGAAGACAGACTAAATTGATGGAATGATGGTATGCCAGACAGATTTGCCACGACGGTATGGTGCAATAATTAGTGTGTTAGTAAGACAATAAGACAATAGAACTGGCACTCGCTTGTAGGTGGTTATATGATTAAACGCACTGGCTCAGGATCTCCCAAGGTTGGGAGATATTTTTTATTTATTTTATTGTCTGAGATTTGTTATGTTTGTTTGATAATATATATCATTCATTCTGAAGGTTTTTGAAGAGTTAATTTCGAATTAACCAAGATGTCACGTAGATTGGAGTTTTTCTTAAAGGCTATCACTGGACGCAAATTGAGAGGTTCTTTCATTTTATCCTGCAATTTATGATATTCATCCTTCAAAATTTCAGAAATATCAACATTTTTTCGATTGTATGTTAAACTGAATCGAATAATTTCACGTTGATCAGCAAGACCAGGGTCCACGTTTATGCCTCTCGGCCATTTTGTTTTCAGTTGCTTAATCCAAATTGATTCTCGAAGTTTTCTTTGTTTATCAGTTTCTTCGGCCGTAGCAGAAAGAGGCAGTTGCTCAATAGGCATAATTTCAAAGTGTCTATCGACAGAATGACAAGGAAGATTGAAATGTTGAGCTACGTTGGTGTCCTCGTCGTGTCTAATATCGCAAAGGTGTCTAGTTGCTCGCCATCTTAAAGGGCATTTTGTTTCACCAACGTGTTAGTTGGTTCAGTGTTCAGTCTTTGGCATAATTTGAAAGATATTAAATAGATAACATTTTTAGAATCGCAATCTAAATTAGACTGAAGTTGGAATTTGCTTTTGTTCTGATAACTGACAAATGTTTTCTGATTAGGTAGATAGAGGTCTAATTTACACCTCTTCTTTCCCATTTCTGAGATTGTCCTACGCCTATAATCGGACGGTTGTGACGAATTTTGGTAGGCTTTTGATCATCAGCCCTATCAGTAATAGTTTCCAAATCTTGTAATGTTTCGGACTTTATTTTGCGCAAAAATCGTGTTGAATATCCCCTCGGTTTGAGGGCTTTACATAACGTGGAACACGCAGATTCAAAATTCTTTCTATCACTAGAATTTCGGTGAAATCGGATAATCTGTGATTTGATAATACCTTTAAAAGTATGAGGTGGATGGAAAGATTTCTTATGCAGTAGTTGATAGGAATCGGTGGACTTAAAGAATACTTTGTAATCAAGAAGCCCACTCGTGTTATAATTTACACCTTTGTAGAGAGTAACGTCCAAAAAGTCTACGGACGACTGGTCGATGTTGGTTTTAAGTTTGATGTTAGGATCGTGATTGTTCAAAATAGTGAAAAATTCATCAAACTCTTCCCTCGAATGATTCCAGATCATAAAAATATCATCGAGGTAACGGCGGTAAAATAAGGGCTGCTTAGGACATTTGTTAAGCGCATCTTCTTCCCACTCAGCTACATAGATGTTGGCAAAACTAGGACTAAAACGTTTACCCATAGCGCATCCACAGATTTGTTGGTAGATTTCGCCAGCGAATTCGAAATCATTGCCCTTTAAACTCAGCTCCAGGAGAGCTAATATTTCGCTAGTGGGCCTATTGTTATCGGGATATTTATCAAATGCTCTGCGAACAGAAGACAAACCCCTTTCGATGTCAATGTTTGTGTACATAGCATCGATGTCGAGGTTTATCAAGAGTGAGTTTGGAGGAACAGAAATTTTGGAGACCTCGGATAGGAAATCCTCAGTGTTGTTCAAAAAGCTGAAATGTCTATTCGCAATTGGTTGTAGGTGGTAATCAATAATTTCACTAATTCGATAAGATTCAGAGCCGCAATCAGAGATAATAGGTCGACCCGGTGGTATCATAGGGTCGGACCATGACTCAATAGGTTTATGAATTTTTGGCAAAAGGTAAAACGTACGTGGATTTGAATCTCGGTTAGCAGTAAGGTATTTAAACTGCTTTTTCGTTATGGCCTTTTTGTCAGCCATTTCTTGAAGGATTCCATTAAATTTATCACAATTATTTTGCCAGAGTGGTTCGTCTAATTTGCGGTAGTGTTTCAGATTACTGAGTTGCCGATGCGCTTCACGAATATAATTATCCTTACGCATTAATACAGTAGCAGATCCCTTGTCAGCAGGTTTATAACGATGTCATTGTTTTTACGCAAACCTGTTAAGGCTAAACCTTCTTGATATGACAAATTTTAATGATTTTTAGGAAATTCTAAATTTTCAACACGCTCCTTGATAGCTTTTATACTATCAAGGGTCGCAGGGTCAACCAACTTCGAGTTAGGTGCCCAGCCAGTTTTTTCAACAAAAGGTAGAAAGTTGTTTTTCTTCGAATTTCGAAAAAAGTCTGCTAATTTTACACGGTGAGAAAATTCTTCAATTTCCCATAAGCCATGAGCATCTATGTCAACTTTGGGCTGTGGTGTTGGTACATATGTTAGACCAAGATTTAGCAACGATCTTTCTGCTTCAGACAATGTAGAACCAGTTAGGTTAATGATATTACCACCTAGGCCAATTTCTGGGTGGTTAGTACCCTGACCCGTAGTTAGTTTAAATTAAGGTGCGATAACCAACTATTATACATCCTATTTGCAGTGCACTCAGTCCAGTGGATGTTGTCCTCAACCACCTGAAATTCAGACACGGGGAGGCTGGGCAGGATAGGGACCTTGGCCCTTAAGGCCTCTACACGGCTGTTAACGAATTGTATGTTTCGTTTCTGGGTTGTAGTCAGGTGCTTCGAATAATTTAGTTTGGCAAAGTGAACTTTAGCCTTTGGAAATTTTGAACGCATGGTACTAAACAGATTCTCAATTCTTTGGGAGGTGTCATGCTGAAGTTCGTCCTTATCATTAATTCCGATGTTAAGGATGATACGCTGAGGTTGGACGACCTCATTGTGTTTTCTAACCATATTCCTAATGTGGTTTATGTTAGCACCTGGATAGATTGCTACCTGCATATCTGGATGAGGTGTCTGATTGATACGAGCTAAATTTGAAGACCCAATCAGCAGAATCTTCTTGTTCAGAGTAGGAAGGCGCCATTCATTCTTATTATCCACCACGAACCGAAACTTGTAGAAAGACCTATGCTCTTTGGGTGTATCCCTAGGCGTAGGTTTGGGCTTAGGTGTGGGCGTCAATTTAGGTTGTGGTGGCTTGGACCTCGGCGTCGACGATCCGGTCTTTTGACCAGGTCGGTCAGTAGCTGCTCTCTGTGGAAGGGGAAGAAACTCGACTGGGGACAGTGGCGAGACTGGAAGAGGGATCTGACTAGGATCCACATGAGAGGACACTGACGGTGACCATGCTGGCATTGGAATCAGGAGCGGATCCACCACAGGAGACTGCAGGGGGAACACTGGTGAGCTCTGGTTATTCACCCGCTTAACTACTGGGGGACTCTCAGTGGGTGACCTATTCCGTTTCCGATTTGATTGTGGGATGACTGGTACGGTCAAGGCTGACCTTGCAGTCGGTGTGCCTGGTAGGGCCACAGAGGGCCCTGCAGTTGATGTTCCTGGTAAGGTCACAGGTGACCCTACAGGGGGTGTTGTACTATGGCAGGTTCTAAAATGTGGATCAAAAGGTCTGATGAAATCATAAAACTGATCAATTGATGAAGAATGAAACTTCCTGCCATAGTTATTTCGGGCCCAATGTATTGCTGTGGTCTTCGCTCTACCTAATTCTAAATTTGGTTTGGACTGAGCTTCGATGAGGAGCGACATAAGACGACCAAGCTGGAAATTATAGTGACTAATGTTAACCTGGAGTAAAGATATGGCCCATTTCAAATTTGCTGCTAAGATGTCCTTACGGACCTCGGCGTTTGGCATCGCTGGTTTACAGAAGAAATTCTGTCTCTCTAACTCTGACACTTTCCAGCTCAATCCAGGAGGCAAACTGCCCCTACGTACATGAGCATTCAAGATGCCAAGGTGGTGAAAGCATTGTATAATCATGTAGTAACACTTGGTTAGTGCAGCCTGGGCAGATGGCGGGCGACTGTCGTTAGACCGCCTGTCATCCCGTCTTCTACTCTTGCTAATTCCAGCCATAATGTTACTAGTTAGATAATTCAATGTTTCTGCCACTAAAATCTACAAGAATACCAAAAAATTGAGGGGACCTAATGGAATCGTGAACCAAGGGAAGTCTATCGAATTACAAGCCTAACAAAATCTACAAGCGTATCAAAAATCTATCGCTGAAAAAAGAAGGTTATGATTAAGCATGTTAATATTTAAATAATTCATATAAACTATCAAAGGATAATTGTGTATATTACCAATAATCCTATGCACCGTCGTGAAGTGGGCGACCGGTTTCGACAAGGTTTGTCAGCTTCAGGCCACAGAACAAATCTGCCTGTCCACCAAAAATCTGTCTATTTATTAGAATTGATGGCCTTATGGATGTGGCTTAGATTAGTGTTCAATTGTACTTTGAAAATTCTAAATTGTATTCACATTAAAGTGTTGGACTGCCACAGATGTTTAAAAACTATTGTCTAAATCCATTGACGTTGATTGAGTTCTCTAAGGTTTCTGAGTGGGCTTCCAGTAATACTCTCATGAATGAGTGGCGGTTGATCAAAGAGATCAAGCCATGCATATTAACCCAATGAGCTCGATTCTGTTTGTTCAGAAGGTATCCCTTTCTGAACGAGGTTCTATTATCGGTCTGTTGATTGATCAAAGGGATCACACAACGGTCATTAATCATTTGAACAGTGAACTCTATTTCAAAAGGTGTTGTTGGACTTTGTTTTCAAGTCTTTTGAAGTCGAATTTAGGAAAGAACATTTTTTAATTTCCAACAATTAAATAATTGTCTATAGAATTTAGACTAGTAGGATTCAAGTGTATTTGAAAGATTTAATGAGCAATATGAATTTCGAGTTCCTTCCATCCATCCATCCATCCATCCATTCACCCACCCATCCATCGACCCACCCATCCATCGACCCACCCATCCATCGACCCACCCATCCATCCATCCATCCACCCAACCATCCATCAATCCCTCCATCCATCAATCCATTCAGTTAATGAAGGAAGGAGTGACAGAAGGAAGACAAATGAAGAAAGGATGGATGAAGTAAGGAAGGAAGAAAGGAAGAATGGAGGGAGGGAGGGAGGGAGGGATGGCGGGAGGGAATGAGGGTGGGATGGGGGGGCGAGGATCGATGACGGAGGGAGGGAGGGAGGGAGGGAGGGAGGGAGGAAGGAAGGAAGGAAGGAAGGAAGGAAAGGATGGTGGAAGGGAGTGAGGGTGGGACAGATGGTGCGAGGATCGAGGAAGGAGGGAGGGAGGGAGGGAGGGAGGGAGGGAGGAAGGAAGGAAGGAAGGAAGGAATGAAGAAGAATGGAGGGAGGGACGGAGGGAGGGAGGGAGGGAGGGAGAAGGGAGGAAGGAAGGACAGATGGATGGACGGAAAGGCGGGAATGAGGGAGGGAGGAAGGATGGATGGATTGAGGAAGGAAGGAAGGAAGGAGGAAGGAAGAATGGAGGGATGGAGGGATGGAGGGATGGAGGGATGGAGGGATGGAGGGCGGGAGGGAGGGAAGAAGGAGGGAGAAGGAAGGAAGGAATGGAGGGAGGGGGAGGGAGGGAAAGGGCGAGGAAGGAAGGAAGGAAGGACAGACGGATGGACGGACGGACGAGCGGGCGGGAGGGATGGAGGGAGGGAGGGAGGGAGGAGGGAGGGAGGGAGGGAGCGAGGGAGGGAGGGAGGGAGGGAGGGAGGGAGGGAGGGATGTACGAAGGAAGGATGGAAAGAAGGAAAGAAGGAAGGAAGGAATGAAGGATGGGTGGGAATGGGGATGAGGGAGGGAGTGAGGGAGAGAAGGAAGGTGGGAAGGAAGGAAGGAAGGAAGGAAGGAGGGAGGGAGGAGGGAGGGAGTGAGGGAGGGAGGGAGGGAGGTAGGGAGGGAGGAAGGGAGTGAAGGGAGGAAGGGATGGAGGGAGGGAATGGCGGGAATGAAGGTGGGAAGGAGGGAAGGAAGAAAAGAAGGAAGGAAGGGAGGGACGGAGGGAGGGAGGGAGCGCGCGAGCGAGGGCGGGCGGGAGGGAGGGAGGAAGGGGGGAGGGAGGGAGGGAGGGAGGGAGGGATGGAGGGAGGGAGGGAGGGAGGGAGGACGGAAGGAAGGAAGGAAGGAGGGAAGGAAGGAAGGAAATGATGAACGGATCAAAACTATAGTTAAGAAGACAGACTAAATTGATGGAATGATGGTATGCCAGACAGATTTGCCACGACGGTATGGTGCAATAATTAGTGTGTTAGTAAGACAATAAAACAATAGAACTGGCACTCGCTTGTAGGTGGTTATATGATTAAACGCACTGGCTCAGGATCTCCCAAGGTTGGGAGATATTTTTTATTTATTTTATTGTCTGAAATTTGTTATGTTTGTTTGATAGAGGCGGTATGGCCTATAAAATATGAATAATATATATCATTCATTCTGAAGGTTTTTGAAGACTTAATTTCGAATTAACCAAGATGTCACGTAGATTTGAGTTTTTCTTAAAGGCTATCACTGGACGCAAATTGAGAGGTTCTTTCATTTTATCCTGCAATTTATGATATTCATCTTTCAAAATTTCAGAAATTTCAACATTTTTTCGATTGTATGTTAAACTGAATGGAATAATTTCACGTTGATCAGCAAGACCAGGGTCCACGTTTATGCCACTCGGCCATTTTGTTTTCAGTTGCTTAATCCAAAATGATTCTCGAAGTTTTCTTTGTTTATCAGTTTCTTCGGCCGTAGCAGAAAGAGGCAGTTGCTCAATAGGCATAATTTCAAAGTGTCTATCGACAGAATGACCAGGAAGATTGAAATGTTGAGCTACGTTGGTGTCCTCGTCATGTCTAATATCGCAAAGGTGTCTAGTTGCTCGCCATCTGAAAGGGCATTTTGTTTCACCGATATACTGCTTTTGGCATAATTTGCAAGATATTAAATAGATAACATTTTTAGAATCGCAATCTAAATTAGACTGAAGTTGGAATTTGCTTTTGTTCTGATAACTGACAAATGTTTTCTGATTAGGTAGATAGAGGTCTAATTTACACCTCTTCTTTCCACATTTCTGAGATTGTCCTACGCCTATAATCGGACGATTGTGACGAATTTTGGTAGGCTTTTGATCGGCAGCCTTATCAGTAATAGTTTCCAAATCATGTAAAGTTTCGGATTTTATTTTGCGCAAAAATCGTGTTGAATATCCCCTCGGTTTGAGGGCTTTAAATAATGTGGAACACGCAGATTCAAAATTCTTTCTATCACTAGAATTTCGTTGAAATCGGATAATCTGTGATTTGACAATACCTTTAAAAGTATGAGGTGGATGGAAAGATTTCTTATGCAGTAGTTGATGGGAATCGGTGGGCTTAAAGAATACTTTGTAATCAAGAAGCCCACTCGTGTTATAATTTACACCTTTGTAGAGAGTAACGTCCAAAAAGTCTACGGACGACTGGTCGATGTTGGCTTTAAGTTTGATGTTAGGGTCGTGATTGTTCAAAATAGTGAAAAATTCATCAAACTCTTCCCTCGAATGATTCCAGATCATAAAAATATCATCGAGGTAACGGCGGTAAAATAAGGGCTGCTTAGGACATTTGTTAAGCGCATCTTCTTCCCACTCAGCTACATAGATGTTGGCAAAACTAGGACTAAAACGTTTACCCTTAGCGCATCCACAGATTTGTTGGTAGATTTCGCCAGCGAATTCGAAATCATTGCCTTTTAAACTCAGCTCCAGGAGAGCTAATATTTCGCTAGTGGGCCTATTGTTATCAGGATATTTATCGAATGCTCTGCGAACAGAAGACAAACCCCTTTCGATGTCACTGTTTGTGTACATAGCATCGATGTCGAGGGTTATCAAGAGTGAGTTTGGAGGAACAGAAATTTTGGAGACCTCGGATAGGAAATCCTCAGTGTTGTTCAAAAAGCTGAAATGTCTATTCGCAATTGGTTGTAGGTGGTAATCAATAATTTCACGAAATCGATAAGATTCAGAGCCGCAATCAGAGATAATAGGTCGACCCGGTGGTATCATAGGGTCGGACCATGACTCAATAGGTTTATGAATTTTTGGCAAAAGGTAAAACGTACGTGGATTTGAATCTCGTTTAGCAGTAAGGTATTTAAACTGCTTTTTCGTTATGGCCTTTTTGTCAGCCATTTCTTGAAGGATTCCATTAAATTTATCACAATTATTTTGCCAGAGTGGTTCGTCTAATTTGCAGTAGTGTTTCAGATTACTGAGTTGCCGATGCGCTTCACGAATATAATTATCCTTACGCATTACTACAGTAGCAGATCCCTTGTCAGCAGGCTTTATAACGATGTCATTGTTTTTACGCAAACCTGTTAAGGCTAAACGTTCTTGATATGACAAATTTTGATGATTTTAAGGAAATTCTAAATTTTCAACACGCTCCTTGATAGCTTTTATATTATCAGGGATCGCAGGGCCAACCAACTTCGAGTTAGGTGCCCAGCCAGTTTTTTCAACAAAAGGTAGAAAGTTGTTTTTCTTGGAATTTCGAAAAAAGTCTGCTAATTTTACACGGTGAGAAAATTCTTCAATTTCCCATAAGCCATTATCTAAAAGGGCATCTATGTCGACTTTGGGCCGTGGTGTTGGTACATATGTTAGACCGAGATTTAGCAAAGATCTTTCTGCTTCAGACAATGTAGAACCAGTTAGGTTAACGATATTACCACCCAGGCCAATTTCTGTGTGGTTAGTACCCTGACCCGTAGTTAGTTTAAATTAAGGTACGATAACCAACTATTATACATCCTATTTGCAGTGCACTCCGTCCAGTGGATGTTTTCCTCAACCACCTGAAATTCAAACACAGGGAGGCTGGGAAGGATAGGGACCTTGGCCCTTAAGGCCTCTACACGGCTGTTAACGAATTGTATGTTTCGTTTCTGGGTTGTAGTCAGGTGCTTCGAATAATTTAGTTTGGCAAAGTGAACTTTAGCCTTTGGAAATTTTGAACGCATGGTACTAAACAGATTCTCAATTCTTTGGGAGGTGTCAAGCTGAAGTTCGTCCTTATCATTAATTCCGATGTTAAGGATGATACGCTGAGGTTGGAAGACCTCATTATATTTTCTAACCATATTCCTAATGTGGTTTATCTTAGCACCTGGATAGATTGCTACCTGCATATCTGGATGAGGTGTCTGATTGATACGAGCTAAATTTGAAGACCCAATCAGCAGTTCCAAAATGTTCAGTAGGTTACCTGTATAGTTTTCTGGAAATTTAGTCAGGGGGTTCAGAGATCGATCAATTCCAACACGAGCGAGGTGTGGGTGGAGCTTAGCTAGTGGTAGGCATGACTTAGCTTAACATGGTAATGTCCATTAAAGGATAACTAATTCCATCTCTTGATAGCTATTCAGGTGATCTAACATGCCGGTCATAAACTATCCAGGTAATTTTAAGCTTTTTATCACGCTGCTAAGGAAATAAATTCAGGATTTAGTAGTTAAATGTTGGTACATTTCCACACCCTATGATGGCTGTCATGATTTACTTTTCAACCAATCAGAAAACCCTAGTGTGTGTGCCTCGGTATATACGCACGGCCATAGAGGCGCCGGCCATAGTTTGGCAATGTGGTATAAAAGCAATCCTACAGGTAAGCTGTTGAATATTATGAAACCAATTTGATTGAAAGTTGTTGCTGCCATAGGCAGCAACAATTTCCAGTCAAATTAGTTTCAAAATATTCAATGGGATGAGCATTAAATAATAAAGAATGTGATGCATTGGAGCTTACATGACATCACACAGAATAGCTTGGGGAGACACAATGGTGTCGATCACTGTTCAACATTTACTCGCTATTACAAAACAGATAATTGCGATACAGATCAGGGAATGTGACAGGATATGAATGATATGGAATCTATAAACCATATTCTATCGGTGCAGTACAACATTTGAGATGAGATTACCATCGCTTTAAGTAGCACAATCTTTTATATAAGTTACACTCGTCGTGGGTGGTAAGGATAGCTTACTTAGTTTCACAGATTTAAAATTAAAAATTAAAAATTTTAAATTTACTTTTATATGTACAATTCAGTAGCTCCATATTTACTTTTTCCAAAATCATGGCTCATAGGGTGGGGTTCTAACAACCAAAACACACCCTTAGCTACGCCACCGATCCACCCACCCCCACCCCATACCCTCTTCCACAGTTTCATCTTATTCCCAGTCGAATTAGTTTCAAAATATTCAACAACTTTGCTGGGTAGTTGTCTTGAAATTGGAACGATGGAATTTCAAGGGTAAATTGATTTACAAATCACCTCGTAAAATAAACTAAAAGGGTTTTTACCACTGGTAATATTTTAGACTATGAGCGGAAATTATTACATTCCGTGTTGCATTTCATGTTATCAAAAGTGAAATCCACGACTCTACCCAGCTCGATGTAATGTGATGTGATTGTTATTGAGATCTTCCTTCTTCTCACGAATCAAGAATAGTGACAGCGTTTGCATATTAAACACAACTTCCAAAGACAATGCGGCAAATGATTTACCATACACGAGAATCTGTCTTCAGAGCAACATATAACATATTCCAATCACATGAATCAATGGTTGACGGATGTGCGTTAATACGTACTACTCAATATTGTTAAGGACAACCAACGTACAACAATTGAACATATTGCATATATTGATATAAATCAGAATCCATAGGGCCTTATCTACATTTATTTTGCAATTATCAACGTAGACAAACAACTGACAGGTATTCTGCAACTAAGCATAACACGTGCAGTGACAGATGTAACCATGAAGCATACTGCGGAGAATCTACAATCAGATAAGTCTGACATCGACACATGAAACATCCATTCTGAATGTTCAAGAAGAATCGTGACTCATCTCTAAACAAGATGAATCCCTATTGGGCATGAGTCAATTCTCTTCCCCATTCCCATCTCACTTAATGGTGCCTCTAACTCAAACCTACACTCATACCCAGTCTGCATGCCCTCAAACTACTGGCATACTGCATGCTGCCTGCTCATAACTGTATGGATGGACATCGTCAACCTCATCGTGGCTCTAAACTTGTTTCCAAAACTGTAGCATGGATAACAAGTAACTTGTCTTGTGGTTGTGTGGTAACCCTTTTATGCCCTCCACCATGGTGTCCGTTCACTTGACCCGTCTCTTGATTCCAGTTTCATGCACTGGAGTTGACATTCTGTTTGACGCCAAGGGCAACATGTACCCATTCCTCTATCCAGCTGTCTTGCCACAGACCAATACCACGAGAAACTTGCTGATTACTCAGATGACATCTGCAGGCATCATTGCACTAAACTAATCAGCAAATTCATTGACACGCAATGAGAAAAGGAATTCTATTGTCTTCTGTGGGCAAACACAAGCTTCGCTGATCGTCAACAGCCTGCCCCTTTCAGGCTCAATCCTGGCAAACATGAGTAAACCACTAATGGTTGACTGACTATACAATGTACATTTCACTGTCAGGTTCTTTAAATACATTAAGATTAGGTTAGGTTTGCTTCGAATGGGGAAGGATTTTCTGGTATTTATGTAAATTTATTTAGATTATCCTTAGCAAGTTTTGAGCAGGATATATAAGTTTATTGTTATTGTCACATTATTTTAGAAAGTAGTAACTTATTGTCCCCTTCTGTACTTATCAAAACACACTTGAAAAAAGACACCTGACACACACCTCACCCCACCCCCTAAGAAGCCCTAAAGTTTGTTTTCCAAAATGTGACTTAGTTTGATTGACATATGCTGATTCGATCATTTTATGAGCCTTCTACCTTCCTATCATCAGTGTAGAATCCAGGTATTGGAGTTTTATAGTTGTAAGTAGCCTATGGGTCATCCATGATATCATATAATAACAAATATAAGCTACCACACCAGATGATCATTCAAGGCAATAACCTTCCGTGACAGCGCAGCATACTGGCCCAGTACTGACCATAGACCATGCCAATATACATGCAAGTGGTGTAACTCAGACATGAAACACTCATTGAAGTAGCATGTGTGTGCCGCTCCTCAAGCCAGTTTGCATACACCACTTCTGTATGGATTTTCATTGCATTACTGATTCCACAAATTGATGACTATATTAATGAAAGATGCAATGCACATTGTGTCATGAAGGATATCCATTTAAAGGGGTATGAGCAAGTACCACTAACTGACCATGCCAGGCCATATCTACATTTGCCAATGTTGAAGGGTTTCTCGCAATATAATATGATTCCATTTGGGCTAACAAATCCAGGTGCTCATTTCAAATGCTTCAATAATATTCCCTTATCGCGCTACCTAAGCCCAAAAGCCACTCAGCCCCAGCCAATCTGCACCACATAGTGCTCCTGAACAGCATACGGAAACTCATATTCGATTTTACTCTATGCCGCATCTGAGACAATATTGATGACTTCATTTGATCATGTCAAAGTGGCTTTAAACATGAACGCAGCTTGGCAGACATTGTATGGGATTTCCACCAAATTGGCATCGACATGTCAGGGGCCTTTGACACAATTAAGCGCTCAAAATCCTAAATACAAGCTGGTTGTAATGAAGATAAGCTGCCACACGTGAGACGACTGCTGGCAGACACCATGCTCAGAGTACGGGTCAAGACAGTGAAGTCTTCAGAGTTTGAGACAGCAATCGGCTCTTCACAAGTAGATGGTACTGGGATTTCATAGATGTGGAAACAAACCCTTTGAGGAACTACTTCCTATAGCGGCTGCTGCAAGCATACTAAAAATGAGAATCTCTTTACGAATGAATAGAAAACGGAATTCACCCACATATACCTATCAACAAATGCATGAAACTAAAGAAATGATGATCCACTTCGTGGCACGGAAGCATCAAGGAAGAGTAAAATCTTGGGCTCGCTGCTCTGCAGTACTGCTGACATCGCTGCACGTTGCATTATTGGGAACATAGCTTTCCAGTTCTTTTGGAAGCCATGAATTCATAGATCGCAGATGCCCCTGACAGAAAAACTACGTTTATACAACACAACCTGCATATCCTTGATGCTGTAGCACCTGGGCAACTCTAGATAAACTTGATGCCTGCCACCGCAAACAGTTTCGCACCATCACTGGACATCAATGGCCAGACAACATAGTTTCAATCGATGGACTATCCAAGATGTGCAATACATCGCCGCTGTCCTTAAACTTCGCTCAGAAAATATGCTCCATGTTTGGCCATGTGCTAAGTATGAGAGAAGACACACCAGCATAGAGGGCCTTGCAATTCACCCTACTTAAAGCCAGCAAATATAAAGCCAGGAGAGGAAAAATATGTTAGGCATGACTTGGTACATTCAGATGAAGAATGGACCTGAGGGAGCTACAAACTGGGTTACGGAAAAGACATAGTGGTAAAAAATAAATAGCATGATCCTGCTAAGCGTCCTACGA
This sequence comes from Chaetoderma sp. LZ-2023a, assembly GCA_034401795.1. Taxonomy (NCBI): domain Eukaryota; kingdom Metazoa; phylum Mollusca; class Caudofoveata; order Chaetodermatida; family Chaetodermatidae; genus Chaetoderma; species Chaetoderma sp. LZ-2023a. The sequence goes on from CM067359.1 coordinate 65,522,470, forward strand.
GGTGACCTCAAGAAAGCAGGACTCGATACACTCAAGTAAAAAATGGACATGAGGAGGTTAAGGATTTCGGCTGAGGACGAGACATAGTGGGCAAAAGGATTGATTACAGCTGTACGAGGTTTCTACTACTACAGCCACAAAAGGCAGTAATCATACATACATACAGACATTGGCGTGCAGAAGACCAAATAAGTGTGTCTTAGACTCTATCTCACAATTCTTATTGTTCATATAATTGCAGGCCCGCTTGAATGTCTGAGGTTCTTGCCATTGTACGGGCGGCGTGGGGCATGGTGCGCTTGCTATGCCACTGATTTGATAGGTTTAACTGAAGGGATGCGTTTATTAGAAGTGTCACGTTAAACCTAACCTTGAAATCACAATATTAAGCCTATTATTCAGGTACAGCTTTTGCTATTTTCGAAATATTCCTGGGATTGTATATAAAGCTGTTTTGAACCCTGTGAAGCATAGTCATTTTTATTTGTCAATGATTTATATGGCAAGAGAGAGAGAGTGGGGTATAAATGATCCGCAGTTTCACTTAGCAGCACGTGATCCTCAATGGTCTTATATTATCCCAATTTTTTTACTCGAAGACACAAGGGTTTTATAACGTCCTTGGAAGATTTAGACACTTGTAACGATTTCAGCCTGGAGACATTTAATGCTTCAGCATAATTTAATGGACCTTTTGAAATTAATTTGACTGGGTGCTGTTGCTCTCCATGTCAGCGACAGAGCCCAGTCAAATTAGTTTCAAAATATTCGACATACTGTTTATTAAATAGTAAAGCCATACAATTCGTACAATGTGTGTACTATTAAGTGTTTAAGACTGACTAGATCGAGTCATTCATGCATCAGTTTATTATGACGTGATCCTATACGCCATGTAGTTGTTTATGACGTAAAAGCCCATTGTCCTTGAAGCCACGTTTATCGACAAGTTAATCACATAGCTACGAATGGAGCCTCTGTTATGTTGCTAATGTCCTCCATCATGTGATATCTGAAGCATGATTCTCAATTATTTCTATGATTTAGATTCCACCAAATATCGTTAGCTTTAGCGATTGTAGGCTAATATATGTGAAAATCGTGAAAGAATTTATGGCCAGGTCATATTATGTAACATGTCCCTGTAAACTATATAAATCGATACCAACACGCGTAAACAGTGGCCGGAGCTTAATTAGAAATGGGCGGTGCATAGCCAGGAATCGATGCCTCTCTATCGAGTAACCCTAACTAGCAACCTATTCATAATTAAATTTGATAGATAAACACGTCAATTGTATCTTCAGCTTGGCAGACAAACACGGCAGTTGTATTTTCATTTCCCCAAGTAAACACGTACATTCTATTTGGTACACAAAACGGCAGAGATAATTATAGTCTTCTCCTACGAATACTGCTCAGTAGTTAAACCAGATTCAATTTCATTATATTGGCTACATAACTATATCATCGACAAAATCTAATCTCACGTGTCAAGACGACGGAATGTTCTATTACCTATGATCCTTTGTGATGGCTTTCATCTCAAGACGCCCTGCCAGCATGGACGTCTATGTTGCCATTAACTGCACGACTCCCAGGATGGAGGGTACTCATATTCCAGCAAAATCATCATGATAACACATTTTATTTTTATTCCAGCGTTACGAATGAGCACTTTATCATAAAGATCTTTTAGAATGCTTCATATTATTTATAAAGAGGAAAGCAATAAAAGGTCGGAGAATGCTGATATACATGACAACCAAGGAGTTTGCAAAGCTTGATAATATTAATGACACTATAGCAATGTGGCTCCTTTGGTTATATCGCTGCACTAATGAATTGTGAGCGACAATGACCTTAAATCATGGGTTATCTCGATCAGAGGAACGTAACACTTTATAATATTTTTAGGTTTTCCATCACATACATCAATGTTTTTATATGTTTCATATATATATATATATATATATATATATATATATATATATATATATATATATATATATATATATATATATATATATATATATATATATATATATATATATATATATATATATATATATATATATATATATATATATATATATAGAGTATATGCTTACATCCACCGTTCCTTCCTGTAAATGGGGAATTCAGTTTGGCTATTCCCTGGCCATCTATAACTAAGCGTCACCTACGCTTATCTTTGTCGGGATCTATCGATCGCTGCACTCTCTGAATCTCAATTTCCATAAAATTAGGTAAGCTGCTGAATATTTTGAAACTAATTTGACTGGGTGCTGAATGGTTCTTAAATTGTAAAGACGTAGAATTAGTAGAAGTTGACGGACTATTAAGCGTTTATTATGGACTATATCGTACGATTCATGACGTGATTGATTATTACACCAGCCTATGTGTTACATAGTAGATTGTGACGTCATATGATTGACAGATAAAATGGATTCCTCAATTGGCACAACAGTATTCAGCTTTATCAAAACCAATTTGATTGGTTTTGTGTAATAGCGTACAACAAAACATTCCCAAATGAGTTTTCGATTTTCGTGGGAGAGCTGTGTCATTTTGACGTATTTGAGGATACAATTAAAACTCTTATTATGAAATTATCAACGACCATATACATCAACAGCGCATACTAATGGAGGAATCCAGTTTTAGCTATGACCAGCCTATCGCTAGCTTAGCTCAAGCCACACTTTGCTGTGTTGGGATTGATCGATACATGAACACCCTAACTACCAATTTCCAGAAAACTATGCCCCACCCACACTTTGCTGCATTGGGATTGATCGATCCATGAACTCCCTGACTACCAGTTTCCAGAAAACTAAGCTCTACCGACACTTTGTTGTATTGGGATTGATCGACTCCTGAACTCCCTGGCTACCAATTTCCAGAAAACTATGCAGGTAAACTGTTGAATATTTTAAAACTAATTTTTCTGGGTGCTGTTGATGCCTATAGCAACAAGAGAGCCCGATAAAATTAGTTCAAATTATTCAACAACATGTTTACTGAATAGATAAGACATACAATTCGTATAACAATGCTTAGTCTATCACGAATTTGTTTGTGACGAACTTAGCTACATCATTCATGGCGTCATTGATTATTACGCCACGCTACACGTCACATAGTTGATTATGACGTCATATGATTAATGTATAAACTAGAAAGGTTCATTGGAACTCCTATTAAAAAGTATCAACATGTACGCCGGCAGCGCATATCAATTGTATGTGGCCATACTCGATGCTTGTGTTAAATGCCAGATTTAGCATAAATAAATGGCATTTCCTCAGCGGGAGTGGGGAATAAAGTCTCCCCACTTATGCCAATATGACAATATCACAACAGATAAATCCTATCTTGTACATGCAACAACATAGTTGTCTTTTTCCAAAGGTAATACGTCCCGACGGTGAAAGTCACTCATCATGCGTTATTCCTATGGCAGTAATATGAAATTAGGCGCTGTCTAGCGGGCGCAATACGTTACCCAGTCATCGTAAAACGATGGTAAACTGTCATGTGTGTCACAATCACCACCCCGCCCCTGCCCGCACCCCCCCCCCCCCATCTCGACGTGGATGTGATGATATCACAGAGTTTTCAAATATCACATATCAGGTTTAGCACACCACTTTTCCATGTGGTTCGCCTGGAGGATTTCCGTGTATCTTATCACAGCAATGGCTCCCAATGAAAATCAGGTTCGATATATTCAACAGTTCATTTCATTTTGTTTTGGAAACATTTTACATTACATTTGAGTCTATATTGCTCATCACAGTTATCTACAAATCAGTCTAATGAATTATTCCAACTGCCACTAAGCCAGGATGAGAAATGTCATAACTCTCAAATATCCACAGCACAGAAAATTTGTAAAACTTCCTTAATCATGACGCAAAAGGTACATAACATCTTCATCTTGACGTTACCGGATATGGATGTGTCTCTTCCTGCCATTTAATCCTACAAGCTGGAGGATGCTGGGTAGTTCATGATGACTGAGTAAAATTAACTGTCTCAGATTTACTCTGGATATAGCCTGCATTTGGAGAGATATAAGACTGTAATCATCGATCTAGACAGCTTATGTGATTTAGTGGTTCATTATCACGGCTGATCAAAATACTACCCATGTTAAAGAATCAGGGTCAGTTGTCGCACTCCAATATCTATTGAGGACAGAAACTAAGTTGCAATAAGCTGCCACCTGACTTTGACGCCCACCTTTCGATGGTTCGTCTTAGACAGTTTGGATGGTAAACATGTAATTATTTGAGGTGTAGCGCTAATCTAGCACTAACAATAAAAGATCCCCAAAACCACGTTTTTAAGGCAATCCTACAAGCGTAGTTTGATTTTATACCAATTTACTACCAAATTACATATCAAATTAGTTTCTAAAATTCAACAGAATATTTCTTGTATTTTAAATGATTTTTCCTATCTCTATCTTGCCATTTGTATTCAAGGGTTAAGACTGGACTATCCGGTGATTTTAGAAGACCTGGTTTCATATGGCAGTTGATTGTAACAAGAGAATTAATATCATGTGTAATTAGTATTGGTGAATTTCAATGTATCCATTTATGATATTCTCCAATTTAGATTTTATAGAACTAAATACAGATATTCATGTTTGATTTTTATTCAAAGGTCACCTTAAAATTAAGCATGTGGACAAGGAAATATTATTGTGCTTCGTTCCAGTGCTATTTGACAACCTAGTTTGTACCTTGGTAACGCGTGTTACTGGACGGGTCCTGAGCCAATATCCGGGTAACGTTCTATTCAACCATGTCTGGAGACTGTTATAGGAATATTAACAATTTCAACCCGTAAGTCGGAATTCGAAGATTATTTACAATTTAATAAATTTTATGTTGACTAATTTGAAACAAATTTGGCTGGGCGCTAATTACAACAGCGATACAGGATTCGAATCATCATAAATATAGAGTTCCCAGTTCAGAATTGTACTTATGTATTCGTTTTCGAAGCCATTACCTCTTTTTTCGTTGACATTCCTCATGTGTTGCTTCATGTCACGAACTATCATTAACATATGTTGTCAAGTTAGTTCAAAATATTCATCAGCCTACCTGTATAGTTACCGCGAAATTGAGATTCTGGGAATTCATAGTTCAAAGCTCTATGCAGTCCAAATATACTCAACAAAACAAAAATTATATAGAACAATGATCATAGAAAATGATCTGAATGTTAACATCAACCGTATATATTGGCATATTCCAGTAATGTTAAGAAAACTCTTGACAATGTGGGTGGATAAATCTTTATTAATCCTTCTTATGGCAACAGCGCCTCAACGCGTTGGAAATGCTTTCCATATGAATTAATCCGTAAATGACCAATTTCCAAGGCGGGCCAAGAGAACCCTATTTTTTGAAAATTTGCCATTGAAATTTACAACTATAATTTTCCGTTGTCCTGCAAATGGACACTCCTCAAGACCAGTGCTTGACCGTTAATGGACTACTGATCAAGAAACTTCGCTTAATCAGTGTTCATTAGTAGGCCAGGAAAAGATTATTATAGAAAATTTACCACTGGAATGGCCGGCTCGGTTACCGAGCCAGTCATTCCATGGGTAAATTTTCAAAAATACTCGTCTCCTTTCCTGAAAAAGAAAATTCGTCAAAACCACGGGAAATACCATTTTTACCGCACTGACCTTGAAAGGGTTAAGTTCTCTGAGCTTGGCACAGGAAGGGTTAAATATAGGCCTACAAGATAATATATCAACATACCAGAAAGACATAGAGATACATGCACATATTCTGGTAAAGATGCTCCTCTATCAGAGAGAATCACAGCTGTATGGACATCACCCGCTGTATACATTGGCATATTATAGTAATGTTGTGGAAGTTCCGGACAACGTGGGTGGACAAATACCTATTAAATTTACATGTGTGATAGGTCAATCCAGATATTCCTTAGAGTATATATTGGAAGCCCGTATAGCTTATGTTTATAGCTTCTATAGCTTGTGTCACTTTGATGGTAAACCTGGTCTGACAGCGGGATCGGCGAAATGTGACCAGTTGATTTGATCAATGACTGAAGGAATCCAGTTTATCGATAAATCATATGACGTCATAATCAATTTGATTATGCCCGTCATAAACGCGCAATAGTCCGTCAAGTTGCACGACGTGTATGTCTTTACTATTTAGTAAACATTCTGTTGAATATTTTGAAACTAATTTGACTGGGCGCTGCTGCTACCAGTCAAATTAGTTTCAAAATATGCAATAATTTAGCCGTATACTTGTCTGTAAATTGAGATTCAGAGAGTGAAGGAATCGATTGATTTCAACACAGGCAAATCGTTTGTGGAGTTTAGCTGGAACTGGATTACTCCGTTGTGTGTGGCGAGGCAGAGTGTGTGGCTCTTAGTTCACGTCTTCTGATCGCAGCAATGGATAATCAATGATTTGTTTGTTTTTTCCATATTCCTCGTTGCACGGCGTCACGCTTAATTTTAATAATTCTAACTTTTAAGTAATATAAAATGATGCACGACGTTAATATTAATATCGTGCTTCGTGCGTCATGGGTAACGTGTGATGCACTATGTTTGAATTATGGTCGCGTATCTTTCATCGTCTAGATTCATCTAGAAATACATGCCTAAAGTCGCAATCAATATGGCGTCAGAACATTGCATGCTGGGTAAAATGCCCAAATATTAACAAACATCTCTTATTTCCGGCAAATATTTCTCTATTTAATGGGACACGATAACTTTAAACAAATGCATATAGTTACGTGTGTGTAGACCACAGACATAGAGATACTATATATAATGTTTTTATATGGTGAAGACACATAATTATGTGGGCCCATATTATGACGTATGTATATAGATATTTGGATGCATAACATGCACATACACGCGCTGGTACATACCCCTGTATCACAAGTACACACACAAACACGCGCATACACACAGAGTGATGATATATCTACATCACAGACACATATCGATAGTTGCAAATATTGTGGTAAAAATTCCGCTGTAACGGAGAGATCACAGCTGTGTAGACATCACGCACTGACAGAACAGGCAATTATCAAACATGAGGTCTACTGGGTGTTACATTATGCCTGGAGTTATCGTTCTTGCCAATGGTGAAGATTAATTATCTGGCATTAGTTATGTCAATGGCGTGTAAAGGTGGTGATGGATAAATGGAAAGATCAATGCTTTATGGGGATGCGAAGCGGTATTCCCATGACATATACTGTGGTCGCCATCACTGCTACATGTGAGAATTCGGTTTTACATGTTGTCTAGGAGTGAGAATCCTTTAGTAACAGACATGTTGGTATCATTCATTTTAAGCATCATTCCTGTCAAAATGATTAGCTAATAGAAAACTAATATTATATGCGTGTGGCAATCAATCAACAGACTACTGGGCCGGTACTGGGCCAATACTTGGCCATATTAGCCCTGTATTGTCACAGTACCGGCACAGTAACGCACGAATGGCGAGCAACAGATGTGACCAATCAAACACTTTATTTCACACAGGCCTCACAATTTCAATTTCAATAAAAGCATTCAACTATGCTGTTAAATATTTTGACATACATCGGACGTTGCAAGGGATGTGCTGTACTAGATTTGTGTGATAACAATGATTAATACAGCATGTTTATTAAATAGTAAAGACATACAATTCGTACAACAATGCTTTAGTTCATCATCAATTATGCGTTCGTGACGAGCTTAATTACGCCATTCATGAAGTCATTGGTTATGACATCAGCCTACACGTTACATAGTTGATTATGACGTTATATGATTTATGGATAAACTGGAAATGTCCATTGTAGTTATATGCATATTAGACGCATCACAGAAAACCAACGCCACAAGATTAAGTCAATCATAAAATACAGCGTTTGAAATGTTCAAACAAATTTAACAATCAATTTACAGTCACATTTGTTTCCGTAATATTTAGCCAAATATTTCTTGTATTTTTGAAAGATTTGTTATACCCTGTCTTTCTGAGAGTTAAGACTAGATTATCCAGTGAGCTTATAGGATGTGGTTTCATATGACACATGTTGGTAAGTAGAGAGGACATGCTATTTCGTTTGTTTCAACATAACCATCTATATTATCCTTCAATGTATGTGTTAGAGAGCGTATTACCGATATGCTTGTTTAACTGTTATTATCGGCAAATTTAACTCAAATTATGCATATGAACAAGTAGGCTTGAGTGATTACATGATCAAATCGAAAATCGTGATTATTTTTTAAATCGTTAATTTTTATGTTTAAAAATTATATAATCTGTCAATAATTTTTACTGCATAAGATATTTCAATTCCAACCATTTAATTACTTTTTATAGAGATCGGTCGCGAAAATAGGCATTTTCCTCAATGAATGTATACCAATTTGCATGCCAAGAGACGACTATTTTTGAAAATGTATCACAAGAATGACTGGTTCGAGGATCCAGCCAGTCATTCCAGTGGTACATTTTCAAAAAATAATCTAAACTTGGTCTGCAAAAGGACTTTTCTAAACGCCATTGATGCTTTGGTCATTTGTATGCTTTTGTCTTGGTAATTTCTACCCAATCAGATTAATCGAGTAATCATGATTATTCTTAAATACTCGATTGTAATCACTTAAAGCAAGTGATCACAAGCCGCAGCATGGTCGTCTATGTTCTCAGTCACTGCAAGTCTCCCTAGACGGATCGTTCTTATTTTCCAGCGAAATCATCATGATAACAACTTTTATTAGTATGTCAGCTTTACGAATGAGCACATTACAAATAATATAGCGCATCCTAAAAGATCTTTATGATAAATAGGATGGCAATAACAGATCTGAGAAGGCGGATATACATGACAAGCCCAGGAGTTTACAAAGCTTGGTAATATCAATGACACTTCATCAGTGTGATGCCTTTGGCTATATCGCTGCTATAAGAAAAGCGAGCAACATTGGCTTTAAGTCGTTGAACCGGAAATACCCCAAAACACCAAAATCATATATACTTTGATAGAATTAATATTTTTTTGAATGTTTTAAAAGCAATTTGACTGGAAGATCTTGCTGCCTCTGGCAGCTCGACAGGTGACCAAATAAATGGTATCTTATAATGCGACAAGATAGTTAATATTACTCCTCTTCCCATATGAATATAGCACTGTAGAGAAAATAATATATAAATTATATACGAGACATTACAAAATCTAATATCAAGTGTTATACTGTTGGAATATCGATTGACAGCACTCGTGTCAACCGCGCCTCGAAGCGCTCAAAATACTACTCATATTAATGAGGAATTCTCAAGAAAATCTATGTTTGTAGATTTACTTCTGCAATTTACAAAAAGATAATTTTTCTTTTCCAACATTCCCCATCGCTGCTGCATATCGTGTCTTTAGCCATCTTGCCCATGAATACGTTACGTCAAGAAGAGCGAAATATCCTGCTTTGTCCTTTTGCGGGAAAGGAGAACACTATTTTAAAGAATATACCACTGAAATGATGGCCTGTTACAAAGCCAGCTATGTCACAGATAAATATTCTAAGATTGTCTTCTCTTGGGCCGTAAATGGACACTGTTCAATGCAACTTCGGAGAGTGGTTTGGCCGACTTGACCATTAAATGGTTAACCTGGCTCAAAAGGCGTTGCCTACAACCCTTCAAGTCAAGAACATCAGCCATCTTGGACATCTATGGTGCCAATATCTGAAGGGTTGTTTCTCATATTCCAAGCAAATCACCATGTATTATTCTAACGGCAGTACTACGAGTGTGTATACAATCATACATATTTCTAGTGTACTTAAATGGGATTATTAAGAGGAAAGCACAGAAGCTATTAGGAGGCTGGTATGTATAACAACTCTGGCTGCCAAGCCTGATAATGCCAATCAATTTTGTCAGTGAAATGACATTAGAAGATCGCTTGTCTAGTGAATTTACTGCAACAATTACTGTATACCTCATTGCCTTTGTCATTCCATGCTTGATGCATTTCATGATTAATGTAACGTGTTCCATCAGATACATTACAAGATTATGTAAATAGTGAATTTATGACGTCATCAAATTTGTATAATTTGGCCCCTGACTTCCCAGAATCCCAATTTCAAAGTAACTATACAGGCCACTGTTGCTTACTTTGAATAGCCCCCAGTCAAATTAGTTTCTAACATATTCATTGGCTCGAATTATTTCCAACTGAATATATTGCAACATTGTATGCGACTAATAGGATTGAAAGTTGTTGCTGCACTGACAGTTTGGGAATTGTAATAAAATGGCATAAATCTTAACATATGATGATTCAATTCCGTATAAAATATGATAATGCTTGTATGTTAGAAATTGAATTAGGGTCACGTGCCTCTAAATAAATTTATACCTAATGAAATCATCATATATCAAGATTTATGTCAGTTGATTCCGTCTAGGAACATAATTCAAGCCTCTAAAGTTATGAAATTCTAACAATTTTAATATCAAGTATTTTAAGTGTGAATATACACCTTTATGAAATGTGCTGTTGAATATTTCGAACTAAATTTGATTGAAAGCATTACTGCCTTGGGCAGCAATGGATCCCAAACAAATTAAGTTCAAGATATTCAACACTAAACTTTATTTTGTTTTGGAAACATGTTACTTTATATCTGAGTTGTACTGTACTTATATTGATCATCACAGTTATCTACAAATCAGTCTATTGAATTATGCCAGCGGCCACTAAGCTAGATGTCAAATATACACAGCACAGCAAATCTTTAAAACTTCCTTAATCATGACTCAAAAGTTACATAACAGCTTCATCTTGACGTTAACGGATATGGATGTTTCTCTTGCTGCCATTTGATCCTACAAGCGTGGGGATGACGGGTAATTCACGATGATTGAGTGAAACTAACTGTCTCAGATTTACCCTGGATATATCCTGCATTTGGAGAGATATAGGACAGTAATCATCGATCTAGACAGCTTATATGATTTGATGGTTCATTATCACGGCTGATCAAAATACTGCCCATGTTAAAGAATCAGGATCAGTTGTCGCACTCCAATATCTATGACGACGGAAAATAAGTTGTAGTAAGCTGCCACCTGACTTTCAGGTCCACCTTTCGATGGTTCGTCTTAGACGCTTTGGATGGTAGATATGGCATTATTTGAAGCGTAGCGCTAATCTAACGCTAAAAATAAAAGATCCCCAAAACCACAATGTTAAGACATCCTATAATAGTTTGATTTTATAATAATCAAATTAGTTTTCAAAGATTCACCAGACTATTTCTTTTATTTTAAATGATTTTTCCTATCTCTATCTTGTCATTTGTATTCACGCGTTAAGGCTGGACTATCCAGTGATTTTAGAAGACCTGGTTTCATATGGCACTTGATTGTAACAAGAAAATTAATATAATTTGTAACTAGTATTGGTGAATTTCAATGTATCCATTATTAATATTGTTCAATTTAGATATTATAGAACTAAATACAGATATTCATGTTTGATTTATGTTCAAAGGTCACCTTAAAATTAGACATGTGGACAAGGAAATATTATTGTGCTTCGTTCCAGTGCTATTTAACAACCTAGTTTTACACTGGTACCGCATGTTACTGTACAGGCCCTGAGCTAATATCCGGGTAACGTTTTATTCAACCATGTCTGGAGACTGTTATAGGAATATTAACCATTTCAACCCATAAGTAGGAATTCGAAGATTATTTACAATTTAATAAATATTATGTTGACTAATTTAAAACAAATTTGGCTGCGAGTTAATTACGATGCAGGGTTCGAATCATCATAGATATAGATTTTCCATTTGGTTCAGCGTTGTGCTTATGCATTCGTTTTCAAAGCTATTACCTCTCTTTTCGCTGACCTTAATCATGTGTTGCTTCATCAACATATGTTTTCAAGTTAGTTTCAAAGTATTGAAATTGAGATTCTATGAATTCATTTTTCAAAGCGCTATGCAGTCAAGGTATACTCAGCAAAACAAAAATTAAATTAAGTAGAACAATGATCATAGAAAATTGTCCAAATGTTAACATCAACTGTATATATTGACATATTCTAGTAATGTTGGGAAAGATCTTGGCAATGTGGGTCGATAAATCATTATTAACCCATCGTATGTCACCAGCACCTAAAAGCACTGAAAATGCTTTTCATAGGAATTAATACTTGAATGGTAAATTTTTGCAAGCCATGTCAAGAGAAAACTTTTTTTTTAAATTTACCATTGAAATTTACAATTAGAGTCTTCCGTTGACCTGCAAATGGAAATTCCTCAAGACCAGTGCTTGACCGTTAATGGATTACTGATCAAGAAACTCAAGTCCTCGCTTAATCAGCGTTCAGTAGCAGGTTAGGAGAGGATTATTTTAGAAAATTGACCACTGGAATGACTGGCTCGGTTACCGAGCCAGTCATTCCATGGGAAATTAAAAAAAATACTCTTCTCTCTTGCTGAATAACGAACATTCGTCACGACCACTGCAGATGCTATTTTGGTCGCACTGACCTTGAAAGGGTTAAGTTGGTACAGGAAGGTATGTATGATGGTATATATACATAACAGAAAGCCATAGACACATTCACATATTATGGTAAAGATTCTCCTCTATCAGAGAGAATCACAACTGTGTATACATCACCAGCTGTATATATTGGCATATTATAGTAATGTTGGGAAAGTTCCAGACAACGTGGGTGGATAAATACATATTAAATTTACATGTGTGATAGGCCTATCCAGATATGCCTGAGATTATATATCGGGAGCCCGTATAGCGTATGTTTATAGCTTCTATAGTTTGTGCCTCCTTGATGGTAAACCTGGTCTGACAGCGGGATCGGTGAAATGTGACCAGTTGACTTGGACAATGAATGGATTAGTCCAGTTTTACCTATGCCACGCCCATCTCTAGTTAAGCTCCACCCACACTTTGCCAATGTTGGAATCAATCGACCCATGCACTCTCTGAATCGCAATTTATTTAGAAACCAATTTGACTGGGGAACTAGTGAAATTAGTTACAAAATATTCAACAAAATGTTTATTAAATAGTAAAGACATAAACTTCGTGCTGCTTGAGGGACTATTAAATATTTATGATGGACTAAATCTCGTCACTCGTGACGCAATTGATTATGATGCTAGGCTACATATGATGTAGCTGATTATGACTGAGAGACTGGATTCCTCTATTGTGTGGCCAGGCCGGGTAAGTGAACCTTGGGTTAGAGTCTTCTTCTGATTGCAGCATATATTTCCCCATATTTCTTGATCAAAACCTGATCTAGGCTGAAAATCTTTTTGTCACGGAAACAATGCTCTTAGAATATCGTCAGCTCTCGATCCAAAACTGCTTCAGGCTTGGCTATAAATCTGTCATATAAACAAGGTTATTTTTTAGCAAGATTTGTAAAATTGAAACAGGTCGATATTCGCCTGGGGACTTCTATTTTTTCAGGAAAATGTAATTGCTTATGGCAGCAACAGCCCACAGTAAAATTATTTTCAAAATATTGAGTAAAACGTTTATTAAATTTTAAATTCAAATACACAATTTCTACACTTTCGATTTTCATGATGGAGGTACATTATTCAGATTCTGACATCAGGCAATATGTGACGTAGTTGATTATGACTTCAGAAACCTGAGCGATAGATCATGTGAGGAACACGATCTGTCTCTCAAGTTTCTGACGTCATAATAAAATATGTCATATGTTAGCTGACGTCATAGTCAAAATACTTCCGTTAGAAAATTCGAAAAGTGGAAGCACAACATGGTCACATATGTTACGGACATGTCATCACATGAAGCAACACGGCATTAATGTCAGTGAAAAAGATAGGTAATAACGTCCATAGCAATAAAGTAAACACAATACGAAGCCAAATGGGAGCTCTATATATTTGGGATAATTCTCACCGTGGCCGAGTTTAGGCTCTAACTCTCAGGCTACTCTATGGTAGGCCTGGTTCCCCGGCTCAATTACATATACATTAGGCCGAGGATACCAGGCCTACCGTAGAGTAGCCGGAGAGTTATAGCCTAAACTCGGCCGTGTATATTTGTTGTAGGTAGCAAAAATTAGTTAAATTTAAAGAATGGCCGAATTCTGACAATGGAAGATTCCAGTTTATCTATCAATTATATGACGTGGTAATCAACGACGTGGCGTGAAGGATGACGTCATAATCAATTACGTCATTCTGACGTAGCTGACTTCGTCGCGAAAGTTTAATTGATGACGGACTAAGCGTTGTTGCACGAATTGTATGTCTTTGTTATTTAATAAACATGCTGTTGAATATTTTGAAACAAATTTAACTGGGCGCTGCCGCTGCCATATATGCAGCAACTGCACCCAGTCAAATTAGTTTTAGAAATATTCACCAGCTTACCTGTTTAGTTTTCTGGAAATTCTTAGGTAGTCCAGGGATCGATTGATCCCAAAACGGACGAAGTGTGAGTGGGTCTTAGCTGGAGATGGGCGGGGCATAGATAAAACTGGATTCCTCCGTTAAATAAACGTTTAAACACATTTAAGAATATGTGATATAAATAGGCATACGGACAATAATGGTGAACAACGGCTTGAATTATGTGATCTGTGTAGACCTAGATGTATAAAGATAATTAGATTCATCTAGAAATAATGCTTAAAGTCACAACCAATATGGTGTCACGACATTGCATGCTGGGTAAAATGCCCAAAAATCAACAAGTATCTCATATCTCCTGCAAACGTTTCGCTATGTAATGGGGCACAATAACTTTAATAACTTGCATATAGTTACGAATGTACGTGTGTGTAGACCATACACATACAGATACCATATAATATGAATTTCTATGGTGTAGACACATAATTATGTAGTAGTGCCGTATGACGTATGCATATAGACAACACGCAAGCAAGCGCATACACATAGCATGATGGTATATCTACATAACAGAAAGACATAGATACGTGCAAATATTGTGGTGAAAATTCCTCTCTAACGGAGAGAATCACAACCGTGTTGATATCGCGCACTGACAGAACAAGCAATTATCAAACATGCGGCCTACCAGGTGTTGCTTTCTGGCGGAAGTTATTGACAATGATGAAGATTAATTATCTGCCATTAGTTACGTCAATGGCGTGTAAAGGTGGGTGATGGATAGATTGAAAGGCCCATGGTTTATGGGGATGGTAAGCGGTATTCCCATGACGTATACGGTGTTCATCATCACTGCTACAGGTGAGAATTCGGCTTTACAAGAGGTCTAGGAGTGCGAATCGTGTTCATTTAGTTACAGAGATGTTGGAAGTATCATTCCTGTCAAAATGAATAGCTAATTCAAAACGAATATTATATGTGTTTGGCGATCAATCAACAGTGCCAATGGTTCTCTGATAACGTATTAACCCTATATTGGCCCGGGACCGGCCATATAACATGCTTTTTATTGATTATAGGAGAATATCTTCGTGGCACGACAGGTCCATGAACTTTGACTCTGTTCTGATACGTTTTCCTGAGCAGCAGAAGTGACCAATCAGTTTCAAAATAATCATGCTGTTACATTGAGAGGAATTTGCCATGTTTGGTGTGTGTGATAAACAGGGTTAATAAATATCCAGGGCTTGTATCTGCGCGTGTATGTATGTATGCCTGTATATGTGCTGGACTGTGCACGCCCGCGCGCGCATACTAGGTCTACGGGCGTGTATGCACGCCTGTATGTGTGCTTGTCCGTGCACACGCGCGCTCATGTGTAGGTCTATGGGCTTGTACGTATGTATATGTGTGTGCGCTTGTGTGTGCGTTTTGTGTGTGCGCGTACATGTGCATTCTGTTCTCATATCACGTGTTATTCCGATGTATCTGCCGAGCACAATGCAATGTTTCTATGACCCTCACTCAGGATATTTATCTTTTTTCCTTGGAAACCTATTGAACTATTTTTAGACCTATTTTACTGCAGGAACTCTTCAATATCCATTTGTGTCCTGTGATGGATGTTGCGTAATAAGCTTCCAAATGTATTTAGAAGCATGGCAAAGACTTAAAATGGGATCCAGTTCTGTCCAGTTCTGTTCAACCAGAGCTTGTAATAAACGATCCATTTCTAACTATGCCGCGCCCATTTTGTCTACGCTCCGCCCATTGCGTACGTGAGTTGGACTCGGGTTAGATAGTTTGAACACTGAATTCCCAGAATCCCAATCTCACGGTAATTATAGAGATAAGCTGTTGAATATTTTGAAAGTAAGTTGACTGAGAGATGTTGC
Organism: Chaetoderma sp. LZ-2023a; assembly: GCA_034401795.1. Taxonomy (NCBI): domain Eukaryota; kingdom Metazoa; phylum Mollusca; class Caudofoveata; order Chaetodermatida; family Chaetodermatidae; genus Chaetoderma; species Chaetoderma sp. LZ-2023a. The sequence continues at coordinate 65,538,850 of CM067359.1, forward strand.
AACAGCCCCACCCCCCGTCACATTAGTTTCAACATATTGAATGGATGTGGATTAAATTGCGAAATAATATATAAATATATAAAAATAAATAAATTAAAATGAAAATAAATCTTGATCTCTTAACCATTGTTAAACGAAGTTGTGTTAGAATCGATTTATGTAAATTGAACACTGAATTCCTAGGATTTCAATTTCAAAGTAATTATACAGGCAGGCTGTTGAATATTTTGAAACTAATTTGAGCGGGAGCTGTGGCTATGCATTTTTAACATAATTTTTTATTAAATTTCAAATTCACCAAAGAAAGAAAATAACATAATATTTTTAGTTTCGCGATGGAGCTTAAGCCATTTTGATTGTGACGTCAGCTAACAAGTGGCCTATTTGATTATCACGTCAGATACTTGAGTGGTATATCTGATGTCTTCAAGAGGCAGGGTAGCGTGTATATTTCATATTATTGACAGTAACTTGTTTTTAAGAATGGAAACCACAGATGTGTACGCGTAACGCGCTCCTATAGCGCTTAATTGTCTCACTGCTCCCAGCCACCAGATATTAATTTCAATGCCCAATAACTCTGCAGCGGCTGTGTATTTTGAAAACAATTTGACTGAAAGCTTAGCCACCAACAACTTTCAGTCAAATTGTTTTCAAACTATTCAGCACATCCAGAGTTAAACCTCATGGAAAATGTAGTCTGCCTAATTTCAGCAGACCGGCAGTTATCTGTTGTTGGTTTATGGCCAAGTATTGTCCTTGATGAAGATTAATTATTATATCATATTTGTAAACACTGCTGTTTGGTGCTGGTGAGCTGAGCTTGGTTTATCAGCTGTTGTACACGGTTCGCTATCGCTGCTACACGGGAATTTTAGAAAAATCAACTAGCTTCTATTGCATCGCAGCGTTCGCTGTAAAATGGACACAGGTTATTTTCTTCAAAGCAACAACTCAACTTATACCTTTTAATACGGGTGAAACTAATAATTCATTTAGCAACGATTTCCAATCAAATTAGCTTCAGCGACCCGACTAGTTGTCATAGTTTACAAAATTGAATGTTTGCATACACTTCAGGACATATCAGGAATACACGGGCATAATTATGTGCCCTCTACACATATAAATGTTTCCGTTTCAGGTTAGACGAAATGTGTATGATCACATTTCCGGCCTTGAGATTCAGGAAAGGAGTAAATAAATAGTATCTCCGTGGATCGCCATATCACGATTCCACTTGCCTCGTATCTTTCCCGAAGTAAACAAGTCAAAAGTATCCATCTTTTACCGCCTGACCGAAATAATTTCGATGTTCTATTTCGAAATGATGCTGCTGAAAGATCATTCTGGCTTGGCCAGCAACATCTCTCCTGCAACATAATTTTGAAATGGCGAAATCAGAAGAACTCTAACTTGATGGGGAAGTTAACAAATCTGAGCTACGAGAGGAAAGGAATAAATTGAAACTTTACTCTCCAAGAGAAACAGTGAGCGTGGATAATACCACGCTCGTGTTGGGATCGATCGATCTCTGAACTCTCTGAATATCCATTTACAGACACCTATTCAGGTAAGCTCCGGAATATTTTGAAACTAATTCGACTGAGTGCTGTTGCTGCCCAAGAGTGACCAGACAACTTACATTCAAAATATTCAACAGCATGCTTATTAAGTAGCAAAGACATACACTCCGTACAACGTGTCGGACTATTAAGCATTTAACACGGACTAAATCTATTCATTTATGACGTCATAAGTAGGGCGTCATCCTACATGTCGCGTAGTTGATTATGACGTCATATGACATCATATGATGAATGGATAATGGCCGATTAATCGACTCACATCTCACAGTTGACACCAGGTGCTGTCTGATTTACAGATTCGGGCATTTAACTACTGTGCTAATGAGAGTACTGGTGATTTGTTACTCATAGTTGAAGAAATATAGGTTACTTTGAAAACGTTTTTTTCTTTAATAAAATTAGAGTGGTTGAGCGGAGAGTAAACTAATGAGTCATGCTATATTCGGAAGCTTTTAGCTCGATCTTTTGTTACTTTTTATCATTGATTTTCTCTCACCTACATGATGTCCTCATCTCCTGATTACCTAGGCTATTGGGCGGGTCCTGGGCCAATACCAGGCCACATTGATCCAGTACTGATCCAATACATGCCCAGTAAGTTGCATTATCAGTGTCCGATCGCTTAATTACATTCAAAATATTCGACAGCTTACGTGCATTAGTTTTCTGAAACTAGATAGTCAGGAAGTTCAGAGACCGACCGATCCCAACACGGGCATGCTTATTAAGTAGCAAAGACATACTATTCGTACAACGTATCACTCTGAACGGTGCAGATGGTTTTGTGCATCTGGGTCTGTCTGTGTGCATGCGTGTCTGTTTGTTTGAAGTTTTATCCGAGGAACTACTAATCCAATTTATCTCAAATCCTAACACGAGTAAGGTTCATACGGCAAAGGCGGATTTCCAAATTGTGGTTCTGATCCAGAGTTAGACAACTGCGTCTGGCTCAGATCAATTTGGAAACAACTGATCCGATTTAGCTCAAATTCTAACACATAAAGTATATTGCTGCATAGTAAGAGTTCTACCCTTTGATCAAAGTCTAGATTTGAGAACATGGATCTTAAATTCGGATAACATCACGGATAATACAAATATCTCGAAAACTACAGATCCAATTTGCTTAAATTGTTCAAGGTTTCAGTTAAATTGTTATAAGATTCTCTAGTCTAAGACGTTTCACCTCCAGACAGGCCATACAAAATCATCCGGAAGATCTGATCTAATGTGATACTGTGGCGCATCCGAGATTTGACAGTTTCATTGGAGCCTGCCAGAGCAGAGTTAAATGAGGATACAGCTGCACAGACATTATACAAGTAAAACAAATGCTTGCGTCAGTAGTTCTTTCCAAACATTGGGACTTTCACAAGATGAACATCACGGGCCTTTGACACCATCAAACAATCAACAATTGTAGATGTACTACATCCAGCTGGCTGCAATAACGATGAGCTGCAACTAGAGAGACTGCTATTGGTAAATACCAAGTGTGAGTGAAACATGCGGAGTCTGCAGTATTCGGGAGATCCATTGTTTCCCAACATGGATATGACATCTCTCCACTGGTGTGTACATGCTACAACTGCAGCCCTCTCATCAGTGCACTTCACAGGATGAAATCTACTAATATCTATATTGGATCTCAAACTAGAGATGTGGTATGCAGGCCATGTAGTCTTCATAGACGAGGAAAGGAACTCGCTCGAGAAAGATCTTCCTATAGTTGCAGAGCAACTCAACAATGTGAATATCTGTATAAACGAAGCCAATAATGAGCTTTACCCATGTACTCGTAACAACCACAGACGAAATCAGTAACAAAGGCAAACGCTGCATGGCGAGGAGGAATGGAGGAGGAGCAAAATCATTGCTTCACTAAAGAGCAGCTCTTCTTGCATCGCAGCACGGGAAACATTGCCTTCCATTGTATTTTTGGAAACTGTGGATTTGTGTCTCACGGACCCCTGTGGTCAAGTTTGTATGACACAATCTATGCACCCGTGATGCTGTACACCTGTATCAGGTGTGCACGCCGGAGCTCAGAATGTATTTCAAGATAAGCGTGTTGCATGCCACCATTTCGTACTATAACCCATCATTGCTGGCTGTGTACAGTATAATCTCCAAATACATCACGTTATACATAATGTGCAATTCAGCCCCACTGTCAGTGAAGGTGACCCAACAAAGATGGGCTAAGTTTGGCAATCTTCTGTGAATACCACTAGACGCTCATACACAGAGAACCTTGTAATTTGCGGTACCAACATCTACAAAGCTCGTTGAGGCCGTCACTTTACGAACTTGTTAAGTGTGTTATGTATGGGCCTAAAAGAAGTGGGACTGGGTACACTGACTACTTAGAGGAACCTATGGGGTCTAGCAACTCTCGCTGAGGAGAAGAAACAGCGGGCAAAGATGGACATTATATCGTCATCGTCATTGCCAGTGCCACTGCCATCGCCACGGCAACCACCACTATCCTCCTCATCCTGCTCCTTCTCCCCCACCCCTCCTCCTCCTCCTCCTCCTCCTCATCATCATCATCATCATCATCATCATCATCGGAAATGCAGAAGTAGAATCCAGCTACCATGTATTTTATATGCGCTATTAAGGTACCTCTGCTCACATTGGAGGCCAACGGTACAATGACTATCTTTAGTATTATGTGAATAGTTTCGAGCATCACGCAACAGCTATAACAATGGCAGCCTACATAGAGGCCACTACAAATATCAAACTAAAATGGCGTTTCTGAAGATGACGATCTTTACTGAATTCTTTCTCCTGATCTTAGTGCTTCATGATAAATGTAATCCTATACTCCATTCATGTAGGCGTACACAATCATCTGATTAAATCGAAAATCACGATTATTTTTAAATCGTGAATTCATATAGCCAAAAATTAAATAATCGAATAATCATGAATACTTTCTACTGCATAAAATATTTCAATTTCAAACTTTTAATTACATTTTTATGAGATCGGTCACGAAAATTTACATTTTTGCTCAGTGAATGTATGTTCATTTAAAGGCCATGAGAAAACTATTTTTTGAAAATGTATCACTGGAATGACTGGCTCGAAAATCGAGCCAGGTAGTTTCAAAATATTCAACAATACGATTATTACATAATAAAGAATATAGCGCATTGCCACATACATGACGTCATACGCTATTGCTAGATGAGACATAATGGTGGCGACCACTTTTGAACATTTACGCGATATTACAAAACAGAAAATTGTGACATAGATAAGGGAATGTGACAGGGTATGAATGATATGGAATCTATAAACCATAATCTATCGGTGCAATACAAGATTTGAGATGAGATTAGCATCCCTTTAATCGAGTAATCATAATTATTCTTAAGTAATCTATCAGTGATCACTCAACGCAATGATCGCACACACCTACATTCACGAAAGCACGAACGGACGAACATAAGTCGTCTATTTCATTTATATACACGACTATTGCAGGTAGTCGGTTTAAAACGGGACAACGGATTGGTTTTCGCGCGCTTTTTGGTGGGGTGGGCGTCAAGGGTGACGATTAGTGGTCACGCCTCGTTGGTGACCAATGGTCATCGGGTCAGCCGGGTCGTGTTTTGTGCGCGCATTCATCCGGGTTTTTGTGATGCACGCTCATTCCAGGGCTTAACGCAAGACCATTGTCCCTAGACTAGTCAGTCTTAATTCAGTGCACAATTTCTGTCTGTGTTTTGTTAAGTAAATTGCGAAAAAATGTTAAATGTTAAAATTTTTTTATATAGCCTAAAGTAAAGCATATACAGTTTCTCTGTTGCTAACAATAGACAGTAGACATGCCTGAAACGAGTAGCGGAAAAACTGCCGAAAGGCAGCGAGATTTTAACTTTGAAAGTTTGTATGATGATCATGAGCTGTCGTCTGAGACAAAACAGTCATTAACAGATAATGGGCTAACATCGTGTAAACGTTTAAGTAAATTAACTCCAACGTCAATAAGCGAAGTTTTCGGTAGCGTCTTAAACTCGTGGTCCTCAATTCCATCGACGAATCACCTACGGGACAGCAATAACAAGATGGCGCCACTAGTGAAGACAACATTCCCGGAGCGATTGGTAACCAGTCACAAGCGGACACGTCCAGTCCGTCACCAGACAGTATTCTAGCAACATTAAACAATTTCTACCGCTCAGCCGCAACGCCAGCAAACACAGCATCCGGAATTCCTAATCTTACGCAAGATGTTGGATCCACGCCAGGTACGTTAGACTTGCTAACTCAACAGTTACTGGCCGTGGTTGCCCCTCAAACAAATCCAGCGCGACGTTACGTGATGCGAGAGACTTTATATCAACTGCTCCCCTGGGAAGCTCAGATTCGCCGGGAAGCGATGTGGTAGATATGGGCCCCTTTGAGCTCAAAGTAAAAGACACACAAATCCCGTATCAGAAACTCACCCAAGCGCAATTTATGACGGGTTCGTCCAATATACTTCAGGAGATGATCAATAAGGATAAGTGTTCCATGGAAACCGTATCACAATATGTGGGCTATATTGCTAAAATTGCGATATTCAGTCAAAAGTTTGCCTGGATATCAGTCCTGAATTATGACTTCCAATATCGGCGGGAACAAGCTAGCCCCAATTTCCAGTGGGGGGGGGGGGATGGATAACCCATGCTTAATGTAAGCATGGCTGCGTCCCAAAGTGACAGATAAATTCCAGCATCAGCCTCAGCGCCGCAATCGGCTTATCGTGGTGTCAACATTCACCCGTCCAAGTGTGACTATACAGGGTTACAATGACAATTTAAAGATGACAAAAAGGCAACTTTCCTTGTTGACAATAAACTTCCATTCGGCCCGTAAAAGCCCTAGTATCTTTAACCGCATTACCCAGGCAATCACGTGAATGATGCACCGCCGTGGCTACAAATGCGTTGCATATTTAGACGATTTTCTGGTCATGGCAGCAACTTTCGCTGAGTGCCTGGAGGCTTACAATCTTCTTATCAGACTATCGCTTTCGCTTGGGTTTGCTATTAATTGGCAGAAAGTAATAGACCCCTGTCAACAATTGCCATTTTTAGGAATTAGTATTAATACTGTCATAAGAACTTTATGTCTCAATCCACGTAAGCTATGTGAACTCATTGCATTTTTAGAAAAATTTCAATTACGCGTTCGAGCTTCTCGAGAACAGTTGGAACAATTAGCTGGAAAACTATCATGGGCCTCCGACGTGATCAACTGGGGTAGGCTCCACAACAGACGCATATTTGACATTATTATACAATTAAATCACCAGTCACACAAAAGCAAATTAACCCCCATTAGTCCAGATCTGTCCTGGTGGTGATATCATTTAAATCATACGTCTAATCGACGCCTTATTTGGGATGCACGCCCTGGAATCGAAGTGGTCACGGATGATTGCCCTATTGCTGGCTGAGCTTTCTGACAATCTGATTGGTCTTACCGTGCCTGGCATTTGGACCACCCGGAATTTCAGGACGAACATATCAATATTAAGGAACTCTCAATGGTGCGTTTATCAGCTAAACGGTGGGGCGGTTCGTGGGCTGGCCATAGGGTGTATGTTTATACCGATAACATGGCTACTTCGTGTATCGTCAACAAAGGGTCTACGCCGTGTCCTGCTGCTCTAAATATATTAGATGAACTTAGCGTATTATCTTTGCGTTTTGATTTTACAATTTCGGAAAAATTCATTCCTGGTGATCAGAGCATTATTGCAGATGCTGTCTCCCACTTTCATCTCCCAGGATACATGGAACGTTATATAACTGCTTTACATGCAGTAGACATTGTAATTCCCGTAGCATACAATTTGTTAAACCACATGTTGGCTAGCAGCGTCTGTTTTCTCTCTTCACAGATCCGGCAGTGGCACAAATTATTCAACAGTCGGACATGGATGTGGCTAGGTTCTTAAACGCCGCATATGCTGAATCCACGCGCAAAGCACACACATCACAACAGCTTACGTACTTAACATTTTGTAATCTCATTGGCTGTTCTCCAGTACCATTAGCACCAGTAAACCTATTACGCTATATAGAATATTTGGCCCAGTCAAAATCTTTCAAGTCAATTCAACAATATCTCAATCTAGTGCGTATTGTGCATCTAGACCACGAAGTAGCTAATCCATTAAAAGACAATTGGAGATCATAATCCCTCCTCAAAGGCGTGAAGCGTCGTAAGGGCAATAGGTCAAATAAAAAACCACCCTTCACGCGTAGTCATTTGACCGCTATTCTCCGTGTGCTAGACTTGAATTCTTTAGAAGACAGTCATTTCTGGGCTGCTGTAACAACGGGTTTCTTCGGTTTATTACGAGTATAGAATTTTACCATCGCATCTAGCTCTAGGTTTCAAGAGAATAACTGTATCAAACGCCAAGATATATCTTTTCTGTACAATTGGGTTGAAATTGTCGTCAAAGCATCCAAAACCAACCAGTTTGCACAACGGACCCATAGCTCCGTGTTACCTTTGCTAAAAGACCACCCTCTCTGTCCAGTCAGAGCTCTCTTGCATTTTCTCATGTCGGCGGGTCCATTAGATGGCCACCTGCCGGTGTTTTGTGTCCTCAGCCAGGGTTCCATACACTCCTTGTCTCAGTCCCAGTTCCGGGCTAAACTTAAACGGGCTACTACAGCTATTGGTCTCTCAGACGAATACAATACCCATAGTCTGCGTCGTGGTGGCGCTACTTGGCTTATCTGTGCGGGGGCCCCTCTCCCGGTAGTCAAAGCTCTTGGGGGACTGGCAGAATGACTGCGTTTTTCAATACATACGCCCTGACTCCAATACTAGTCTAAAGTTACTACAATCAATATTTTAGTACTAACACCCCCCCCCCCCTACTGTGGGGTAGTAGTTCTTGAGACTCGTAAAATATAGTATTAGCTGCTGCTCTGCTGATTATTGTCCAAAATGCTGTATCCACTTTAATTGTACATATTGCTTGCCAACTGCTCATATTATGACTATCACGTGATATGCTTTGCTTTGCTTACGGTCAAGTTACGTCCGTATAACTGCTTATCCGCCTCTTATAATTGCACTCTATGCTGCTACGCTTGAGCGGTCTATGCTGCGATGCTTAAGCGTGTTATTTAATTAGTTACCATAAGATTATTAATAATGTATACTTGTATAGTAGATATAGAATTGTTATTAATAAATCTAATTAAGCTGATCTGTTGTTCGGTTTTATTCCCCAAGGTCTTCGCCACTGTTCGTGAACATACTCATGTCAGATCAGCTACATAAAACGTTAGAACAAGTCATTAATATACCAAAGAAACACCTTCTGTTAGAGAAATGAAATCAATTATCAGAATCATTTGCATGTGTTGGGACCCCCTAGAGTCAACTCCGTGCCAGATAGAGTTTACCCTAAGCTAATGAAACATCGCATATACAGGATAAACACGTGAATTTTGAGGTCACGAGGGTATTTAACTCTTAGATCATGAAAGACCAAATATGTAATATACTTTATGGTGCAAGAATAGTATGTTCAATATTTTGAAAATTATTTTGACTGGGTACTGTTGCCGCTTTGGAAAATGATATCTTCGTAACCGTCTGTTATAAACGAAATTGACTAAGGAAGTACAAACGGAAATCCGAGTGCCGCATAACATGCACACTCATATGAAAAAGTAGTGCACTTAGGCTAAGTTCGTATATGTTATCGATGTAACCAGGTTACCCGATTGGATAAACACACGCCGAGAGTATAATTGTATAACGATATCACGTCGTACAAATTCTACTCGATTATTCCTGGTTCAAGCGAAAGTAAAAATGCACGCATGCATAGAAAGGTAAACCAACCACGTGATACCTTTAATCGGAGTACCTCGATAACGTGGCCGAACTTAGCCTAAGGTGTTACACACACACACACAAGGGTTGTGAGGGATTTACACATTTCCATTCAACGAATATATTTATAATTGTAAGGCTCCTTGATAGTGTACGCAATGAATATAGGAATCTAGTTTTAGCTATGCCCCGCCCATCTCTTGCTAAGCTCCACCCACACTTTGCCCGTGTTGGGATAGATCGACCCCTGCATTCCATGAATCTCAATTTCCAGAAAACATTACAGGTAAGATGTTGAAAACTTTGAAATTAATTTGACCGTGTGCTGTTGCTGCCTATGGTTATTAAATAGCAAAGACATACAATTCGTACAACCTGCCGGACTATTAAGCGGTTGTAATGGACAATATCTCGTCATTCATGCCGTAATTGGTTATGACGTTAGCCTACATGTGACGTAGTTGAATTTGACGTCATATTATTTACTGAGAAACTGGATTCCTCAATTGAATCTAGCCATTTTATAAGTGTTTCTACTCAAATATGCAAATTAATCGATATTATACAGGAATTATACAGTTCTGCCCTGTAGGTGGGACTTAGAATACACCTTCCGTATCCTCTGCGCGTCGTAAGAGGCGACTAAAGGAGCTAAGGGTGAGGTAACCCTGACAGAAACCTCGAGTGCTGAAGACGGAGGTTCCAGGCCGCACGGCGCACTCTAATAAACCATGGATCCACGCACTTAACGCTTATGATCATGTCGATAGTCACTTACAGGACTGGCAGTATGATCAGCGAACGAAAAGAAGAAAGAAAGAAGATACAGGAATTATATTTTTCTGCACCTATGCACACACGTTCTTGTGTTGTGATTAAGCAGCTATAGATATTGTCTGTGTTATGTGGGAGGACTGTGTGTACGCGGAATCACCATTCTGTTCTACGAAAATGGTACTAATTCTATTTATGCGATACTTAGAATCCCAAACTCGTTCTGACTTAATATAAAAAAACAGGAACGCTGAAGATGGCAATTTCTCCGACATGGATAGTGTGGACTCCCAAAGCAAAGCTATGGTTTGCAATACAAATCTCAGTGAGGCGCCAAGAAACAACGGTAACCCTGAAAACAAGGAACATTTTTGCCAAAGTTATGAAACGCTACCACTAAATTCACAAGCACGGGAATTATGTTTGAGAATCGGATATGGTCTCATGTTAAAAAGGCAAATTACTTGCCAGAACAAGACCCACAGTAATGTCCAATAATGGGAGTGCCTCAGGACAGAACCACCTGCTCACTGTAGCGGCAGTACAAGCACTATGCACCTAGATAAGACTAACGGATCTAGACAAATGGTCCATGTGAGGCATTGCATAGAATTAGCTCATCTTTAAATGGGAATAAGCTCAATATCCTCTCTACACCACTAGTTACGCTTCACATATAATACTTCAATGCGTTTTTAATGATTGTTTGTGAACAATCTATTACTACTGTCTACTAAACAGTAATAAAAACATATTTTCATCCCGATAAGATTTTTAGAAAGAAACACGTGAAAAACGTTTGTGTTGAATTTGGTATGTAATCGCAGTTTATGTGGAATCCTATATATATCGCTCTCACCCACACAGTTAACGGTACAATAAAATATTCAGTGGATGCGTGATTCTGTTATAGATATTTCAAAAGATATATAGATTTGAGGATACTGCTACTGACGTACTTGCAAAAATACAACAGCTTGAGATTTTATGTTAACCTTGTGACTTAGAAAACCCAAATTCGAAAGATTATCTACAATGTAAAATATTTTGAAGGTAATTTGACTGGAAGCTATTTCTTCCGCAGGCAGCACTATCTTCCAGTCAAATTACGTTCAAAATATTACACAGCTTACCTGTTACCTTGAAATAGCGCGGATAGGAATTCAGAGTTCAAAGACATAAACTGATGGGTTGTCGAAAATCCATGGTTGAAATACAAAACGTTCCCATCACTGCCATTTAGGTCTAACTGGAATAGTGTATTCAATAATAATATGCACGTATAATATTAATTTTACATTGCATAACCCGTCCTTGCCCTCTTTCTCATGTTGATTCCCTTGCGGACATCATCAATCTCCCTCCCTATCATGAACGAAAATTAATTAAATTGTCATCTGTATGAATAGAATTATGTAAGAGTCTATTCCAAATGAAGATAATCTGACTAGTTCCGATAGTCGCGCGCAAGGCGCCTGTCAGCGTTTTCTCAGATTTGTCTGGGGCTGGGGTGGGGTCCGGGTGGTGGTGGTGGGGGAGGTGGGTGGTGGAGGGGGATTATGTGAAATGAAATGAAAAATAAATATTTGCTATGGAGATGATGTAATAATTACAATGTGTGCTGGAGAGTGAGAGAGAAATGGATAGATGGAGAGGGGGGGGGGGCAGAGAGAAAGAAAGGTAGAGAGAGAGAACTGAGTGAGCGGGTTAATGTGGTGATGAAGGGAGTGAGGGAGTGGGAACTGGGATGGAGGGAGGGAGGAGGGGAGGTAGCCTCTCAAAAGGCTCCATTCATGGAGACAGACAGACTAACGGGCGGGCTGGCGGGCGGGCGGGCGGACGGGCGGACGGGCGGGCAGGCAGATGGATGGACAGACGGACAGACAGACAGACAGACAGACATACAGACAGACAGACAGACAGACAGACAGACAGACAGGCAGGCAGGCAGGCAGACAGGCTGGCAGGCAGGCAGACTCTTGATTTAAGTACTGTGAATTCTGGTAGGATCTCTCGATCTAAGTGCTGTCAGATTGCGCTGAAAGATTCTACTAACAAGATTTATTAAGACTAAGTTCAGTACTTTTAGTTTTCCAGCAAAATTAGCTGTGCTCAGTGGCATAAGCGTGCCCCTCAGTCTATCTTGATTACAGTACTGTAAGCGTTCATAGCATGATCCATTGAGTGTGCTGCCGAAAGCTTGTCTATTGAGCTCAGGACTGTAAACTTCCCAAGCAGGATCTACTTAACACTGTGATGGCCAAATTGTGTCTGAAAATTCTAATTATCTCATAGAAAGTGTTCATTTGCAGACCAAGCGAAGAATATTTTTCAGAATTTAACACTGGAATGACTTGCTCGCTTATCGAGCCAGTCAGTTCAGTGATAAAATTCCAGAAATAGTCTTCTCTTGGTCTGCAAATGAATGTATCCCAATGTCACCTCAGAGGCCGCTTTGGTCAGCTTAGGTATCAACGGTTTAATAATATTCCGCGGTTCACCCTAGATATACGCCCTGATGCCTCATATCATTATCATTCAGTATGTGTACTCGTTCTGCCTAGTGGAAACTAAGCTATTTATGTAAATAGACTTTCATGGTAGTCACTTTGAAATCAAAGGTGTCAATCAGATACGATGTCGATAATTTGTACCTCAATATCTTAAATGACTTTCTGACCAGAAGTAAAAATTTTGTCGCAAAGTACGTAATTTTTCTCGTATTCGTCTTGCTATACACGCCAGAAAGCAGCGACTCTTGCACGGCGCGAAAATAACAACTACTAGACAAATGGAGGCCAGAAATTTATGGATTCCCTTGAAACTTTTGGAACCTCGTTACGCAATAACCCTCTCCAGAGCTGAAGGAAGATTGAAGAATTACTTCCGCAACATCAAGAGAAACTGTTTATAGCAAGACAAGATTTATTAAATCATTCGTTATGTACTTTTGGTTTCTTGCTAAGCTTAAAATTACAACTTATGATTTTGATTAACAAAGAGATTTTGACAATATTTAGTATACTATTTCTCCTTGGCAAGAATGTAACCGACACACATATACACGTATGTATGCGCATACGCCCGCACATACGCACGCAACCATGCGGCCACGCACGCACGCATGCACGCACGCATACAAAACACGCGCACTGACATACCAGAATCCAATGGGGGATGGGAGTGACCCAATCTGCCACTCAAATATCCGATGTCATAATCAACAAGCGAAATCAGAAATTGCAAACCCATGGCCTCCGGTATTTGCCTCAACGTAAAGATTTGGAAGATTTGTCAGATTTTTATCCTCTTTTGCATCACGCCCACACGTTGGAATCTGAGTGTACTTCTACTGTTAAAATTTGAGACAAATCTGACAAGAAGTTTCCGAGATATTAAAAAATCAATATTCTGATTTGATCCAGATTCGGATTAACTCGTCCAGATCAAGGCAATCCTCTTGCACACTAAGTTCCTTTGTCGTGTACACATTTGAGCCAAATCGTATCAGTGGTTTTTTTAGATACAGCTCCGGACAGATAGAAAAAGACCAGTCGACCGACCTACCGACTGACCAACTGATCGTCCGACAAACTGATTGACCGACTCACTGACTGACTGCCGGACCGACCAACTAACTGACTGACCAACCAACCGACCAACCGACTGACTGACCGACCAACCAAAACAACTGACCGCTAAATGGCTTACAAAAGTGTATGAATTCTGTCTTTGATGGATTTGCAAGTTAATAAATATGTTATTGAATATCTTGAAATACATTTGCATGGATAATTTAGAAATTTAAATTCTAAGAATTCACGTTTCAAAGTTTCAATTCGCCTCCAACAAATGCATATCAAGTGCGTGGAGGTAAATTAGAAATTGATGCACGTACTGACATCCGAATGCAGTAGCATCTAGACCATACAGCATGTTACTTAACTGTCTCGGTGCTGCAAGACAGCATACAATAATTTCAATGAGCAATTCCTCTGCACATGTGGAGAATGGCTAGGTCATTATCAAACACATTCGCTCACGCGTAGTTGAGCTTGGCGATGAATCGGCGAAGTCTGTCTTCCTCGGATGACAGGACCAGCGTCACGTTCACCCGTTTATGCGGGTTCTCCATTGTCTTGCCGAAGACAGCATTGTTAATCAACTTGCAAGGATTTTCTAGAAGTTGCTGGCAGCCTGTTTCTGGGACTGATTGAAGCATAGACCCCTGTGCACCTTCCCCAGCCTCATACCCAGTCTGAGGTAAAGCTTCAGGTTTCGGTAGTGGAGAACATAGCGTTCTTTGTCTCTCAGATTGGGTACTAGTTTCTCCGGGCCTGTGGTTCCTGCTGTTTGATACGGGCGCAGTGGGTAAGCGTTGTGTATGTCATGTAGTTCATGCGGGTACTCCAGATCCACCTCCACGATATAACATGTGAAAGGTTATAACCTTTCACAGCATCGTCAGGATGCTGTGTAATCTCTCTGGCTGTCAAGTCAGCAACCCACTTGAACCCTGGTACATACTATGGCTTATCGGTTGGGTTGGATCTTAGTCTGGGTTGTTGGCCTTGGCTTATCGCTTGCTAACCATTGATACACCACCTCTGAAACGTTTCTCCGCGAAGAGATGCATGCCATAGCTGATGAGTCGTTCTACACCTGCTTTCTTGAGTAGTGCATCCCAGCTCAAACCATGAATAGTGTAGTAGTGGGCTGGGTTCATATTGTCTGGGGCATGTTGTGTGGAAGTTCTCATAGACTTCTGCGAGGAGAAGTTTCGGGCAGCAGGTAGAGCTCGTGATAGTCTCCCATGGTCTGGCAGACGATCCCGGCCCGGATAGCCTGGACATGGCTGTAGTCGCTGTCAGATATGTCCTCCACAGCATTGAACCGATCCCACCCATCCATGTGCCATATGGCTAGATACCATTTCGAAGCAGGAGCTCATGCGCCCCAGCGCTAGACTCATAATACTGTGTGAACAGGAATGCAGTGCTGTTAGCTGCCAGCTTGTCAAGCGACGCCCG
>CM067359.1:65559111-65689111 GCA_034401795.1 Chaetoderma sp. LZ-2023a
AAGATTTTCAATTTGTAAACGATGTTGCAGACAGGGCCAGCAGCAGCTTCCAGCAACATCATTTTCAAATTGAAAATCAGAAGAACGCCAATTTGATGAAAGCGTAGCAAATCTCAGCTACAGGGGGGAATGAAAGAACGTGGAATAAAACATATCATCATTTCCGATTTTCCAAGTAAAAACCTTGGCGTGGATAATAATTCACTCTATTAGTCTTCAAACAAATAGCCGATGATTTGCCGTCCTGTAATTAGCTGTAATTATGTTCGCATAAAATCCTAATTAGTCCATCCTCCTTTCATAGTGGCCACCACTAGTTCTCTGATCACTAATTTCACTACTGCGCTAATTACGGCACTGGTGATATTTGTTATTTGTATAGTTGAGGAAATGTGGTTTACTTTGAAAAACGTTTTATTTCTTTTAATAAAATTTGAGTGGAGTGTAAGCTAATGAGCCCTGAGATATTCGGAGGCTTTCTACTTTGTACTTCTTCTTTGCTGCTGTTTATCAAAAGTTATCTCTCATGGACCCCTCTGGTCAAAACACTAAGCTTGTATGACGCGACCTATGCATCCTTGATAATAGTTGATCGGGTCAGAGCTTAGAATGCGTTTCTAGATGGGGTTGATGCCTGTCACCGTTACGTACTATAACCCAAAAAAGGTTAGCATAATCTCCAACTACGCAGCTTTATTCACTATACGTAATACGAACCCACTGCCAGTGAAAGTGACTCGGCAAAGATGGTCTATGTTTGGCCATGTTCAGTGAATGACACTAGATACCCATGCACAGTGAACATTGTAATTTGCTGTACTTGATACAAATATATCCAATGCTCGTAGAGGACGCAACAGCACAAGCCTGCTACGTGTGATGCGTACTGGCCTGGAGACCAAGAATAACGTGTTGGGGGTAAGGATTATCACTGACAGAAATAACCAATGGGCAAAGAAGAAGAATGACTAATTGCAACTACGTGATGATTTCAAATTAGTGTAGTCACAGAACACAGTATATCATCATCATCATTATCACCACCACCACCACCACCACCACCACCACCACCACCACCACCACCACCACCACCACCTCCACAACCACCACCACCACCACCACCAACAACAACAACAACACCGCCGCCGCCGCCACCGCCGTCATCATCATCATCATCATCATCATCATCATCATTGCGGGAGACTTTAATAGCCAGTCCCAGAGCTGGGGATACAGAACACTTGATAAACGAGGAGAAGACATTGAAGCATGGCAAGATGAAAAGCACCTTTTACTTGTAAACGATCCCACAGATCAGCCTACCGTCTACTCGCGCCGGTGGCACTCGACAACAACGCCGGACTTGGCATTTTGTACAGAAGACATTCACAGAAACCTCAGTAGAATGGTGGGATCGCAGTTAGGAGGAAGCAACCACCGCCCAGTCCTCCTCTCTCTTTCTGGAAGTATTTCGACAAGTTCACCTCAACATCCAAGGTGGAACTACAAAATAACACAATGCAAATTGGAGTCTGTTTGGCATTCGTTCCAATGAGCTTACCCAAAATATAGCAGTAGAAGGGAGAAACATCAACAATGTGGTCAAGGAATTTAATTCAAGTATCCTCAAGGCTGCCAACCAAGCGATTCCTCGAGGGTTCAGGAAAAACTACCGCCCCTACTGGACACCAGAACTGCAAGCAGCACATGATAAACTAGACAAGGCCAGAGAAGATGCAGAGGGTAATCCCTGTCATGAACACTTCACGCTACAACAAACTAAAGCCAGGTATCTAAAGACCAAGCTGGAGGCAAAAAGAAGAAGCTGGAGGGAAAAGACGGCAGTGTTTAATTTAGAGAGAGACACCACACAGCTATGGAGACTGACTAAAGCACTGAATGATGAGGGTGTCAGGGGAGAGAAGATTACTCTTGAAGAAGATGGACAAAGACTGACAGGAAAGATGGCTGCAGATGCCTTTGCGAAGGCATATGCAAAAGAAAGCAACATTTCTATACCACGAATGCATCAAAAAGAGGTTAGAAAAGAGAAAAAGGAAAGAACAGACACCAACACTCACGATGCAATGAAAGTTGACATTAGTTTAGCAGAACTGAAGAAGGCTGTCCGCCAATTGAAGAAGAAGAAATCTCCCGGGCCAGACAGATGGCATTACGGCTGAAATGATCCAACACCTTGGTAATGCATCTCTCCGCAAGTTGCTAGACATCTTTAATCTCAGTTGGACCAACGGAGAGGTTCCTCAGTGCTGGAAAGAAGCCAGAATTACTCCTATTCTGAAAAAAGGGAAGAACAAGACGAAAGTGCTGAGCTACCGTCCTATCAGTCTTACAAGCTGCATATGCAAGACCATGGAGCGCATCATCAACCAGCGGTTGCAGTGGTACCTGGGCTCGGAGAACATTATAGTTTCAGAGCAGGCCTGCTTCAGAAGATACAGGAGCACAGAAGATCAAACAACACATCTTGCACAGGTCATAGAGGACACTTTTCAAGCCAAGAAGGTGATGCTAGCTGCCTTTATCGATCTGCAGAAGGCATTTGACAAGGTGTGGAAGGATGGCATGCTCGTGAAGCTCCGGCGCACAGGCATCGGTGGCAACATGTTCCGATAGACCAAGTCATACCTACACAATCGCAGAGCTAGGGTGCTGGTGGATGGACAATCTGGACAGAATGTACTGCTGAGATAAGGGGTGCCACAAGGCGGAGTATTATCACCAACTCTGTTCACACTCTTCATTAATGACATTGTTGCAGAGCCGTCCACTGGGATCCAAGCAGCCCTCTATGCAGATGACCTCGTACTCTGGTGCACCGAGGAGTACACAACGACTACCACGTACAGAACGCGGCTCGCCTTGGACAGAATTACAGCTTGGGCCAATCGCTGGTGTATTACCATCAACAAAGAAAAATCATCAGCCATGCTATTCTCACTGTCCACCAAAACCAAGGTTGGCAATCTGATACTGGGCGGTACTCCACTCGAGGATGAGGACCATCAAACATACCTGGGATTCACCTGTGACAGAAGATTAACATGGAAGGAGCACATCCAGAACGCAGAGGCAAAGGCCAGAAGAAAGCTAAACATCATGAGGAAGCTGGCAGGAACAAAGTGGGGTGCCAATGAAAGGATCCTCAAGACTATCTACCTAGGTGCCGTACGACGACACCTTGAGTATGGGTCCAGCTCATGGATGACAGCAGCTAAATCTCATCAACAGAACCTCGACAGAGTACACAACCAGGCACTGCGCATCATCACTGGTGGAATGAGATCAACACCAATAGAAAGAATGGAGCAGACAGCAGGCATCCCTCACTTAGCAAAGGAAGGGAATGCAAAGCACTGATCCAAGCTGAAAGTTCAAATCGTTAAACAACCACCCGATGAAGATCAGGCAAGCACAGCTGTCATCAGGAAGACTTAAAAGATCAAGTTTTGTGAAAGAGACAAAAGCACTTCAAAGGAAACACCAAGAAATGTTGCCAGCACAAATAGAAGACCCAAACCACACCCTTGATCCTTCACCCTGGGAAAACAAACTAGAGAGCATAGCTATTCGCACCACAGTACCTCATATCACAACCAAAGATGGACACAGTGATGTGAGCAAGAAGGCGCTGACCCTAGCCATGCTAGAAGAAATGTACCCTCAGGAGACATGGATAAGGATCTACACAGATGGACCAGCCAAAGATGCAATTAGGAGTGGGGGTGCCGGACTGCACATACAGTATCCAAACGGACAACATGAGT
This sequence comes from Chaetoderma sp. LZ-2023a, assembly GCA_034401795.1. Taxonomy (NCBI): domain Eukaryota; kingdom Metazoa; phylum Mollusca; class Caudofoveata; order Chaetodermatida; family Chaetodermatidae; genus Chaetoderma; species Chaetoderma sp. LZ-2023a. Next base: position 65,562,900 of record CM067359.1, read on the forward strand.
CAGCTGCAATACCGACAGGCAAACACTGCACTAACTACAGAGCTGAAGTCGAAGCACTGGTTCATGCAGCTAATACCATCAGCAGAACAGCAGACCCTATTGCACAGATTGTATTTTTATCTGATGCCCGCTCCGTACTTGAGGCTATCACCAAAGGTAAGCTGCCACAACTTGAAGCAGCACTACAAACCATCAAATGCTTTCGGATAGTACTGCAGTGGATCCCCTCACACTGGGGAGTCCAAGGAATTGAGGAAGCAGTCAAGATGGCAAAGATGGGTGCAGAAAAGAATCAGACAGAAACCATGGTTACCCATACAGAGATGAAGACTATCATCAAGTCACTCTATAGAGCACCTCAATCAGAAGATGCTTACCATCATCTCTCGAGGCCAGAGCAAGTGACCATTTTTCGTCTCAGAACTGGACAGCAACAGACTAAACCAACACATGTACAGGCGGTTCCACATTACGACATCGCCCGCTTGTCCTTGTGGAGAAGCAGAACAGACCACAGAGCACATGCTTCAATGTTGCAGTACGTATCAGCTGCTGAGAGAAGAGATCTGGCCTTTGTTAACCTCTTTTCTTGAAGAGCTGTATGGGCCTGTGGAAGAACTGCAGAAAACCACAGATTTCATCTTGAGAACGGCTCTCCAAGTGTGATACCAGCGATCGAAAAGAAGAAGAAGATCATCATCATCATCATCATTATCATCATCATCATCATCATCATCGGAAATACACTATGATGACATGTTGATTATGATTAATATACTAAAGAAATACGGTCTGTTAGAGAAATGAAATCAATTGTCAGAATCTTCTGCAGGTGATTGAACCCCCTGGAGTCAACGCAGTGTCAGATAGTGTTTACTCTAAGATATTGACATATACAGTATAACCCCGTGAATTTTGAGGTCAACGTGACAGAGGTTATTTAACCCTTTGTTCACGAAAGACCAAATACGTGCTATAATTAAAATTTAAATGATATTTCTGTAACCTTCTGTTATAAACGAGATTGGCTGAGAAAGTACAAACAGAAATCTCCACCCACACGTTGTCTGTGTTGGAATCGATCCATGCTGCGTATGAATCCCAATTTCCAGCAAACTTTACAGGTAAGCTGTTGAATAATTTAGAATTATTTTGACTGGGCACTGTTGCATCCAATGGCGTCGACAGCGTCCTGTAAAATTAGTCTCAAAATATTCAGCATAATGTTTATTAAGTAGCAAAGACTTACAATTCGTATAACTTGTCGGACTATTAAGAGTTTGTATTGGACTATATCACATCATTTATGACGTAACTGCCTATGACGTCAGCCTAATGTGACATAGGTGATTATGATTGGCAATCAGATATGGAATATTTTGAAGCTAATTGGACTGGACGCTGTTGCTGCCACAGCAAATTGGTTCTGTCAAATTACTTTCAAAAAATTTAACAGCTTACCTGTACAGTTACCTTGAGAAGGAGGTCCTGGGAATGCATGGTTCAAAGACTAAAACTGACGATTTATCAAATATCCATGGTTGAAATGCAAAACGTTACCATCACTACCATTTAGGTCTAACTGAAATAGCGTATTCGGTATTAATCTGCACGTATAATATTAATGTTATTGCATAACATGTCCATGACCTCCTTCTCGTGTAGAGTCCCTTGCGGACATCGCCAATCCATCTGTCCAACATTAATGGAGATTAATTAGATTGTCATCTGTATAAACTGAAATATGTAAAATTCAATTCCAAATGAGGATAATCTGACTAGTTCCATTAGTCGCGCTCGAGGCGCTTGCCAGAATTTTCTCATCAATATATGTAGGGTGAATCACGTTAAATGAGATGGAAAATAAACATTTGCTGATGCAATAATTACAATGTGTCCTGGAGAGTGAGAGAGAAATCGAGAGAGAGACAGAGAAAATATACGAGGGAGAGGGGTTAGAGAGAGAGAGAGCGAGAGAGAGAGAGAGAGAGAGAGAGAGAGAGAGAGAGAAAGAGAAAGAGAGAGAGAGAGAGAGAGAGGAGGGAAGATGGCAGGTGAGGGAGGGAGGGAGGAAGAGAGCTAGCTACGCAAAATACTCCAGTCATCCGATTCATGGAGACAGACAGACAGACAGACAGACAGACAGACAGACAGGCAGGCAGGCAGGCAGGCAGGCAGGCAGGCAGGCAGGCAAGCAGGCAGGCAGACAGGCAGACAGACAGACAGACAGACAGACAGACAGAAGGAGGGAGAAAGAGAGGGGATGGATAGAGGGAGGGAGCTGGCTGCCCAAAAGACTTCATTCATCCTGTTAATGGAGACAGCCAGAGAGTAAGCGGGACGATGTCGTCACATCCGACGATGAGCCAGATGTCTTCACATACGATGATGAGCCAGGTCTCTTCACAGACGATGATGAGCCAGATGTCATACGGTGGGAACAGGAGATGGTGCAGAAGTGTAAGATCAAGAAAGCCACCCAGCGGTGGACCTACTATCTTGGTCATAAGGTGAAGTTCCAGATATCCCATCTCAGAAAGCTACTGGCACCCGACATAGTGCTGGATGACCTCTGTCTAAGAGACGTCTGTCTCGACACCAGCAATCTGGCACGGTTCGCCAAGCGCTTCAAAATGTACCCTTCTAGGACTCATGAGCAGATACTGCAGGTGATGCAGGTTTAATCTCCAGGTATACTATGGCAAAATCAGAGTGATGGAAGCAACCAGAACTATACCCCCTCCCTGACGGCTGATGAGGGCGGTACCATCCACGGCTGGCGACTCCAGCAGATAGATACCATCAGACAGGATCTCGTCCATGAGGCAGAAAAGCATAGCAGAACGCGCAGGCGATTTAAGACAGCCTACAACGTCCTCACGCGTACAGCCACTGCTGTGGGTGTGATTGAAGCATGTACTGGGGTGGCAGCTGTGGCCACTCTGGCTACCGGGGTGGGGGCCATCGTCGCAATCCCGCTGGGTGGTGTAACACTAGCCGCCACTGTCTCGGCCACGGGCTGGGGGTGGGGCAGCGGCAGATGACAAGGAGGCTGGAGAAGCATGCTAAGTACGTGGCACAGGCACAGAGTATGCTACGGACTATCGACGAGTCTGTCAGCAAAGCTCTCGAGGATGGCCTGGTCACCGATGAAGAGTACCACCATATATTGAAGGTCCAAGCCCTGTACCACACGGAGAAACCTAAAGTGCGACAGCAATACCTCAAAGGCGCCGGTGGGCGGGTTGCTATGGAGGAGTTAAAAACGAGATGTTACGGCGAGGTCGCCTCACTGGTCTCTTGAGTCGAGACGACTACAAATAGTGTGCTGCCTGTACGGTAGCTTTAAGAACGCCAGTATAGATGGCCTTCCCACTGAACCTCACGACAGTCATCGGGACCCAACCGCCCCTCCTGGGTACACCTTTGTATGGCCTGAGAGGTCTACTGGATGATATACCAGAGCGAACAGTGTTCTCCATCACAGTGGATGGACGGTCCTGAACCAGCTTGTCCGTCAAACCATGACAGCTGACCGACCGCCCCATCACCATCAAGGATGCGAAGCAAGCTCATACTTGGATGGCTGCTCCAATCCTCTCATACTGGAATCAGCAGCTGAACTTTGCCGTGTGGTGTGGCACGGCAGGATGTGGAGTAAGTTCTACCCTGCTTCACTCCTATTCTGGTACTCATGAAGCTGTGCTCATCGCCAGCGGTCTCAGATTCCACGTGTACTTCATGGTGCGACGAATCCTCCAGGAGCTGGGTGCAAGCCTCGCTGATACAAACTCCTTCGACCCACAGCTCAACAGTCATAGCGTCTCAGCGGCCAGCGGACTACAGAGAGAGAGAGAGAGAGAGAGAGAGAGAGAGAGAGAGAGTTCAGCGCTCACCCAGATTATCGGTGGCATGATGGTGACAACAGCGGTCTAGGGGTTATGTACGGTGGCCCGAGACATGACAACTCAGGATTCCCCTATCAAACCCCCTGATGAGTAGGCCGTCGGAAGACAGCGACATTCTCGTTCGACCCAGACTCCGACCCTGGAGCGCTGGTGCAAAATATGCACATCACTGGCTTGCGGCAGGACTATCCAGATGTGTGGAAGTACATTGTTCCCCACACCACCTCAGGCCTCACACCAGCATGGATCGTTCGGAGCAACCAGTCCCTGGAAGCACTGTGCTACTGCCTCCTTACGGCACAGACCCAGCTGCGGCATTCTATAGATGGTGTCAGCAGAGGTCCAGGCCATGGTCATCAGTCTCGTTGAGGATATGATCATCATGGCAGACCGCACTAGTCCTATTGCTAAGTTCCAGCAGGGGTTGCAGAAGGCCCGTTGCAAACTTGACTTTGCTATTTCGCCACACCTATGGTTGATTCCGAGCAACATGATCGTGAACATCGAGGACCTCCAAGTCAGGGGCAATAACAACATGATAGTCGAGGGGCGTTCCCCCGGTGTCCACTTCGGCCTCAACACTGTCATCAACGCACCTATGCGTAGTACGAGCTATGCAGTCATTCTGATCCTGACATTAAAGTCAGTCGACACGGCAGCTCCAGGCACCCCGACACTGCAGCCAGTTGACACGACACCACTTCCCGTGGTAGCTCTACGTGTGGTGTCAGGCCTAGCTATTGTGGCGCTCGGAATCAGCCTACTCCGCTGCTAGCAAATCAGCTATAAGACTATCCTGACTCTCTACAGTAGCAGTGGGGACAAAGGTGAAACACTGAACCAGCATGGCATGCCCTGCTGCCCCTATACCCGCTGCCAACATGCACATCCAAGGGCCGAAGGGTTCGGCAGCGCATCCTTTTTCTAGCTCGTGGAATCGCAGAGCCTTGTTCAGCGTCCGGTGAGGCCATGGCAGTCTGCAACTGCTGTAACACATCTGACAGATACTCCCGATCCTTGTAGAAACCTTTAGCTCGCAGGGGCTGCTCGACGATACTCTCGCCCATGATAAGCTATTCGAGGAATCAGATCTGTCCCTTGCCAAATCATAGATAAAACTTCACAACTGTCAGCTCCTCTGTCAGCTCATCTGGTGTCTTCTTCTTGTAGTCCTTCAACTCCCTCCGGAAGACATCATTGTACTTCTCATATAGCGTAGGCCCGGACATGTTTAAGATATCTCAATAGGGAGATAAATATTCCGAGTACCAACCCGGCCACCTGGCAGACGCAGACTGGCAAGATCTTATTAGCTCTCTCGACAGGGGCCGCAGACGCAGATCATGAAGCAACTGCCCGAGAGCCAGGCGAGTCTTCAGAAGGTTGAGAACCTGCTGCAAACCAAAACAAAGCAAAACCTCTGGCAATCCATGTCGCCAGTGACGTGGTGGCGAATGTGGCCGTGGTTAAGATGACAGGGAGAAATGAGGTTCTTCCTGCCGCCACTGCGGCTGTCCTCGCTACTGTGGTGAGTGGGATGGCCGGGCACTGTCTCGGAATAACTCACCCCATCCCAAAGATCGCCCTCAGTGGTGCCTCCTACACTATTGCTACCAAGATAATGGGTGAACGTGTTACACTAATGGAGGCCTTGGTTCAAGGGCTAGAAACGAGTGCAATGGCTGAAATCATCGTCGCATACGTTTAAACCCTCTGAATAGTGAGAGATGGATCGCGAGGCCCCTGCAGCATATGAGGCATGGCGTGCCAGAGGGTGGTGAGTAGCCCATAGTCGAGCACCCAGACTGAGGATCGCCAATGCCCGGGAATGGTGGCCTGCCCACAAGGTATGCCCCTGCAGAGAGGGCCAGTACCCTGAGCACTGCTACATATTCCCTTGCCTGACTGCGTTGTCAACCTATGCCCAACTATTTCACTGGGGGTATGACTAGTAGGTTTAAGCCGTCTGTATATATATATATATATATATATATATATATATATATATATATATATATATATATATATATATATATATATATATATATATATATATAAATATATATATAGACATAGAAAGCAAAGAGCTAGGCGATCTTGCTCACTTGGGCGAGGTACGCCTCGGTTCAGAGGACACTGTTGCCCCTATCTCCTTCCTAGACTTCAATGAGAAGGGAGACCCACGGGAGATCCGAGGTACCATCCCAGCCTGAGATCTCATCGGGAACACTGATACTGTAGGACGATCGCTCATTAACAAGGCCAAGACTGTATACAAGGAGAGGGCGACGATGCTCGGAATGCTCGTAGTCGATGAGGATGGAGCCATCAAGGTTATGGCTGAGTCATATGCACAGGACCTGGTTAAGGATCTCCTGAAACCACAGAGCTCATTCCGACAGGATGGAGAGAATCTCAAGATAGGCACCCTCGGCCAGAGCCATATCACTGTCGACGGCCAAACAGGTGCTACCGCCAGCCTCCCGCTACCAGAGGTGAAGAATTCAGGGTTCTTTGGTTTGCCATTTAAGACCACGGGATAGTCATGGCTTCCAGTGCATGTATCATACTAGACACTGTGGGTGCTGACACAGGCCCTCTACGCTATCTTCTCAGCTGCTGCTGGGATTTCATGCTTGATGTCTCCATCACATCATTCATATCCGCCGGAGGTGCAGGATTCCCCACTCTGCAGGTGAAAGAGCTGGTGCAGGAAGTACTGCCGTTTAGTCTCCCAGATATAGACGAGGCTACAGCCGACCAAGTGCTAACCATCCTACGCACACATGTCTGTACCATTCGACAGTAGGCGGGCCAATGCTGGCCAGGTGGTGCTGAGGATTGCCTCATCAGGACATGGGAAAAACATCCTTCTCGTATCTGACTCCGCCGCTGAGGCGGTTGACAGTAATGACCAATGGTACAATGTCGCAATCACCAAGACGCAGAACCTGCAAGCACTGATGGAGAAGCTGAGGGTCAGAGTCTAGGGCTCTCTTCTTCTGGAATTTCTCATGGAAGATCTACTTTTTCCATGCGTGACTAGCATCTGACTTGCGAATGGATTTGATGAGGTAGTCCTGGTAGTTATCTTGGAATTTCAGAAATGCTGGCAGATTACTGTCCAATCTCCTGCACCATCTTTCGTTGAAGATGTGCTCAACAGCCTCCTTGCAGCCAACAGTCAGCCCCTCCTGAGTACCTTATGCATGACCGGTGTCATGGCTCTCCACTATAGCGGCACTGACCTCCTCCCTGAAGTAGTTATTTGCTCCAGACGGGAGGCTATCCAGTATATCTCGCTCTTCCTGGCTATGGAGGCTAAATACGGCAGCCCACTTCCCGACCATTAGTAGATCTTTGGGTTCGACCCTCTCCCTGTGGAGAGCTAGAATAACAAGTCTGTTGGTTTGGGCCACAGGAGGTAGGTTGAGTGCTCTGCCCTGTGTGCTGACAAACTTCCGGTAGTGTATCTGAGTCAGGAGTTCTTTTGTACTACGAGCTGGCGCTCCTTCCTCTATGGGGGCAAGTATCTCCGCATCAGATGGAGGTGTGACATTGGCTCGGTCATGGATAATGTTGATGTCACGAAGCAGTCCTCGGACCCTGCCACAGTGGGACAGTGCACGCCATGGCTGTCATGCTGATTAACATGCCGACTTGTCCTTCTGCCTATAGACAATCTGCTGGAGAACTTTAACAAACATGGCAGCCGTTTAACCCCTCTATATACCCAAACCTTAAACATGCTGTAGTATGTGCACCATCCGGATGGGGCCATTGAACCCGCGACATCGCAACGCACTGATCCTCAGAAGGACTGCCTAATGGTCATTCGTCCCAGTATACACGATGAGAACCTGTTGTCCACTGCTGGGATGTACATTGACTTTGCAATCTTGGCACAGATCCACGAGATCAAGAGCATGACTCTCGAGTTCAAGCTTCAGAGCACAATGGCACAGACGGTAGAGCTCCCGCAGGTTCTGAACAGGTGGTAGATTGTGCAGAGCAACAGCACCATGGACACCACCTATGTGAACGATGAGTACCGAGTCCTAGGTCCGCTAGCTTGTGGCCCAACCCTCTATGTGAAGGGAAAGGGGTACTACGTGGTGGGGTGCAATGAGAGGTTCACAGAAATCGAACTATGGGCAGGTGTCGAGAAGCCCGTGGCAGTTCCACTCTTAACCCTCCTCGAAAACACACACGTGAATCCGGCTGCCATGCAGGATAGGGGGTTCCTCCGGGTGTACACTGAGCAGCTCGCAGATGCGACGATGAATGCTTCAAGACTTCATGTCTGGCATGACGAGAATGACCAGGAGCTGAAGCAAACAGGTTCCAAACAGTGGATCGTGCATGTGGAGCGAGAACACCAGCTGGTCCAAGCCACAGCTAACCAATGGGTAAAGCTGACATTGGATCGTAGTGCATCGGACTGTGTCATTGTTGCAGTCCTGGTTCAGAAGGGAGGAGCCATCCAGCAGGTGGATAGCTAGACGACTCCAAGCTTGTGGTTTATGGGACCAATGTTCTTGGTGAGGTACGCGAGCTGGCTGATTTCCAACACTACAGACAAACAACTAAGTCATATGCACCTCTGTCGAAGGGACGACATCGAGGTGGCACTCGAAGGCCATCACAACCTCGGGGGCAGGGACATCGCACCTAATCAGGGCAACCGACTCAGCTTCAACATCTGAAACCTCATAGCTGGGACTCGCTCATTAGGTGTGACGGTACTTTACTTTGACTAGGCCAAGGTATGCATGTCGAACACATCAAATATTCAGCTTGAGCGTTCATAGAGAACGACTCCTGTCATCACCGCTGCAGCTGCCACCACTACTATAAGTTCTGCTGTCTTCTGGCCTGTCGATGCTTCATAGTCGAGCGTTGGCTCAGATATCTTTGCAGCCTCATATTACTCATCGAGACTCTCATCTGCCTCTTTGAGGCTCTGGTTGGCCTGAGCTCGGAGTTGTTGTCGGCGTGGCTCCCCCTGGCGCATCTGCTCGAGTGCTTTGCTGTACTCAAACTTATCCTTAGACAGCTTCTCCATCGCCTGGTTATGACGCTCACACTCGACCTCTGCCACCTTCTTGTCAGCGAAACTGAGTCCCCAGTTTGCTAAGGCAAACACGCCCACATTCAAGACTGTGGAGGCCATACTATAGACTACAATTTAAAGCTACTATATAACTGCCCCAGTGACGGATCCCCAGAGCGATTTATGAACCAGAGGCTGATCCAGTCGAGGATATAGATGACGAGGACTATGAGGAGGACTATGATGGGGAGGATGATTATGATGCAGACGACTACGATGTAGCGGAGACCGAGGGTGAGTATGATGATGTAGAGCCTTGACCCTGCAAGCTAGTACACAGAGCGTAAGGAATCTATCGCACTTATGTAAAAGGTTCTATCGGTCCGCTGGCAGCAGTTGGGGCTCTGATCGCTTTGTTCACAATGAAGGCTGGTGAGACAGTCCGCAAGATCGCCAACAATGCGTTCCATGACGTGGAGGAGATTTCTGAAACCATACCAGCCATCGCCGCAGGAGTGGGTATATTCTTCGGAGTCGCAGGCCCTTGACCATACGCTGCCATTGCGCTCACGGCCACTTGGGCCACCGAACATTTGGGCTGTACTATATAAGGATGCTATCTCTGTACAAACTGGTCAAGTCCCGTAACTTCCGAGGGTTGGTCAATAAAGTACTGTTCAGTGAGGATCCAGCAAAGATTAGACGCCAGTGTATGGAGGTGTTTGAGGAGGTCTTCAGTGATGGTCGAATGAATGATGGAAGTCTGTTCGTCTGTTTAGAGTTCACCCAGGCCGTGCATGACAGGACGGGAGTGGACGTCAGTGATGAAATATGGGAGTTTATCAACCGTCTTTCTTGAGGAACTCTACTATCAGCCTGGTGGATATTGCCATGAGCCCCCTCAACTACTCGAGGCTGCACGTCGCAAGGTCCACAACTTCACATTGGTGACAGTTAGCCATTGGTCCAGCCGCCAAGCGATGTGGAAGATATACAGACCTCGTCCACGCACACCAGGCATGTCCATTTCGAGGAAACTGTCCCGAACAGAGTTCACCAGGCAGATGTTCTATTCCTTCCACATGACTCGGTTGGTTGTAAGACCTACAAGTATGCCCTCACCATCGTCGATGTCGCCAGCAGGTACAAGGTGACAGTACTGCTCACAGACAAGTCAGCTGGCCAGGTGGCCCAGGCACTCCAGTGTGTCTATGAGGCTTCGGAAATCCCCTCCAGTGGCCGGAATTGTTGCAGGTGGATGAGGGTAAGGAGTTCAGAGGGGAGGTTGCAGCCCTCATGCGGAAACATGGTGTGGCAGTTAAGGAGTTCAGAGGGGAGGTTGCAGCCCTCATGCGGAAACATGGTGTGGCAGTTAGGCGAGGCGAGGTAGGGCATCACTGTGCCAAGGCTATTATTGAGTGGTGGAATCGGATACTGGCAGAGAGACTGTTCCCACACCAATACGCCCAGGAAATGGCCGCGCTGAGTGAATGTTCTAGAGTATGGGTGAGAGGGATGCCTGCTGTGGTGGAGAGATCCAATGCCGATGTTACTGGGCTAATCGGGAAGAAGCCGTTAGAGGCTATCAGACACTCTGCTGGTCACAGCTCTAGAGGAGCGAACAAGGGAGAGGAGTACAAACTATGCCCCAGGGAATCAGAGGGCAGTGCGGGTGACGGATCCCCGAATGGCGTCTGTCCGTCGTAGGTGGCCCGGTAGGCCCTGTTATTCAGGAAGTGTTCCCGATGTAGAAAGATGTCAATCTGGTCCCCATGGACCTCAGTCGTTTCCATTTGTCTAAATGGAAATTTTCGAGCATGCTCTGAGGGAGGTGATCCCTCTCCATTTGTCTAACTCGAAACTTTCGAGCATGCTCTGAGATAGGTGGTATCATTTTGACCCCGACACTACTACTAGAGTGTGGGCACAGTGGCGAGCATTGGATCGATGGCGCTCCCGTGGATGGTTATGATCTGATCACCAACACCATTTACCAGTTACATGGCTGTCACTGGCACGGGTGTCCACAACACCAGCGAGGTGAGGATGCCGAACAAAAATACTGCAAGACAATCCTGAGAGAGGAGAACCTGAGAGCCTCTAGATGCATGCTTGTGGTACAGTGCGAGTGCTGTATAAAACGCTGTCCAAGCGTCCCTAAACGAGATCGGACTGTCCCATACCCACACTTCATAGTTTATGACTTTAAAGCACTCCTAGATGGTATCAAGACTCATCCTACAGAGACTCTCACGATCGAGAGTACTCACATACCTATCTCTGTGTCAGTCGGATGCTCCTTAGAGGGCACCAGGAGTGAGCCCACTCACCTCTGCAATCCTGACCCCAAAAACTGATCAGAGAGTTTATGCTGGAGATCCAAGGGCGAGCATCTCTAATCTGGACAAGGGTTAGGGCACAGTACATACCAACAGACCTGGACAAGCTCCCAAAGTGACAGCAGCGACTGATCAAGGAGTGGTGTGACCAAGTGCCTGTACTGGGGTTCAACTCTGGGTGGTATGGCCTGAACCTCATCAAGAAGTACTTTGTCGATGAGCTGACTGACAGTACAGGTACAGTGAAAGTCGCCAAGAAGGCTAGTCAGACCATGTTCCTCATAACACCTGAGCTACGGTTTCTCGATGTGCTGAACTACCTCGGCCCAGGAGTCTCGTACACGGTATGGGTCAAAGCTTACGGGTGTACACAGCAGAAGAGCTGACTCCCATATGAATTGTTTGACACACATGAGAAGCTCAACTATCCAGGGCTTCCTGACTACTCAGCATGGACATCTCAGCTCATGAGTGGCTAACTCTTGAGGCGAACAAAGTGGGAACAGTGTACCCAGACATTCAGCGAGCATGGAATGCGGACATTCGCCAACAGGCTGCTAAACTACAACAACATGGACGTCAGTCCATTCATCGAAGCCCTAGAGCGGATGCGGGAGTTATACACAGAATGAGAAATAGACATCCTCAAAGATGCAGTGTCTCTCCCAGGTGTGTCACTTCAGTACCTCCTACGTGGAACCGCTCAGCACATGCTGGATGTTAGCCTCTATGTATCGGGCAAGAAAGCGTACGAGATGCTGAAGGGTGCTGTTGTTGGTGGTCGCAGCATCATGCTCATCAGATACCACGAGGCCGGTGTGACTCGAATCCGCCAGAGTGAGCGTGTCTGCCAACGTCTACTCGGCTACGACGCAAATGCTCTGTACCTGTCACCAATGGCCAAAGAGATGCCATGTGGTAAGGAGAAAGTGCGACATTGGTCCGCTGCCTGTGGGGGTAGCTAGCTTTAAGGAGGCTCTCCTAGCAGACAGCTGGTTTGGGTTTGCTGAGGTTGATCTAGAGGTCCCCAAGGCGCTGTGGGCAAAGTTCGAGGAAATGCCTCCTCTCTTCTCTAACTGCGCGATCCCGGTAGAGGCAATCTCGTCTGAGATGCTAGCATATCTAGGGCAAACAGGGAGGAAGCGGCCCACCACCCAGAAGTTGGTCGGTGCCCTCTCTGGCAAGAAGCGGCTGCTGTACGTCACAAACCTCAAGTGGTATATAACCCATGGCCTGGAGATTACTGCTGTATACCGCACCATAGACTTAGAGGCCAAGCGCCCATTCGATTGGTTTGTGGAGAATGTTACGGAGGCCCGCCGCTCGGGGGATGTAGATAAGAGCAAAGAGCTCTTGGCAAATCTCTTCAAACTCTTTGGCAACAGTGCCTACGGGAAGCTCCTCGAAGCCCTAGAATGTCATAGCAACACCAGCTTCATGAAGGATGAACGTGTGGTAGACAAGGCCCTGCATAGTGCATGGTTCGAAGATCTCGAGGAGATCAGTGAGTCATATGAGCTCCAGAGTTGCAGGCTGAGAATCACAATTCGATGGCCCTTCCAGGTGGGGATAGCCGTTTATGAGCTCGCGAAGCTGCGAATGCTGGAGTTCTACTATAACTTCCTCGATCGCTACGTAGTTCGTGACAGCTTTGAGTACCTGCAGATGGACATTAACTCCGTGTATATCGCTATAGCAGGCTCCAACCTCGACGAAGTCATTCGCCCTGAGATGCGAGCAGAGTACCAGGCTCATAAGCGGTACTAGCTAGCTTGATACAAATGGTCTGGACGGACTCCGGGACTGTACAAGCTCGAGTTCGAAGGCTCTCGTGGCATCGCCGGGACTGTTCAAGCTCGAGTTCGAACGCTCTCGTTGCATCGCTCTCTGCTCCAAATGCTACTACGTGGAGGGTGCAGCTGCAAGTAAGTGCTCGGCTAAGGGAATGTCAAAGTGGATCTGCAGCGCCCTACATGGCGGGGTGGACAGAGCTAAAAACCAAGGCCTACGCATGCACAACCAGGGTAGGGTGACGTATGCGCAGGAAAAACTTGGACTCTCCGCATACTATGATAAGTGCCATGTGCTGCCAGATGGGGTCCATACCGAGCCCATCAAGTATCATGTTAGCACCCTAGGTGGTGGTAGCTGTGTGTCTTCAGGGACTAGCTGAAGCTCTTCTACGACAAATGGTCACCTAGGCACTCCGAGCTGGCATGCCAGGTAGTACAGTGTAGGCCGCCCCTCCGCCTTCACATACCTGTCAAGCATGTGCACATCTATCGACCAGTTAGGATCTGCTGCACGCCGTCGACCACCTTCCAGCTCACCAGGCTCATACAGTTACCGAACTAGAGCATCAGGTGGTAAGCACTCCTCTCCCTTGTTCGCTCCTCTAGAGCTGTGACCAGCAGGGTGTCTGATAGCCTCTACCAGTTTCTTCCAGATTAGCCTAGTAACCTCGGCATTGGATCTCTCCACCACAGCAGGCAGCCCTCTCACCCATACTCTAGAACATTTACTCGGTGCGGCCATTTCCAGGGCGTATTGGTGTGGGAATAGTCTCTCTGCCAGTGTCCGATTCCACTGCTCAACGATAGCCTGGGCATGGTGATGCCCTACTTCGCCCCGCCTAGCTGCCACACCGTGTTTCCGCATGAGGGCTGCAGTCTCCCCTCTGAATTCCTTACCCTCATCAACCTGCAACAATTCCAGCCACTAGAGGGGATTTTCCGAAGCCTCGTAGACACCCTGGAATGCCTGGGCCACCTGCCCAGCTGATTTCATCACCGACATCGACTCCCATCCTGTCACGCACGGCGTGGCTGGACTCTAATCAGACGACCAGACGGCCGTCATTCATTCGACCATCACTGAAGACCTCCTCAAACACCTCCATACACTGGCGTCTAATCTCTGCTGGATCCTCACTGAACAGTAGTTTATCGACCAACCCTTGGAAGTTAAGGGACTTGACCAGGTCGTAAAGAGATGCCATCCTTATATAGTACGGCATAAATGATCAGCGGCCCAAATGGATGCGAGCGCTATGGCAATGTAGAGTAGACAAGGGCCTGCGACTCCGAAAAACGTACTTACTCCTGAGGCGATGGCTGGTATGGCTTCAGAAATCATCTCCACCCCATGGAGAGTATTGTTGGCGATCTTGCGGACCATCTCGCCAGCCTCCGTTGTGAACAAAGTGATCAGAGCCCCAACTACTGCCAGCGGACCGATAGAAACTTTTACATAAGTCTGATAGATTCCTTTCACTCTGTGTACTAGCTTGCGGGATTCAGGCTCTACATTATCATACTCACCTGCAGTCTCCCCTACATCGTAGTCGTCTGCATCATAATCGTCCTCCTCATCATAGTCCCCCTCATAGTCCTCGTCATCTATATCCTCGACTGGATCAGCCTCTGGTTCATACATCGCTCTGGGGATCCATCGCTGGGCCAGTTATATAGTAGCTTTAAACTGTAGTCTATAGCATGGCCTCCACAATCTTGAATGCAGGTGTGTTTGCCTTAGCGAACTGGGGACTGAGGTCGAGCATGAGCATCATACCCAGGCGATGGAGAAGCTGCCTAAGGATAAGTTTGAGTACAGTAAGGCACTCGAGCATATGCGCCAGAGGGAGGCACGCCGACAACAACTCGGAGCTCAGGCCAACCAGAGCCTCAAAGAGGCAGATGAGAGTCTCGATGAGTAATACGAGGCTGTAAAGATATCAGAGCCAACACTCGACTATGAAGCATCGACAGGTCAGAAGACAACAGAGCTTATAGTAGTAGTGGCAGATGCAGCGGTGACGACAGGAGTCGTGCTCTACGCATGCTCAAGCTGAATACCTGATGTGTTCGACACACATACCTTGGCATAGCCAAAGTAAAGTACCGTCACACCTAATGAGTGAGTCCCAGCTATGAGGGTTCCGATGTTGAAGCTGAGCTGGTTGCCCTGATTAGGTGGGATGTCCCTGCCCCTGAGATGGTGATGGCCCTCGAGTGCCGACTCAAGGTCGTCGCTTCCACTGGTTAGGCGCAGAAGTGCATATGACTTAGTTTTCTGTCTGTAGAGTTGACAATCAGCCAGCTAGGGTACCTCACCAAGAACATTGGTCCCAGCAACCACAAGCATGAAGTCGTCCAGCTTATCCACCTGCTGGATGGCTCCTCACTTCTGAACCAGGACCGCAACAGCAACACAGTCCGATGCACCACGATGCAATATCAGCTCTACCCGTTGGTTAGCTGTGACTTGGACCTGCTGGTGTTCTCGCTCCATATGCATGATTCGCTGTTTGGAACCCGTTTGCTTCAGGTCATTCTCGTCATGCCAGACATGAAGTCTTTGAGCATTCATTGTCGCATCTGTGAGCTGCTCAGTGTACACCTGGAAGACCAGCCTATCCTGCATGGTGTGTGTTCTCGAGGAGGGTTAAGAGTGGAACTGCCACGGGCTTCTCGACACCTGCCCATAGTTCGAATTCCGTAAACCCCTCATTACACTCCACAGCGTAGTACCCCTTTCCCTTCACATACAACGTTGGACCATGAGCCAGTGGACCTAGGACTCGGTACTCATCGTTCACATAGGTGTTGTCCACGATACTGTTGTTCTACACGATCTCCCACCTGTTCAGAAGCTGCGGGAGCTCTACCATCTGTTCTATTGTGCTCTGAAGCTTGAACTCGTGTGTCATGCGCTTGATCTCGTGGATCTGTGCCGAGATTGCAAAGCCAATGTACTTCCCAGTAGCGGACAACTGGTTCTCATCGTGTATACTGGGTTTGAATGACCGTCAGGCAGTCCTTCCAAGGATCAATGCGGTCCGATGTCACGGGGTCAATGGCCCTATCTGGATGTTGTACATACTGCAGCATGTTTAAGGTCTGGGTATATAGAGGGGTTAAACGGCTGCCATGTTTGGTAAAGTTCTCTGGCAGATATGCCAGAGATGTCTATAGGCAGCAGGACAAGTCGGCACGACATTCAGCACGACAGTTTCGGCCGGCACTGTCCCACTGTGACAGGGTCTGAGGATTGCTTCGTGACATCAACATTATCCACGAGCCAGCCAATGTCACACCTCCGTCTGATGCGGAGATACTGGCCGCCATAGAGGAATGAGCCCCAGCTCATAGTACAAAAGAACTTCTGACTCGGATACTCTACCGGAAGTTTGACAGCACCCAGGGCAAGGTACTACCCAACCTACCCGTGGCCCCAACCAACAGACCCGTTATTCTAGCTCTCCAAAAGGCGAGGGTCGACCCTAAAGTTCTACTAACAGTCGGGAAGTGGGCTGCTGTATTTATCCTCCATATCCAGGAAGAGCGAGCTATGCTGGAGCAAATAACATCTTCCGGGAGGAGGTCAGTGCCGCTGTAGCAGAGAGCCATGACACCGGCCATGCAGAAGGTACTCAGGCGGGGGTCACTGTTGGCCGCAAGGAGGCTGATGAGCACATCTTCAACGAAAAAGGACGCATGAGATTGGCCAATGATCTGGCAGTATTTACGAAATTCCCAGATAACTACCAGGACTACCTCATCAAATCCCCTCACAAGTCAGATGCTAAGCGTGGATGGCTAATGTGGGTCTACCGTGAGAAGAACAGTATGAAGAGGATCCCAAAAGATGACCCTCCGTGGTTAGAGTTTAAGCGATAGTACGGGCCTGGCAATGTAGCTTCTGAGGAAGTAGCTTCTGACGAAGGTTCTCAAGCATCAGACGAAGGAGTTTCTGACGAAGGTTCTCAAGCATCTGACGAAGTAGCGGAGACCGTGGACGAAGTAGCGGAGACTGCCCAGCCTTCTGATGAATGAAAAAAAAAGTTGTGGCAGCTGCGACAGTCTGTCAGCGATGATGCATAGGGGAGGCTAATTTCCTGGCTCACCTGTCTCCTTGTTGCTGAAGATGAAGTGGTACAACTCAGCTGCCCTCTGTACTCCTGCGATAAAGTCCCCTTTGACCTCCTTCAGGGTTAGGCTGTCGTATATGGTCTCGAGCAGTGCACGTCCACACTTGGAGCTGATGTATAGCAACCAGGCATTGTTGCAGATGTCTGGTGAGATCTCGCGGGTGTACCAGCAGTTATCTTTGTGTGCCAGATGCACGTGGTGATGTTGCTTGAGGTAGGTGACTGTCTTCTGGTCCATTGCAGGGTCATTGATAACTAGAACAAGTGATTCTGTCAGTCGGGCTGCCAGCAGCTTCTCCATCAGTGCTTGCAGGTTCTGCATCTTGGTGATTGCGACATTGTACCATTGATCATTACTGTCAACCACCTCAGCAGCGGAGTCAGACACCAGAAGGATGTATTGAGAGTGTGATGTTCGGCCAGGAGAGCCCGCAGCAAGATGTTTTTCCCGTGTCCTGACAGGGCAATGATCAGCACCACCTGGCCAGCATCGGCCGCCCTACTGTCGAATGGTGCAGACATGCATGGGGAGGATGGTTAGCACTTGATCGACGGTAGCCTCGTCAATGTCTGGGAGACTAAATGGCAGTACTTCCTGCACCAGCTCTTTCGCCTGCAGAGTGGGGAATCCTGCATCTCCAGTGGATACGAAGGATGCGACGGAGGCGTAAAGCATGAAATCCCAGCAGCAGCTGAGAAGATAGCGTAGAGGGCCTGTGTCAGCACACACCGTGTCTAGTACATTCAGTATCTGTATGATACATGCACGGGAATCCATGAC
Organism: Chaetoderma sp. LZ-2023a; assembly: GCA_034401795.1. NCBI lineage: Eukaryota > Metazoa > Mollusca > Caudofoveata > Chaetodermatida > Chaetodermatidae > Chaetoderma > Chaetoderma sp. LZ-2023a. The sequence goes on from CM067359.1 coordinate 65,580,910, forward strand.
TATCCTATGGTCTTAAACGGCATACAGCAAATTCAAGAGCTCTGACTTCTTCCCCTCTGGTAGCCGAAGGCTGTCGATAGACCTGCACCTGTTTGGCTATCGACAGTGATACTGTTCAGGCTGAGGGTGCCTATCTTGAGCTTCCCTCCATCCTGGATGAATGTGCTCCGTGGTCTCAGGAGATTCTTACCCAGGTCCTGTGCCTAGGACTCAGAGATAACCTCGATGGCTCCAGCTTCATCGAATCTGAGCATACCACGCATCGTCACCCTCCCCTTGATGCCCATCCCCTTGTATACAGTCTTGGCCTTGTCATTGGCCGATTGTCCTCCGTATCAGTGATCTCGATGAGATCTCGGGCTGGTATGGTACCTCGGATCTCCCGCGGGTCTCCCTTCTCATAGACGTCTAGGAAGGAGATAGGTGCAACAGTGCACTCTGAACCGAGGCGTGCCTCGCCCAAGTGAGCAAGATCGCCTAGCTCTTTGCTTTCTAGGTCTGTGAGTGACAGAGTCATAGTCATATACAGACGGCTTAAACCTACTAGTCATACCCCCAGTGATATAGTTGGGCATAGGAGTCCCACACAGTCGGCTAAGGGAATAGGTAGCAGTGCTCAGGGTACTGGCCCTCTCTGCCGGGGCATGCCTTGTGGGCGGTCCACCATTCCCAGGCATTGGCAATCCTCAGTCCACATGCTTGACTATGGGCTACACACCGCCCTCCGGCATGCCATGCCTCATATGCTGCAGGGGTCTCATGATATATCTCTCACTATTCAGAAGGGTTAAACGTAGGCGAAGATGATCTCAGCCATTGCACTCATTGGTAGCCCTAGAACCGTGGCCTCCATTAGTGTAACACGTTCACCCATGATCTTGGCGGCAACAGTAAAGGAGGCACCACTGAAGGTGATCTTTGGGATCGGGTGAGTTATTCCGAGACAGTGCCCAGCCACCCCACTCGCCACTGTAGCTAGGACAGCCGCAGTGGCAGCAGGAAGAACCTCACTTCCCCCTGTCATCGTCACCATGGCCACATTCGCCACCACGTTACTGGCAACATGGACTGCCAGAGGTTTTGCTTTGGTCAGTAACTTCTGTGTCTTGGTTCGCAGCAGGTTCTCCACCGATGAAGACTCGCCTGGTTCTCGGGAAGTTGCTTCACGATCTGTACCATTGACGTCATTGTTTAAGCACTGAGTATACAACACAGTTAAACATCTGCGTCCCCTGCCGAGAGAGCTAAGAAGATCTTGCCAGTCTGCGCCTGCCAGGTGGCCGGGTTGGTACCCAGGAATATTCATCTCTCTATTGAGACATCTTAAACATGTCCGGGATCATGCTATGCGAGAAGTACTATGAGGTCTTCCGGAGGGAGTTGAAGGACTACAAGAAGAAGACACTGGATGAGCTCGCTCAGGTCTCCGGTGCTGAGATGACCGAGAAGCTGACAGCTGTGAAGCTCTATCTAGGATTTGGCAAGGGACAGATCTGCTTCCTCGAATACCTTATCATGGGCGGGAGTATCGTCAAGCAGCCCTGCGAGCTAAAGGTTTCTACAAGGATCGGGAGTATCTGTCAGATGTGTTTCAGCAGATGCAGACCGCCATGGCCTCACTGGGGTCAGAGCTGAACAAGGCTCTGCGATACTACAAGCTGGAAAAAGGATGCGCTGCCGAACCCACCAGCCCTTGGATGTGCATGTTGACAGCGGGTATATGTACTGTAGGGCATGCCATGCTGGTTTAGTGGCTCACCGTGGTCCCCACTGCTACTGTAGAGAGTCAGGATAGTCTTATAGCTTGTGGCGGAGTAGGCTGATCCTGAACGCCACGATAGCTGGCCTGACACCACACGTAGAGCTACCACGGGAAGTGGTGTCGTATTGGCTGGCTGCAGTGTCGGGGGCACCTGGAGCTGCCGTATCGACTGGCTGCAGTGTCAGGGTCCGATTACCTGTATGGCTCGTACTATATATAGGTGCATTGATGGAAGTGTTGAAGCCGAAGTTGACATCGGGGGAAATCCCTTCGACAATCATGTTGTTATAGCCCCTGACTTGGAGATCCTCGATGTTGACGATCATGTTGGTCGGAATCAACCGTAGATGTGGCGAAATAGCAAAGTCAAGTTTGCGACGGGCCTTCTGCAACCCCTGCTGGAACTTAGCAATAAGACTACTGGGGTCTGCCACGATGATCATATCCTCAACGAGACTGATGAACATGGCCTGGACCTCTGCTCCGCTGACACCATCTATGGAATGCCGCAGCTGGGTCTGTGCCATAAGGAGGCAGTAGCACAGTGCTTCCAGGGACTGGTTGATTCAAACGATCCCTGCTGGTGTGAGGCCGGAGGTGGTGTGTGGGACAAAATACTTCCACACATCTGGATAGTCCTGCCGCAATCCAGTGATGTGCATATTTTACACCAGCGCTCCAGGGTCGGAGTCTGGATCGAACGGGAATGTCACTGTCTTCTGACGGCCTACTCGTCGGGGGGGGGGGGTTCGATAGGGGAATCATGTGTAGTCACGTCTCGTGTCACCGTAAATAACCCCTAGACCGCTGTTGTCACCACCATGCCACCGATAGTCTGGGTGACCGCTGTATCAGGGAGGCTTGCACCCAGCTCATGGAGGATTCGTCATACCGTGAAGTACACGTGGAATCTGAGACAGCTGGCGATGAGCACAGCTTCAGGAGGACAAGAATAGGAGTGAAGCAGGGTGGAACTTACTCCACACCCTGCCCTGGCACACCACACGGCAAAGTTCAGCTTCTGATTCCAGTATGAGAGGCTCGGAGCAGCCATCAAAGTATGAGCTTGCTTCGCATCCTTGATGGTGATGGGGTGGTTGGTCAGCAGTCGTGGGTTGACGGAGAAGCTGGTGCGGGATCGTCCATCCACTGTGATGGAGAACGGTGTTAGCACTGGTATATCATCCAGTAGACCTCTCACGCCAGTCAACGGTGTACCAAGGAGGGGCGGTTGCGTCTGAATGACTGTCGTGAGGTTCCTGGGAAGGCAATCTATACTGGTGTTCTTAAAGCTACCGTACATGCAGCACACTATCTGCAGTTGTCTCGACTCCAGAGACCAGTGAGGCGACCTCGCCATAACATCTCGTTTTTCAACTCCTCCTATCAACCCGCCCGCTGTAGCCTTTGATGTATTGCTGTCGTACTTTAGGTTTCTCTGTGCGGTACATGGCTTGGACCTTCAATATATGGTGGTACTCTTCATCGGTGACCTGGCCATCCTCGAGAGCTTTGCTGACAGACTCGTCGATAGTCCGTATCATGCTCTGTGCCAGTGCCACGTACTTAGCATGCTTCTCCAGCCTCCTTGTGATCTGCCGCTGCCCCACCCCCAAGCCGGTGGCCAAGACAGGGGCGGCTAGTGTCACGCCACCCAGCGGGGTGGCGACATTTGTCCCCACCCCTGTAACAGAGTGGCCACAGCTGCCACCCCAGCACTGGCTCCAATCACACATGCAGCAGTGGTTGTACGCGCGAGGACGTTGTAGGCTGTGTTATATCGCCTGTGTGTTCTGCTGTACTTGTCTGCCTCATGGCCGAGATTCTGTCTGATGGTATCTATCTGCTGGAGTCGCCAGCCATGGATGGTACCGCCCTCGCCAGCCATCAGGGAGGGGTATATTTCTGGTTGCTTCCGCCACTCTGATTTTGCCATAATATACCTGGAGATTAAACCTGCATCACCTGCAGAAACTGCTCATGAGTCCTAGAAGGGTACATTTTGGAGAGCCTGGTGAACTGTGCCAGCTTGCTGGTTTCGAGACAGACGTCTCCTGGACAGAGGTCATCCAGCACTATGTCGGGTGCCAGTAGCTTTCTGAGACGTGACATCTGGACATTCACCTTATCACCAAGATAGTAGGTCCGCCGCTTGATGGCTTTCTTGGTCTTACACTCTCCACCATCTCCTCTTTCCACTGTATGACATCTGGCTCATCCCCGTCTGTGAAAACATCTGGCTCATCATCATCTGTCAAGACTCCTGCATTCTGCTTACTCTCCTTCAGGAGGGCCTACCAATATCGGAAATTTTCACTGTTCCTTCACCTCCTTTCAAGGCTCGCGTTCTGTTGATACCAGTTCTCCCGCTGTAGTTACTCTCCTTCTTGTTGCAGTGCGAGCCTCTGTTCATTTAAGACCTTTATCTGTGCAAGGGTCATGAAGGGCGGACGTCTTTCTTCTTCATCTCGGCCAAGGTCAGATAATGCTGGTATGATATCATGTTGTCGTCAGGTCAATGAGTAATAAGAGTGTAAACTCTAAATGGGTGTCTGATATCCCATCCGTGCTGGCATATATGTTAATGGAGGGGCTGTCAAATAGGTGATTTACAGGTGTGAACAGGCTAGGACTGATAGCTTTCCATAGGTTGCTGTTTGCACCTGGGAGAAACCCTATCACGTCCTGGCCAACATCTACTAGTGATCTGCTGTGTGCACTGCCCGGAGGTTGATGTAGCACATCGGCGTGTATGTATGGTGTGCCCCGCTGGGGCCCTCGAAGAGGACCCATTCTACACGGTACTGTACCACCCGTCTCCCCTCTGGAGAGGGTGAGATTACGTTCTCACCACTGCAGAGCAGCAGTCGGACAATTGACATCGTTATCTCTCCTGTTCAAACCCCTTCTATAGCGTGCTATGGAGCCCATATTTGCTCACTCGACTGGTCTTGCTGACCTGGCAGATGTGTACGCAGTTGATGTTGCCAAGGTAGAAGAGAGCGATAGCAAGTCATTCGCCCTACAGCACGAAGCAAGCTCAAAGGCATTCTCCCTCCACCGCATTGGAGGTGATGGGGTGGAGCTGCTCACAGACCTCAAGGATGTGACGAAGGAGCGCCTGGGTCGCAACATAGATGGCCACAAGATCGTGTTTCGGTACGATTTCCCGAAGAGGAAGTGCATCCTCGAGCCGTTGATTGAGCTCTTGGATACAGAGGTGGCAGACATCAACACCCTAAATAACGACCTCGGCTTTCATCTGCTCAAACGCTATTCGAGTGGTGCCCCACCGATGGACCATGATGGCCTGCTATTGATCCTGGCAAAAAACCTGCATTTCATATTTGAGAAGAATGATGTGTGGTACCACGCTGGACCTGGGGGTGACTGGCAAACATGGTTGGCCCTCTATAGGCCTCCCGCCGTCATTGACATAGTGGCTACTCCCCTCTCCACTGTTGTGAAAAAGGATGGGACAGTTCGAAAGCTCCCCAATCGGGGATCATCCTTCCTCACCTACATTGGTAAAGGTGTCTCCCTGACGGGCATGGGTCACCGGATCGGGGTTACAGGTGGAAAGCTCCTGCTGCGTCATCCATTCGATGGACCAGACGAAGTTGTTAACCTCCAGGAGGGCACCCTATGGGTAGATGGTGTGTCACTCCAAAGTCAAGGGTGCTTCAGCGAGTCGAACTCACTAGCCTGCAAATGACTCATATAGTCCTAGAGCTATGTTTCTTAGCCAGTGGCAAAGTCAAGCAGCTAGCCCCTGCCCCTGAGGGGATGAAGATCACTATTGATCCGGTGGAACAGGGCTCGATCCGGCACAGATATTTCTCGAGGGGTTCACTCTGTTCGATTTAACTCTTCATATACAGCAATGATTCTCATCATACTGCTCGTGCTGGCGTTTACAGCAGTGGCACAGGGCGCTGAGTCTGCCATGATAGTGGATGCCAAGTGGGCCCATTTCCGGGATGACCCCCAGTACAATGCTTGGGTCAACCCCTTGTGGAGAAACATTTACGACTGCTTTCACCCTCGTGAAGAGATCAAGTCTGTCTGCCACTTCTATGGGGTGGAGAGGGTAGGCCGTGGTTGTCTGCTGGAGACCCCTGCTCAGCACCAGCTTCTCTGCGTAACATGTGAACATGCCAGAGTCTGTCATGGTTCACATGCTAATCACTTTAGCCTCCTCCCAGGTGAGCGTTGTCAAGGTAGATGGAAGCCCCTATGGGTGGTCCCATCATGCCGATGCGACGCTGGCAGAGACTACGTGTTTGTCTGAGCCTACACAGAATAGGGAGAGAGAGAGAGAGAGAGAGAGAGAGAGAGGCCGACCCTGTGGTTGATGGCGATCAGTGGTGTATATCACTGTGGAGGCGTGTCTCTAAATGGGCGTTCAGCACCTGGTAGTAGTAGTGTTGGGATGATCCTACCTCCCTGGCAGCCGTTCGGCGATCTGTGGTGGCCCCCACAACCTGTGCCCCAGGGAATGAGATGGCGGTGGGGGTTCATTTGTCTAAATGGAAAACCAGTTGAGGGAGGTGGGGGCTCATTTGTCTAAATGGAAATCCAGTTGAGGAAGGTTGTATCATTTTGACACCGACACTTCTACTACACTCTACATGGGTTATGTGTACGCCTCTGTTTCTCGACTCATACTCGATCCAACGAGTAGCCACTGAACTGGATGGTTGGGGCGGATAGAAGGCTTTCTCATACGCAGACTGTGGCGCCTCAACCTTCTCGCCAGGACACACGATTTTTGTTTTGCAGTACAGTGATCAGCGTGGCGTTGAAGATTGCATGCCCGTGTACACCTCTGCTTACAGTGACTGCAGACTAGTGTATGTGCCAGCTTGGGGATGTTCTTGATGTAGAACGCGTGGTGGTCCCACACTCCGATGGTCATGGTGTCACGGTAGTGAGCCGCTTGCCTGGTCATGTGCCAGGTGCCCTCTTCGGTTGGTTCATACACGCGAATCCGGGTCTTGGCGAAGAACTCTACCTTGTCCAGCTGATCCAGAGATGTCTTGTGGACATCAGATACTGTCTTGCCATAGAACTATGTGGCAAGCTCTCGTGCTGAAGCTGTACTTCTATCAACTCTCACCCCTCGGTGGACTGCTAGACATCTCCAGAGACACATGTTGTCCCTGTGGATGTCAAGGGCAGTCATACTCTTCTTCTGTCGTAGCCAGTCTTGGAAGGGACCTGTCCCAAGCAGAGGTTGGCGGTCGATGACAGCCCTGACCTCAACATTGATTGATCGAACGAAAGCCCACTTGTTGTTGGGTCGATCGATATTGTCTGTGTCGAGGCGGGCTTGCTCTCTTGCTGCCATACAGTCCTGAGCTACTCCTATCGTGTTCAGCCACGAGCTCCCTGGAGCATTCTTGTGGAAGAGCATCACCCTACCGTCTTCGATGTGACTGATGCGATAGGTATGGGTGTAGCGGAGGTAGAAGGCGTTCTGGACAGTCTGCTGGATCTTTTGCATGATCTGGCCTGTGAGGTCTCCTTCTAGACCTCTGAAGAATGTCCAGCGTACTGACCGGCGTCCTCTATCCTCTGTCTCCCTTTCGCCGAGACGCTGGTCGAGAATGTGTTCGCCTTCTCGCCTCATGCTTCGGGCTAAGGGGTCAGACCTCGGCCCCCTTATGCTCCGGGCTGGGCTCAGACCTTGGCATTGCATAACGATCCTGCGTTTGAGAGTTAAGCGCTCCAGTGGATGGGCCTCCATCCTCCTCGCTACAGTCTTGGCTCACAAGCTAGCAGTCACCTCCTCGTCCAACTGACGACGCTCACGTATCCGCTGTGCTTTCTTGTGGGGATTCCAAGGATCCTCTTTGGTAAGTGTTGGAAACCTTTCCGTATTCATTGCTCGGGAGAGTCGCTTCTGCCACTCCTCGGCACAGACCTGTCCGATCACCTGGCGCAGGTCGACTTTCTTGGCCTTAGAGTAGACTCTAAAGCCGAATTGCTTTGCAATAGCGCGAAGCTGTGCAACAGTACTCATGGTGTATATCCCTGTGGATGCCTGCATAGGGTGCGCGGGCCCCCTGCGTTGGAGAGCTAAGCGCTCCAGTGAATGGGCCTCCATCCGCTTCGCTACAGCCTTGGCTCGCAAGCTAGCAGTCATCTCCTCGTCCAACTGACTAAACTCACGTATCCACTGCGCTTTCTTGTGGGGATTCCAAGGATCCTCGGTAAGTGCTCGAAATCTTCCCATATTCATTGCTCGGGAGAGTCGCTTCTGCCACTCCTCAGCACGGATCTGGCCGATCATCTGGAACAAGTCGGCTTTCTTGGCCTTAGAGCAGCCTCTAATAAATGAATGAATGAATGAATGAATGAATGAATGAATGAATGCATGAATGAATGAATGAATGAATGAATGAATGAATGAATGAATGAATGCATGTATGAATGAATGATGAATGAATGAATGAATGAATGAATGAATGAATGAATGAATGAATGAATGAATGAACGAATGAATGAATGAATGAATGAATGGATAGATGGATGAATGAATGAATGAATGAATGGATGAATGAATTAATGAATGGATGAATGCTTAATTTGCAATTGAGGGATGGGTGTTGTTGGGGAGTGGCGCGCGTCGATACATGTTAGTCTGTCAGAGTGTTGATGCAAAGATTTATTTCTGATTACTGAGTTCATATAACCAACATGCGAAACATTAAAAAGGGTGGAGCTGTCATTCCTGAACAGGCAACTTATCCTTCTCCGGTGTCCATACACTTTTGGTTGCCATGTTGATAGACAAGATGGATCCGTGGGTAAAGTCACATGCTTATAATGGGCATTATCATTGTCCAATTGCAATTTAATGGCAAACAACGTCCGAGCATCAGAAAGAAATAATGACCATGTCCATTAATGTACGATAACTGGCGATAGACAGGCGATACGATAAAATCGTTGTTTTCACGTCCTGTCGGTGTTGGTTTTGGAAGCAGACCAAGGCGAAGCCACGCCGATGCGACGAGATCGCGTTTGTTTTACGACGCATCGACTTGGTGTGCGGTGCCCTTTAGTTTCCGTAGCGGCATCTGCAAAGTAGATAGCACACTGCAGCAACATGACGGTGACACTACGCGATGTTGCAAATCACTGTTTCAAAATCGCTGTTCCCTTGCCACAGCGTGTGGCGAACCCGACGGCCACGCGACCAGAAAGCGACTGGTCACCTCTCGTTGCCACTCGCTTGTGAATGAACATGTTTAAAATTGTCCTTGTTGTTCTCGATTCGGCGGCGACTGGAAACCGGAGTAACCAATGACAAGGGCATCTCCATGTGATTTTGCAAGCCCACACCAAGACATGGATTCTAAGAAAAGACTTTAAAAAAAAGAGAATGAATAGTTGCCTACGTCACTAGGTTTAACAATGTGACAGTGAGACTAGGCGATTATGAAGCGATAGCGAGCAATCGGCGTTGCGTCGCAGTTGTCTTGTGCCGCCTCAATGCGCTATCAGGTTAAGAGTTCACGGGGCAATGTGGGTGGTACCGAAAGCCTGTTTATTGAACTCAGTATGGTGAACTTCCCTCGCAGGCTCTACTTAACCCTTAAATGGCCAAATCTTGCAAAGAGAATTAAAATTATCCCATAGAACGTGCCCATTTGCAGACAAAGAGAAGACTATTTTAGAGAATTAACCTCTAGAATGACTGACTCTTTTATCGAGTAAGTCATTTCAGTGATTAATTTTCAAAACTAGTCTTCTATTGGTCTACAAATGGATATTTCTCAAGACCACATCACATGTTGTTTATTTGGCCAGCTTAAGAATCAACACGCTACACGCCACCTTTCATCTGGGCTATTCTCCTTGGTTTAAACAGAATTTAGTTTGAACGGGAGCGCGATAAGACAATCCTTATGTGTACGTGTTCCTGTCTAGTGGAAACTGAGATATATGTGGAAGTAGATTTTCTTTGAAATCGAAGATATCGATCAGACACCATGATCTGGACCTCCTTATAAATCCGCATCTCTTAATCGCCCCTGTGTCAACAGCGCCTCAAAGCGCTCAAATGGAAGCGCGAATCAATTAACAATTTTAATGGTTGTGATTTTTAGAAAATTTTAATTTTCGCATGTTAAGAAGACATTTGTTTTTGTAAATTTACAAAAAAATTGCTTTTATGGGCCTGCAAATGGATATTCTCTAGACCATTGTAGCCACGGACCATCAAATCCCAAATCGGTAATGATAAAGCAAATTCAAATTCTCTCATAACCAGCGTCCATTTGCATGCTAGGGAAGGAGTATTTTTGAGTTTATGAGATATTCATGAATCAATAATTTGATTTGATCCAGATTCAGGTTATTTTGCCCAGATCAGGGACAACCAATGACAATCTTCTTGTACATTAAGTTCGTTTGTTGTGTAAAAATCTGAGCCAAATCGGATGAATAGTTTCGATTGACAGACCGATAAATGACGAAGGTCCGTAATGAAAGTGTAGGAATTCTATGTCCTGGATGAATTGACAAGTTACTAAATATGTTGTTGAATATTTTGAAATAAATTTGCCAGGGAAATTTAGAAAATTAGATGCTGAGAATTTATGTTTCAAAGTTTCAATTCAATTGTAATATGCATAGCAAGTGCGCGGGGTGGGGTGGGGTTGGGAGGGCTGGAGTGTGGGTGGGGGGGGGGGGGGGTGGAGGGGGGGGGGGTGGTGGTGTGGGCGGGGGGTTTGGGGTGGGATGGGGGTGGGGTGTGTGACTAGAAATGACTGAAGCACGCGCACATCTGAATGCAATGCCCTCTTGTCACTTAAGAGATCAGCAGCAATAATAAGTAGTCGTCAAGCTGCAGTAAAATGTAGACAGATTCCATTAACTTACCCTGCTGTCATACAATCTAATTTTTATTAAAAGAGAAATGTTATTAAAAAAGCAATTCGTCAACAATGACTATCACAGTTGTCTTCTTTAACTCTTTACTCGTTAAATTATCGAGCCAGGCATTTCATGTGTAAATCTTCAAAGATAGTATTCTCTTGGCCTGCGGATGGATATTCCTCAGGCCTACTACAGATGCCGGTTTTGGTCGACTTCGTCATGAAAGGGTTAGACAAGATGAGCAAATGAGAGGGCTACCGATGTCTACTCTGAAATGGAGATGGACTAATTGGGATTTTAAAAGCTATAATTACAGTTAATTACAGGATTTACATTTAGCCAGACAGCATAATTTCCAACGATAAGCTATACAAGATGGGTAATACGGCGCCGCTGTCTGTAAAAGTCGCCCAGCAAAGACGGTCCATGTTTGGCCATGTGCTAAGGATGCCAGAAGACACACCAGCACAGAGAGTCTTAGAATTCGCCCTACTCGGAGTTAGCAATAACAGAGCCAGGAGCGGACGTCATTGCTTAAATCTGCTAAGCGTGCTGCGAGGTAACCTCAAGAAAGAAGGATTAGGTACATTCAAGTCAAGAATGGGCCTGAGGAAGCGAAGGATTTTGGCTGAGGACAAGACACAGTTGGCAAAAGTGAAGAAGGACTGATTGATTGCAGCTGTATGATGTTTCTACTACTACAGCCGCAGAATACAGTAATCATACGTACATACAGGATATACATTATCGATTATTTCATTGAACAAGAAGCTAGAATTATTATCCACGTCCAGTGTTTGTCCTAGCCATTAAACTCGGATATAATGACGCAGGTTTAGGTCTAATTTCATTTATTCATCTAGCAGCTGAGATTTGTTAAGATGCTCATCAATGGACATTTCCGATTATAGCTATTCCCCGCCCATCTCTAGCTAAGCTCCACCCACACCTCGCTCGTGTTCGGATCGATCGATCTCTGAACACCCTGAGTAACAATTTCCAAAAAAACTACGCAGGTAAGCTGTTGGATATTTTGAAACTAATTTGACTGGGTGCTGTTGCTGCCTAAGGCAGCAACAGCGCCCAGTCAGATTAGTTTCAAAATATTCTACAGCATGTTTATTAAATAGCAAAGAATTACGAAGACATACAATTCATACAACGTGTCGGACTGTTTGAGATTTGATGACGGCCTCTATGGAACCCTTTGTGACGTAATGATTGTGACGTCATCATACACGCGCTGAGCTGGTTATGACGTCATACGAGGTCAGATGATGGATGGATACTCTGGAAAGGTGAATTGACTGAGCACCCTTTTTTACTTTGGTTTGAACAGGATGTTGCTGCAAGGTGTTGCTGCTTACAGTACCGTTATCTTCAACGTGAACATTAATATTACTTAGACCAGTCCATAAACGATAGCTACTCTTGAATTGTTTCCTCCAGGAAAGATTTGTGGCGCGTTGAAATGTGATACGGTGGCGCTCCGTAGCGGTATCTTTTACTCAGTTGCCAAGACTCAATGCCAGAAATGTTATTACACATGTTTACTAATTTGGACTGACCAGAAACGGAAACGGAAACATTTATATGTCTGGAGGGTACATAATTATGCCATTGTATCATTGACATTTTTACGCAGCGTCGTCTTCACTGGTATGCTGGGGTTGCAGAGGTGTGTAAAAAGATGTAATTTAGAAAACTAATTGTTAGCCTGATCATTAAACACCTGGACTCAGAAAACGGTATAGAGACGATATTGATACGTTATACTAGAATTCCGCAACATAGCTATTGCGTTGCTCATACATTTTGTTGTTCAGAATTGATTTATTTCAAACTTATTTAACAACAATGGCCTCCAGCCAAAGCACTTTCAAAATGCTCAGCAGTTCTCCCTCCTGATATTATCACCTTATATTTTGAAGTCTTGTCTATGGAGTGAATTAAGCTGAACTCTCACGGCCGGACACAAACTGCTGTATTTCATATTGATTTCCTTCGTAGAGTTAGGTCAGATAGCTGGAGATAAAACAGCTGAAAGTACGACGATAACGCAGGTTACTGGGCTGGAAATGGGCCAATACCGGGGCTTTTTGGCACGGTATTGGGTTAATACCATCCCAGTAACGCCCGTTGTTGCTAAAATATATGAGTATGCTAGTACGATGCCAATGAACAAAATGAGCAAGGGTGCAAAGCGAATGACATGATAAATAGTGATCTGTTATAAACAGTTCTTGACATGAAAAGCTGCCGCATTTAGAAACATATCACGGAAATAATTCTTCGATCTTCGCTAACCTCTGCAGACGGTTATTGCGTAACGAGGTCTTAAAAGTACAACACGTTTCAATGGAATCCATAAATCGAGAATGAGACGGATACGAGAGCAATCTTTACTTAATTTTTTGATAAGCGTGTAAATTCTGGACAGCTTAGCGATTAAGATATCGAGACATATGAGACTGTACAGATGATCAACAACGTACCTGATCGACAACTTCGATTTCAAAGTGGCTGCCATGATAGACTATTTACATACATATCATAGTTCATGACATCACAATTACCCCATGTTAATAGGAGGCATCATAGAGCATAACCCGGCTGAACTTTGAAGTTGATCACGCTATGCAAGCTTGCAGTACTGAGGTCAAGAGATTCTCTTAAGACCGCTTATGGTACTGAGCGCAAGAGATGCCCAGAGCCGGGGTGGGGTGTGCGGCTATGTTTGAAGGGGAGGGGGGAGGGGGGTGAAAGAGAGGAAGGGGCTAAAGAGGCTACAGCCCCGGGGTCCCGAAAAGTAAGGGACCCCAAAAATTAAAAATAATTATCGCACTACGATCTCAATTTTACAGTCATAATAGACGCAAGCTGTTGAGTATTTTTGCAATTTGACTGGAAGCTGGTGCTGCCCTAGTTTCACAATATTTAGGAGCACTTTGACACATTTTGAAGAAATCAGAACTTCTTTAGCTTACTTTAGACGTTGGTAGGAGTCTGAGATCGACTGCTCAAGACTAGACCTGATGACTAGAAGATTCAGATTCGGGAGAAAGGGGTTTCTCTCTATACATATTATTAACTTCTTATTCAAGAACTAACATGCCTGCTAAGAACAATCACGAATATAAATTTAGTAAACTTGTAAAACAACTTGATAACTTAAGGAAATATATTGATAGACATTCACAGACTAGCTTCTATAATTGACTAAATTAATACTGACAATATATCCATCCATCATCTGATCTCGTATGACGTCATAATCAGCTCAGCACGTGTATGATGACGTCATAATCATTACGCCACAAAGGGTTCCATCTAGACTGTCATCAAATCTCAAATTGTTCGACACGTATGAATTGTATGTCTTTGTAATTCTTTGCTATTTAATGAACCTGCTGTTGAATATTTTGAAACTAATTTGACTTGGAGCTGTTGCTGCCTTAGGCAGCAACAACACCCAGTCAAATTAGTTTCAAAATATCCAACAGCTTACGTGTGTAGTTTTTTGGAAATTGATAGTCAGGGTGTTCAGAGATCTATCGATCCCAACACGAGCGAGGTGTGGGTGGAACCTAGCTAAAGATTGGCGGGGCATAGCTAATAGCGAAAAGGTCCATTACAAGCAGAATCTGATAAGCTGTTTCTACAATATTGATAGATTTGGTCCGATTCGAATACAGTTAAAAAAAATCTGTATCACGGCCAAAGACGTTAAATCATCTTCTACTGGAACACACTTCATGTGCTGAGATTTGACCCAAATCGGGACAGGTATTTCCGAGATTCGGCTCAAGGCAGGCAGGCAGGCAGGCAGACAGGCAGGCGGGCAGGCAGGCAGGCAGGCAGGCAGGCAGGCAGGCAGGCAGGCAGGCAGGCATGCAGACAGGCAGGCAGGCAGGCAGGCAGGCAGGCAGGCAGGCAGGCAGGCAGGCAGGCAGGCAGACAGGCAGGCAGGCAGGCATGTAAACAGACAGACAGACATGCAGACATACAGGTAGGCAGGCAGACAGGCAGGCATGCATGCAGGCAGGCAGGCAGGCAGGCAGGCAGGCAGGCAGGCAGGCAGGCAGGCAGGCAGGCAGGCAGACAGACAAACATACAGACAGACAGACAGACAGACAGACAGACAGACAGACAGACAGACAGACAGACAGGCAGGCAGGCAGGCAGGCAGGCAGGCAGGCAGGCAGGCAGGCAGGCAGGCAGGCAGGCAGGCAGGCAGGCAGGCAGGCAGGCAGGCAGGCAGGCAGGCATGTAAACAGATAGACAGAAATGCAGACAGACAGACATACAGGCAGGCAGGCAGGCAGGCAGCAGGTGTGGGTGTGTGCGCGCATGCGGGCAGACAGACAGACATGCAGGCATGCGTGCAGGCATGCAGGCATGCATGCAGGCAGGCATACAGGGAGGCAGGCAGGCAGGCAGGCAGGCAGGCAGGCAGGCAGGCAGGCAGGCATGCAGACAGGCAGCCAGGCAGGCAGGCAGCCAGGCAGGCAGACAGACATACAGACAGACAGACAAGTAGGCAGGCAGGTAGCCAGGCAGGCAGGCAAGCAGGCATGCAGGCAGGCAAGCAGTCAGACAGGCAAGCAAACAGGCTGCCGGTCAGCCAGCTATAGCAAGCCAGTCAGCCAGTCAACCGCTCAACCAGTCAGCCAGCTAGCCAGTTAGCCAGCTAGCCAGCCAGCCAGCCAGCCAGTCAGCCAGCCAGCCAACCAGCCAGCCAGCTAGCGAGTCAGCCAGCCAGCCAGCCAGCCAGGAGAGAGATGGTCTTGCACAATGGCTATTGCACTGGTCTTTCTGGGCCGAAGGAATGAATGTGTTTTGAGATTCCCCATTGGAATGACCGACCCGATAACCGGTCCGGATATTCCGGTGGTGAATATTAGGGGAGCATTCTCTTGGCCTGCAGATGGACATTTTCTTTAAGAAAACTGAATTTGGTCTAGCCTCATCCCATCTCTTAATGGCCAATGTATATTAGTATCTTCAATTTCATGCAAGTTCGAAATATGCAAACACATGCATTAATAAGTTGTTAACCGGATTTCAAAGTGATTATGTTTTTTATTGCCACATTGTCATTATACGTTCTAATGTCCAATCATAAATGCATTAATTACACCTTTATGTAAATGAACCTGTAAACTTCGCGCAATTTATATATTTACATTGATGTTTATATTATATATTATTTACAATGATTATATAGTGCGGGCGTGCGATCGAGTGAGCGTGCGTGCGTGCGTGCGTGTTCGTGCGTGCGTGCGTGCGTGCGTGCGTGCGTGCGTGCGTGCGTGCGTGCGTGCGTGCGTGCGTGCGTGCGTGCGTGTGTGCGTGCGTTAAACGGTAGTGATGGTAACGTTTTTAATTTCAACCATTGATTCTCGATAAATCGTCATTTTAATGCAAAACATTCAACTGTTATGTTTTTGTGAGTTATTCAGTGGCAACATCCTGAAATATATAAATCGGCATACACTGTAAATAACTTATTGTTCACTTGGCTGTGTGGGTGAAAGCGATACATAAAGGATTCCAAATAAACTATGATTACGTAGCAAATCTACAAAAGCGTTCGCGAGTTTCTTTACAACTTAGCATTAGTGAATGTTTTTACTGTTATTAAGAAGACACTAAGCAATAGCTTGTTATTAAACCTGCTTTTAACTCTCTCACTGCTGCAAGACACCAGCCAATAATTTCAACGAACACAAGCTCTTGACTCGCTGAATATTTTGAAAACAATTTGACTGAAAGGTATAAAACGATCATAATGTAAGCTGTTGCGTATTTTAAAACTAATTCGACAGGACCCTGCTGCTGCTATAGGCAGCAACAACTCAAAGTCATATTAGTTTCAAAATACTCAACAGAATATTGATAAAATCGTCAAGGATTTTCGTATTTTGGCCCATCCAGTTCAAAGGGTTAAGACCGCCATTCCTAAAAAAGCGGTCATCGGATCTCTATGACACTTCAGAACTGTGTTCTGGGTCATGTATTCATGCAATCAGCATCATTCATCATTCATCAGTCGGTTGAACTTTGTCTATTTTTCACGGTTTTTAACTAAGTGTATTTTTCATGATTTTGGTTAATGCTTATGATTTGCCTTATTATTAAGCAATCGTTCAACGGATGCAACCTTACAGAAATGTTCAATGGCATATGCACCATCATTTGTTTGACTCCTACGTACACTTCCTATTTTCATGGTTTTGGGCTCGGAATACTTTTCACGTTTTGTTGGTTAGTGTTGTTAAAACGTCAAGTATTATACAAAATTCCCATATCAGATTTTTTCAGAGACATTATTAAAATGCTCTCTGCCATGTAGGGATGCAAACTAGTTTGAATTTTGGGAGCGTTTACTTTTTTTCTCATGGTGTTTGATTTGGATTATTTCAATGTCTTGCTTGGGTGACGTTGTTAATTGACCGTATTATGGATTAATGGCTGTTTGGTTTCGAGAAAACATGACTAATGTATACTATGTCATGCGCACTGTATAATTAGTAGTTTAATTTTTAATTATGTATATTTCTTCACGGTTTTGGATAATGGCAATGCTCAGTTCTATGCAATTGTTAATGTGAACCATTTACCTATCTGTTCATCTTATCTATAGATTTCTAGTATATGCACTGCAGCTATGCACAGGAGCGGCTCGCCTGTATGGTTCAGCCTTGATGCTATATCACTATGGCTTTCTTATCCTGCAATTCCATGGGCTTTTGTTCTCACAAGTCCTTTGTCTCTTCAACATCATCGTATCCGATTGTCTATCATAATCCATGTGATTACGACTTTAGTCGTAGCCTGTCGTATTTTCGTATTTTCTTTGTTACACTCAGACCGTGACAACGATTATTTGAGGATTATTTGTACATTGACAATGGCGGCAGCAATACATTATTATTATTATTATTATTATTATTATTATTATTATTATTATTATTATTATTATACCATCTCCGCCGTGCTGCCGACAAGGGCTACGACAGTGGGACCGCTTACATAATAATGATAACAACATTTGTATATTACACATAAATAAACACACATATTATAGTTATGTTTATGTGCATATGTGCATAGAAATCGATAGTCTGAGGTAAACCGGTGACTGGAAACTACCTAGTGCTAACTTCGGTCTACCAACAACAACTTTTGTGAAGAACGGTACCATGACAGAATCTTTAGATTAGATAACATCCTCATCACATTCAAGACAGTGTAATAATAACTATCATGTCAACTATGTGAGGAATCTGTACCTGTGTAGAGCACCACTGGCCCGTATAATGGGCCTATCTCCTCGTTTTACGTTCGTTCCATCTTTCGTGCTAAAGCGAGGAGAGGGTTCCTGGGCCACCCGGAAGGGGGCGGGGAATGTGGATGGGGTGGGTGGGTGGGTTGGTGGGGGGCGCATGGCGAGCCCGTCTCCTCGTCTCTTTTCATCATTTTCGTACCAGAGACGAGGAGGAGGTCCTTTTCTAGCATCAAGAGGGTAGGAGTGGGGCAATGGGGGCTGGTGGTGACGACGCCAGTGCTATAGTAACCTGATCTATCCAAGATGGCCCTATCATCCTATTGTACACAGATAAACATGTCATAGGCGTCCGCTCATGGAACACCTAACGAACACTATAGACAAGATAACTTTTAAATACAGTTACTCTTTTAAGAAATACCTTACTAGGGCCATGATGCTGTCGTCCTTGGAGACATGTGGTGCTCCGGCCACCTGTCTTGGATGACTACCGCACCATGGCCTGGGATGATAGATGACCGCCAGGTTGGTTCCCTCTAAAATGTGCAAGATGTTATGTTCACAACTCAGAGATTAACAAATTCGAACTGAATATGCGACAAGTAATCGTATGTGGCAATTTGCCATCATACATGTATATACCGACCACATACCAATACTTATTTTAACCATTTCACGACGAAGCCGGCCAAAACCGGCCTCTGTAGTGGTCTTGAACAATGCCCATTTCTAGGCCGTGAGGGAACTATTTCTGAGAATTTACCACTGGAAGAACTGGCTCGATAACCGTTCCAGTTGTTCCAGCGGTGGGCTTTCGGAGGTGGTCTTCTCTTGACCTGCTAATGGCCTTTCAATATGTAAATATTCTAATTTCAAAATTGGGTTAAACCAATGTATGCTTAGCAAAGGCGCTTACCTGTCTTTTAGAGCATCAATTGATGTATAAGAGATGTTACCGCTATTGAATATTAATATGACTATTCACCTCTCTTCTATAATTAGAATCACGAAGGCCCATGCAGAAAATCCTTTAATTCTTTGAATATCCAGAATCCCGGTTTCATGAAAACCATACTGTTGACATATTATATATTTCGAAACTAATTTGCTGGAACTTGATGCTGCCATCGGCAGCAATGGCTTTCCGTCCGTTTGGCTTCGTTTTGTCCCGCAGAAACCTACAGTTCGGATCGGAGGTGCCTTGACGCGCTTCCATGACAAAACAATGCTATGTTTGGATTGGAAGACATTTTTGTGACAGTGTTGGGCAGCAATGTCTCCTAGTCCAACTCGGTTCATGATATTTGCATACGTTTTATTTTGTTATGTAGACATTCTAAATTGTTTCTGTGCTGCACTGTAGTAAATAATAGTTTATAATAATAATCATTATCCAGCAATTAACTACAGGGTAATTCACGATGCCTCTATGCTATAAGGCTACACGTTATTATTATGTAACGTCCCAAATGCTATTCTTGTGTTACTGAAACTGTTAATGTTTCAATCATATCTCTTGTTTCTGTATTCAATCTTTCCTATAAACTATCCTTATTGCTCCTACTCTGCCAATTTCTCCTACTTTCCTAATCTCTACCATCCTCATACTGATACTACCGGAACTCCTTGTGCTGTTCATCTATTCGTATTTGTCCCAATATGCCGCATATATATTTTATCTTTTTTGTCCTACCTTATCGACCATGGGTAATGATTTAGCTAGTCATCGTGCGGCAATTGGGATGTTTGATCTTTGTTTTTTCAAGGTCATCGGTCAATGTGGCTTCAAAGCCCGTACCCATAATACGTTACATTGTTTCCGAGCCGCGTATTATGCTATCAAACTAATGCCAATTCCTATTTATTGGCAGAATATTGTGTCCATCTTACTAACATTTTCCATATTCCTTCTTTTAGCTGGAGATGTAGAATTAAATCCAGGTCCTGCAACCAACACCAATGATCTTTCTATTGTACACTTAAATGTTTGTGGCCTAAAAGACAAACTCCATCTTGTTGAGGCTAACCTTTCCAATTTTAGTATCATTGCTATTACTGAGAGCCATTTCACACCAACTATTAACAATAATATTGTTAAGCTTCCAGGCTTCCAGGAACCTTATCGCATAAATCGTCAGCAAGCGTGGGTCGGTGTATGCATTTATTATATAGCTAACAACACAGCCGCTACCCGTCGCACTGAGTACGAATGCGCTGACGTCGAAATGATATGGTTAGAGGTCCACGATCGTCCAGAAGTCCTCATATGTGTTATTTATCGGCCACCTACTAGACATATTGACAAATGGCAAGTCA
This sequence comes from Chaetoderma sp. LZ-2023a, assembly GCA_034401795.1. Classification (NCBI taxonomy): domain Eukaryota; kingdom Metazoa; phylum Mollusca; class Caudofoveata; order Chaetodermatida; family Chaetodermatidae; genus Chaetoderma; species Chaetoderma sp. LZ-2023a. The sequence goes on from CM067359.1 coordinate 65,601,168, forward strand.
TATCAGAAAATACAGACCACGTCCAGGATCTTAACCCGAACAAAACTTTAATCCTACTTGAGGACCTAAACGAATACCTTTTTACCCCGACCAAACATCACCTACGTGATATAATCACTATATCTGGGTTCCATCAGCTAATAAATGAAGTAACTAGGCCTGTATCAAATACATTACTAGATCCAATAATAATTAATAATAGACGAATTGTAAAAGATAGCGCTGTCATGTCACCTTTCTGTAGCGATCACACCCCAGTTTATCTAGTCCTAACATCTGCAATACCCAAATATAAATCATACAAGCGGCAGATTTGGGACTATGGAAAAGTGGACTGGTATAAAATTAGGGATGTCTTGGCCAACGCATCCTGGAATATTCTACTCAATGAAACTGATGTTGACATATGGTGTCATACTATTACCACAGATATTATTCGTACAGCCAATGCATGTATACCCAACAAAACTGTAACCATAAACCCAAATGATAAACCGTGGATGTCAAATAAGATTAAGCACGAAATGAGGATCATAGAAAAACTTTTTAAGAAGTCAAGAAAAACAAACCAAGAACACGACATAATAGAATTCAAGCAGCATAGGAATCTTGTAAACACTTTAGTTAGGACGGCCAAACAGGAACTTAGAGACAAGACGGCTGAGAAAAGAAAAAATGGCCGTACAAGTTCCAAAGAATGGTGGAAATTGAGCAAATCATTCCTACCTGACACTAATTCAAACTTCAATGAATGCCTTCCCTCAAGCGTCAGGATGGCTCGTTCGCCTATGATCTTCCTGAGAAGGCTGATCTTCATAACAATTATTTTGCCAGTATTGCTACAATAGACGACTCCCAAGCCCAGTTACCCGCCTTGCAAGTATATATAGAAACGTCCCTAAACACTATAATTCTAACGACAACTGATATTCTAGATGTACTATCCAACCTGGACACGTCGAGGGCAATTGGTCCTGACCAGATAAGTCCAAAATTACGCGTAGTGGCTATACAGGTTCTGGCCCCAATTTTGGCGCAATATTTTAACCCTTCTCTTGGAAATTCTCATTTCCCAACTTCTTGGCAAGTGGCTAATGTAACGCCAATCTTTAAAAAGGGCGACACGAACTTGTGTTCAAATTATCGACTGATATCACTACTGAGTTGTTTAACTAAGGTCATGGAAATGACGGTTTTTAAATACGTTTACAATTTTATTAGAAATTGTATAACACCTCACCGGTCTGGTTTTCTTCCTAAACATTCGACTGTTAACCAGTTATTAGATATTTATACCGATATTGTCGATGCACTTGACAATCAAAAGAAATAATGTTTTTATTTTTTGATATATCCAAAGCATTTGGCTGAGTCTGGCACCGTGGACTGCTGCAGAAATTGGAACAATTTGGCGTCACAGAAACACTACTTGCATGGTTTGCAAGTTATCTCGAGAATCGTCATCAGCGAGTAGTCATTAATGGTAGTGAGTCTATGTTACTTTCGTTGAATTCTGGTGTGCCGCAAGGCTCAGTTCTTGATGCCCTACTGTTTTTGGTCTTTATAAACGACTTGCTCAGTGTTATCCTAAACAATAATAAGCTGTATGCTGATGATACGTCCCTTTACATAATATCTGACAACCTACAGATGCAAAGCGCTTCAATAGACCATGACCTACAGATTATAACCCAATGGGCAGACACCTGGTTGGTCGAATTTAATGCCTTAGAAACCACATCCTTACTGGTCTCACTTCGTAATAATTCTACAGTATTTCCATTAAAGTTCAAGAATTCAGAAATACTTCCATCAAATTACCATACACTCCTAGGAATTACATTTAACAGTAAAGGTCAATAGCTCAACCACGTGGAAACACTAATATCCAAATCCCAGCACAAACTTTCACTACTTAAGGGTCTTAAATATGTACTAGACCAGAAATGCCTTGACATAATGTATAAAAGCTTCATCAGGCCAAGTTTGGAATACGCTGACGTTGCTTGGGACAATCTGCCACAATACCTTACCACGAGACTAGAAAATGTTAAAAATGAAGCACTTAGAACAATAAGCGGTCTAACACATAGGGCACACATGGACGAGCTATACATGGAAACTGGAATAGAAACACTCGCTCATAGACGGGAAACACACAGATTAGTTATGCTTTACAAAGTTGTTAACGGAATGACGTGTGAAACGCTTACTAACCGCATTCCTTTAATATCCCAAGCCCGGAACCCATATAATATCCGGCACTCAGATCGTATTACTCCCTACCGATGCCGTACTGAGATCTACAATGGATCTTTTTCCCCAGCAACAATCCATGCCTGGAAGACCCTCCCTGCGCCTGTCTCAACGTCTACTACCGTACACGAATTTAAAAGAAAACTTCAAATAATGCATAACATAAGACAACCCCCACCCTGGTACTATGTTGGGTCTAGAGCAGCTAATATTAATTTAATCAGGCTTCGTAATGGTTGCAGTAGTCTAAATAGGCATCTGTTTGACAAGCATCTGACGGACTCAACAAGTTGTTCTTTTGGATATCCTGATGAAACCGTTGAACATTATGTCTTCTACTGTCCCCTTTATAGGGAGCAAAGACGAGCTTTTCATAACGCACTTGTAACTAATGGCATTCTCCATACACTCACGTTAAGACACATCTTGTATGGCGACACTAATGTAAGCATAAAAAGGAATCTCAAGACATCAGAAATTATTTGCCAACATATTGTCGATACTGGCCATTTTTAACAAGATCCCGCTTACTTATCCAACTACTAAAGCTTTAAGACTAAGTGACAACAAGTTTGGGATTCTATGTATCACGTTAACAGAATTAGTGCCATTTTCATAGAACAGACTGGCGACTGTATACAAAAGCTCCACCAATACCCCAGACAATACCAAAAGATGCTGATCACAGAACGACAATTTGTGTGCATAGGTACAGAAAAGTATAGTACGTATAATATTGATTAAATTTGAATATTTTAGTAGAGGCAATGTAGGAATCCAGTTTTAGATATGCCACACCCATTTCGAGCTAAGCTCCACCCACGCTTTACCAACGTTGGATCGGTCGATCGTTGCACTTCTTGAATCTCAATTCCCAAAAAACTATATAGGTAAGCCGTTGACTATTTTGAAACTATTTTGACTGGGGCTGTTGCTGCCTATGGCATGTTTATTAAATAGTAAAGACATAGAATCTGTCTATGCCGGACTTAACTACGCTATATATGCCGTAATTGATTATGGCGTCATCCTACATGTTATGTTGTTGTTGATGACGTCGTATGATTGATAGATAAACTGGATTCCTTTATTAATGTGTATGCATGCATGGAAATTTGTAAACGCGCGGCCAGATCGCTCACAATTTTAATAAACATCAACAAATAGCATAAGTAAGAGGGTGATATACAGGCGGCAGCAGCACCCAGCCAAATTAATTTCCAAGATATTCAACATACCAGTCTTACATTATAAATTGCATTGGTTAATTGGCCGTTTGTGATGAAAGGGTTAAATCACGTCTATTATGTAACTTCGAAAGTCGCGGGACTTTGAGTGACAGGCCATCCTGATCATAGATTTAGTATATACTGGCTAGATCGCTCACGACCCTCTCAAAAGCAGCATTTCCGAATTCAGTATTTTCTCAACAAATAATATGCTTTTGTTTCTAATTCTAGTACGTAGTCGAATAAAATGTCAGATTATAATAGCTAATGCAATATTAATTCTGACAAAAATATATAAATTGTCCTCTATTCAATTTCTCCTCAAATTACCAAGGAAATTGAACAGAGAAATTTTTTTTACATTTTTGTCGGAATTAAAATTGTGTCCATTTTGGAGATTAACTATGCAGCTGATCGTCTGCGTCAGCCAGTCAGCGAATACCTGATCACGCACAATTGTGATTTACGGAACTCCCCTCACGGGCGATCGTGACAACTAGCTCCATAGTGAGGGTACGCACACGAGCCATCTAGACAATATATTAATATATATGATCCTAATTCATTATCTTAGGGTAAACTCTATCTGACACGGGGTTGACCCCAGGGGTCCCACACAACACATGCGGATGATTCTGACAATTGATTTCATTTCTCTAACAGACTGCGGTGATTTAGTATACTAATGAATAAATAAAGATGAATAACGCAAACGAAATGGAAGAATTGTGCGCGTTTTCTCGTGTTTTCGTCAATATGGTATAGACATCGTATTAAAAGATATAGATTTTCATGAGCTCATCTCTCATGCCAGTGATGTTAACAATAACACTCTTTTTGAAAAAACGTGGATAAAGCCGACTCCAGATATTCTTTAACTGGATAAAGAATCCCTCATTATTAGCTCAAAATACCTTCTGCAGTGGTCTTGAGAAGTGCCCGTTTGCTGAACAAGAGGAGATTATTTTTTTAAATTTACCACTGGAATTTCTTGCTCGATAAGTGAGCCAGTCATTCCAGTGGTAAATTTGAAAAAAACCTGTCTTCTCTTGGGCAGAAATTTTCTTGAACACATTTGAGCGTTAAAGTGTTAACACGTGCACCCTGTAGGTGTCCGAGGATAGGTATTCCTGTCCTATTCATCATTGGATACAATAAATTCTCCACACTCACAGAAATTTTTTTAATTTTAAAGTGTGAACATCCTATATCTTGTCTTATGGCCGGCAACGGAGTATCTTTATTTTCCTTTTCAGCATTTATTTAACTTTCAAAATAATCACGCAGGCAGAAAGCTGGAAGCTGTTGCTGCGATAGTTTCCAGTTGAATTGGTTTCAAAATATTCAACAAAATATTTCTTGTAAATTTATGAAGTTACTGGTATACTAGTTCTTCGGAGTTCAATACAATTTCAACTTTCTCATATTAAATCCCATTTGCAGATCAAGAGAAAATTATTTGTGAAAACGGTTATCGAGCCAGTTATTGCAGTGGTAAATTTTCAAAAGATAGTCTTCTCTTGGTCTGCAAATGGACTTATCTGAAAACAATTTCCCAAGCCGATAATAATCAATTACGTGACATCTAGGCTGATGTTACAATCATAATTTGCAGAGAATACTCCGTCATGAAGCTGCAATACTCCCTCAAGTGTACGAATTATTCTATACTATTTAATAAACATTCTGCGGAATATTTTGAAACTAATTTGACTGAGCGCCGTTTCTGCAATAGGCAGCAACGGTACCCATGAAAATGAGTTTCAAAATATCCAACAGCCTACATATATAATTACCTAGAAAATGGGTTTCTGAGAATTCGGGGTTCAAAGTAATATGAATCGATCCCAACACGTGCTAAAGGTGGGCGGAGCTTAGATAGAAACGGGGTGGGCATAGCTAGAAATGAAACCCTTTATTCCGGTCCAGTATTGATTCAATACCGTCCTAGTAATCTGCGTTATCAGGAGATCCGAATGTAATACCATCTTCTCCATAAGAGCTTTGCTTATGAGCTCGGATAGAGAGACGACGTCGGTCAGAAAGAAGGTAATGATAATAAGGAGAAAAAGAAGAAATAAAACCAAAAGAGTTCAGAATATCCGTGGGTGTCATTATCTTATCTTCCGGTCATACACTAACCCTAATGCTATTAAAAGTAACACGTTTTTTTCAATGTAGCTTACATTTCCGCAACTATGACTAGCAAATCATCAGTGTCGTTAGTAAAATGCCGTACAAAGACAGTAGTAAAATGTCCGGATGAAAACATCAGAGAGTTGGTGATGTTAACTGTGAGCTCTGGACCGACTACTTGGGATTTTATGCCGATGTCATTATAGCTACTTACGGGATACAAGATGTGTAATGCAGCGCCGGTGTCAGTAAAAGTCGCCCAGCAATGATGGCCCATATGTGGGCATGTGCTAAGGGTTCCAGGGGGCACACCAGCACGGAGAGCCTTGGAATTCCCCCTACTGGGAGTCAGCCAATACAAAGCCAGGAGAGGACACCATTGCATAAATCTGTTCGGTGTGTTACGAGGTGACCTTAAGAAAGCAGGACTCGCTACAGTCGAATCAAGAATAGACATGAGGAAGCTAATGATTGTGGTTGAGGACAAGACACAGCCGGCAAAAGCGAAAAAAGACTGATTACAGCTGTAGGATGTTTCTACTACACCAGCCGCAGAATATAGTAATAAAACACACGGGATTCAAATTATCGACTACTTATTTGAACATTAAGCGAGCGAATTATTACCCACGTTAAGTGTTTTTCTTGGATAACAAAACCGCAGATAGTGACATATATTCTGTTCCAATTTATTCCATTCCGTTAATAGTTGAGATTTGTTAAGATTTTCCATCGATTTTGTGCTCTTCTGATGTTACTTTATTTAGCTGGTGATAGTGATGCCAGCTTTCAGCATAATTATTTCCAAATCGAATGTCAGAATTATTTCAGTCAGCCTATAAATGATGGCTTACTGTTTAATTGTTTATACCAGGGAAGATAGGAAGCAAGTTAAATCGATACGGTGCTCCGCAGAGGTACTGTTAATGGACGTTTTCAGCTTATCAATCCATCCTATGACATCATAATCAACTACGTGACGTGTAGGATAACGTCATAATTAATGACGTCATGGATGACGTAGATAAGTTTGCCACAAACGCGTATGAGTGATGATGAATTGTATGTTTTTACTATTTAATAAACAAGCCGTTGAATATTTTGAAACTAATTTGACTGGACACTGTTGCTGCCATTGGCAACCGCAACAGCACCCAGTTAGATTTGTTTCAAAGTATTCAACAGCTTACCTGCATAGTTTTCTGGAAATTGAGGGTCAGGGAGTGCCCAACACTGGCGAAGCATGGGTGGAGCTTAACTAGGGATGGGAGAGGGGGAGGAATAAAACTAGAATCATCCGATGTTTACCCCAGAGAAGAGACGAAGCCAGTAGAATCAATAAGCGCTCCACGGAGGTACCAATTATTCAGTTCCTGAAACTCAAGGACGGAAATGTTATTATGCATGTTTGTCAATTTGGCCTGACCGGAAACGGAAGCATTTATATGTCTGGAGGGTAGATAATTATACCATTGTATTTCTTATATGTTTTACTCATATTCCTATTCACGAGTATGGGGGCGATGAAGATTTGTATGAATATTGTATTCTGCGGCTGTAGTAGTAGAAACATCCTACAGATGCAATCAGTCCTTCTTCGCTTTTTACCACTATGTCATGTCCTCAAGCGAAATCTTTAGCTTCCTCTGGTCCATTCTTGACTTGAGTGTACCGAGTCCTGTTTTCTTGAGGTCACCTCGCAGCATGGTAAACCGATTTTTGCAATGGAGTCTTCTCCTGGCTTTATACGCGTTGGTTCCCAGTAGGGCACATTCCAAGTCTCTCCATGCTGGTGTGTCTTCTGGAATCCTTAGCATATGGCCAAATATGGACCATCTTTGCTGAGCGACATTTGCCGACAGCGGCGATGTATTGCACATCTTGTATAGTGCATCGTTGGAAACTATGCTGTCTGACCATCGGTATCCAGTGATGGTGCGTAGGTATTTCCGATGGCAGACATCAAGTTTATCTAGAGATGCCTTTGGAGCTCTTCAGCTGTTACAGTTATACAGAATCGACGATACGCAGGTTGCGTTGTATAAACATTGTCCCTTTGTCAAGCGCAACTTTGATGTACGACTCCATAGCTTCCACCGTGTTGCAAGTCCAGCAGTATAACAACGCAGTGATCCAAGAATTGTACTTTTTCTCTATGGTTCCCCACCACGAAGTGGATCGTCATTTGCTTTAGCTTTGTGCTTTGTCGATAGGTATCTGTGGGTAAACAAAATAGGTATTCAAGCAATTATTTTGAAAATAATTCGACTGAAACCTGTAGCTGCCAAAGCTAGGCAAAAACAACTTTCAATAGAACAATTTTCCTGATACAGGTTTTATATCATGCACTCTTAATTTACTGGAAGGGTACTGTACCGGTTCTAAGTGACTCGGGTGGGGGAGGGTGTTGTTACGCCGCGTTATGTAACAAATGGAACCGGTTTCGAACTACTGGAATCGGTTACGTAACTAATAGAACTGCTACAACAAGAGCCTGGAGACACTAGCATTCATCTGTAACACGGGTTCTACGGTAATTACCTGGCTTGTATTAGAAGAAAAGCAGACTCCATAGCTACTGCATCTCACCGCTACTCGTACGTGCGGTTAGTTGCATTAGATTGTATCGGTGCTATCTGTCTAGACCGCAGCCATACTTTCTTTCTAATAGATCATTTTTGCGATCCTTGCTTTCGTTTGGAATTTCGCTGTTGCCAGTTTTATTTGACATTATATCATATGTTTGCCATAATGTATACTCTAGTTCGAGGGAATCTTTCGATTATTATCTTTCAAGCAGCGGTGCAGATGATAAAGCAGGTTACTGGGCCGGTACTGGGCCAATACATGGCCAATACGCCCATGTAGTGGCCCTGTACCGGCCCAGTAACTCGCGTTATCTATAATTGTAGCTGCTACTTTGTAGCGCATGTTGGATGCGGTGTATGCTTAATAAAGTCTAGCTTATCATTACACAGCACACAACTAATAGACGTATGCCAGGATCGTGGTCAAGTGATTTTATCTTGTTTGCGAAAAGTATGTAGGTTATAAGATGCTAAGATGATTGCTAGAATGTAGGTGAGAGAGAGAGGGGGAGAGAGAGAGAGAGAGAGAGAGAGAGAGAGAGAGGGTGGTGGTGTGGGGGGGGGGAAGAAATATTCAAATATGCATTTATTCCTTTCGTCTCCAGAAAGTATGTGTCGGGGCCTTATCTCTAAATATTGTCTTACAATCCATCTCTCACATGCCACTGTCCCGCACGTTTTACAAACTCACCTTTTAATGAGTACGGTTTGGTGCGTACTAACAAGTGCTATGCCAAGCACTTGTGTTGTGTAGGATTGGGATGGGAAACTCTCTTGTCCATCTCTCATCCGGGTACTCTTTAAATATCCCTGAAGTGGGGACTCTCATATCTCCCATAAAACCAATCTTTAGATATATAGCCACCAACAACTTTCAGTTAAATTGTTTTCAAAATATTGACAATTCCAGCGATATAAAACACCTGGAATATGTCGTCTGCAAAATAACAGTAGTCTGTCGGTTAATATGAAATAGCAGCAAGGGCTCATAGTTAAATGTGTTAAAAAATTGTTCAATAAAATATTTATGAAATCATAAATTGCTTTTGAAATTATATCTATGTGCCCGTGCGCGATAATATATAATTATGATGTGTAGGCCCTACGCGAATCTGTGTTTAAAATGTCCTATTATAGTATTAATCCTTTCATCGTGTTGAATATCAACATTGATTAAGAAAATCCATTTGATAAATGGGAAGATGCGCAAAACATTGCTTTTTGTAATATAAAACCCAAATCACCACCACGTAACCTGTTCTAACACATTTCAGTTGAGTGATCGTTACCACATATTTCAGATGACAGTACTGGACCATTAGTAGGTCAATGGGTCAATACGACCCAGTATTAGCCCAGTACCGGCCCGGTAGCTTGCACTATTATGGAAGGTTTTGTAACACGAATTCCTAGTGAATGAAAGTTATTACCGTATATTTGGATTTCCAATCTGTGGCCGCGATCTGGCATTAGAAGCCTGGATCTGGATTCAGATCATATTCGGGATTTAAAAAATCTGATAAATTGCATATATTCGGGAAAACTTCAAAGGGTGGTGTGTTCCCGATCACTGTTAAAGATGTCGTGTATAAATGGGAGATCCATTTCTAGCCACACCCTGTCCGTTTCTAGCCACGCCCCGACCCTTTCTAACTAAGCTCCACCCACATTTTAGGAATTGTTGGAATTGATTTAAAACCTTGAAACCTGAATTCACAGAAAATACGTTTCAAGGTACCTATAAAGGTAACCTTTAACCTCCCTTGTATTAACTTGTCGTTATAATGTCTTGAGGTCTGTCTATTTGCAGGTCAAGAGAAGACTATTTTTGAAGATTTACCTCTGGGGTGACTGGCTCGGTTACCGAGCCAGTCATTCCAGTAGTACATTTTCAAAAATAGTATTTTCTTGGCCTACAAATAGACACTGACTAACCATAAATTTAGATTTTCTGGACGATTAACCCAATAATCGCAGAACTCCATGTCTTGAAGCAAGATTAAGTGCAGTCTAAAATCATTTTGTGCAGACAGTTAAGATTGTCAACAAAGAGTTCTTTCTACACGTTATACAAAATTATTGATGATTATTCCGCTATTCCCAGCTGATGCGGTACAAACGATGCCCATAGACGCCTGGCCAACACCCCACACCTCGAATGGTCGTTCGTCCATCGGTCGATTCATCCCTCCATATGTACTAGCTAATAGCTGATGCATCCGTTTATCTATCCATCCAAAACAATGTGACGCGAAACTTTTTCTCCTCATTTCAGCAGTGTGACTGGAAGATATTTTTGTTCGTTAACATGTGTTATTATAACTTCTCTTACGACCACCGATCACCATTGTAATGTCTTAACTTAAATACCAATGAAGTGATCGGTTTGTTTCTCAAGTATATGATGTCACAACCAATCACATGTAGGCTGACGTCACGATCAAAATGCTTAATTAATGGCGTATCTAGCTCCGTTATGAAAGTGGAAATGTTCCTCAATTTTACGAATTGTTTTACTATTTAGAGGGTAATTCCGGGATGGATAAAGGTGTACCTTATGTGAAAATCTATTATATGACCAACATATTGGATCTTAAATAACTAGAATATTCAAATAATACGAAGAGTTATACCATCGTAAACATGGGATTATTTCGTCTCACGGGGGCCGCCATTTTCTTGCAACGACAGCAAGATTCCAGGAGATCGTGATGGCATCACCGAACCAATTCCGAGCACGAAGGCTGTACAGTAAATATGCATATGCATGGAGCCATAACATGTGCTAAATTGGAATCGTTTGGACATTGTATAGCTAATCTAGTAAGTGTTTCAAATAAGCATATGTGGTATAATGATATACACTGCAAACTGATAACGATTGTATTTGCCAACATAACTGTTTCGATACAGTGAAACATGTCTATAACTGACAATGTATGGATATTAAAATGGGTCACTGAAAACTAATAGTATAAAACTTATCTGCTATGACACATATGTTTTGTAGCCAACTGATGACGGCTCTTTAAGATGAGTTTTCATATGATCACCCGTTTCAAAAAACGACTAGCCTTTGGCGCCAAAACCAAATGCCGTTATAGACAGGTTTGACTGAAGGAAATTATCGCTGTCAAGCTTGCAATACGACAGCGAAAAACATTTGAAACGAATAGTTTAATTTGCCAATAATATGCATTGTTATAAAATAAGATTAACCTGCTAAAATTAGCTTTTGTACCAATCATGCGGATTAAAATGTGACACTGATAAGAAGATGCTAAGATTTATACGAAAACCACGTGTTAACCCGAAGACCGCTGTCCCAAAGTCTATATGTCATAGATTCAATGTTTTCTATCCTATCAGTATGTGTTCATTTTCTAACAATGCTGCTGTAAGCCATTTCTATGCCACGAGCGTACACCATTTCAGCAACAGAATGTACGCGGGCACTATCTCTGTAAGTAGGCTATTACACCAGTGTGATAAGAGTTAAACGTAGTGGCGTGCTTGCCAGAGAGTGTCAAAGTACTCAGCCCCCGTTATATCACGGTCGAAAGTGTAAATACATATTTTGAGAAAACATGATAATATTCATGGATGGAAACACTGAGCCGGTTGTAATAATTCCGGTACCCACAATGCGCAGGATTTATCCGATGCTATGGATGTCAGCATCGCCCTAGATATGCACAAGATACACTCTGAGGGACTACTAAGCCAGCAAAATTAAAAAAACCAAAAGATTTCAGGATGCGCTCTATCCATCATCGCATATCAAAATAAGTCTTGGAGTTACAATGACAGAATTTGCTGCGCCGATGCTTCATAATGTTATCATTGGGAAGGTTTCATTAAAATATCTTAATTATTGTAATTACTACAGCTTGCGTGGCTATGTTGATCAACAAACGAAAATTACCTGATTTTATGTCAAAATGTTAATTGATTTGATTATATCTCAGGCAATATTCATGTGATCAAAATTATAATTAGCCAAGCAAATAGCCATTTCTCTCAGCTTTAAGAACACTTCAATTCCATGCCGATACACAAGGCATTTACAAAGATAGAGCCAGCGAGACAAAACCATCTCATGCTGAATTTTACTAAAAGATGATCACATATTCTCAGATCGTATCTTAGATGACCAATATTTATATTATTATAATATTGCAGGCCTTTGAAGCCTTGTCCGATTGTAACATCCATTGTTTCTTATTAATCGCGAAGTCGGCAACTATGTGGAGGTTCAAGAATCATTAACATCATTAAAATCGCGTCAGCAATTCCGTTGCTATTATCATTTACATATACTTCCTTAAAATATGCACCCGCATCTATTGGCCTCGCGCCTCCAGTCATCCCTAGTGGCGGTGCGGCGCTGACGTCAATAGACGCGATAAAATGGCAGCACCCCGATGCGCGAAAAATGGTCAATTTACCGATTTTATCTAGCGATATTTGACCACGTTATTTCGATTTGGCTATTATTCTGGCATAGTTTCATTAAAAATGTAGTCGTCTTTCAAATAAAGCACACTCTTCATCATTCCGGAGTTGTCCTTTAACCGTTTAACCCTCGAATTTGTACAAAAATCATTTGAGTTTTCTCATAGAAAATGTCCGGTTATCGAGCCAGTCATTCCAGTGATAACATTTCAAAAATAGTCTTCACTTGGTCTGCAAATGAACATTTCTCAAGACCACTGCAGAAGCCGTTTTTGGCTGATATGAGTGTTACAGGGTTAAACACATTGTGAAATAATTTGGAACTAAGTTAACACGGCGCTGTTGCTGCCAATGGTCAAAGACCTCTCTGTGCCTCATTATATAGTCTAAATGTTACGGCTAATCCTAGTTTGCAGTACCGCTTCGACAATCTTAGTGAAAGTAATACTGTACTGTAATACCTCTATAATGGAAATCAGTTTTAGCTATACCCGCCCATCTCTAGCTAAGCTCCACACACACCACGCTCGTGCTGGGGTCGATCGATCCCTGAACTCACTGAGTATCAATTTCTAGAAGACTTACAGGTAAGCTGTTGGATATTTTGAAAGTAATTTGAAACTGGGTGCTACTGATGTTGAATGGCAGCAACAGCACTCAATCAAATTAGTTGTAAAATATTCAACAGCATCCTTATTAAATAGTTAAAACATACAATTCGTACAACAATGCTTAGTCATTTACCAATTATGCGCTCGTGACATCATTCATTATAATGTCATCCTACACGTCACGTAGTTGAGCATTATACCATATGATGGATGGATAAAGTGGAAATATCTATTGCACATATCCTGAGGAGAATCTTAAAGAAACTGGTGAAAGCAAACATAATTTTAAGACAAGGAATATTACCATTCGTGAAAATTTGATTGACGAGCTATATGAGGAGTAACAATATGTCTTCAGCAGCATAGATAACATTCTAAATCAGGGAAGGCATGACCACTCACGGACCCACCCATATGTTTGGTCCCTCCTCCACCTCTCTGGAGAATTTCCTGCGGACGTACATGTCAGTTAGTTGATTTGGGCACGAGTTTACCAATGTTCTTGTATTAACACCGTCTGGTTAATTTGTTCTTAGAAATGCGATTGGTGCTGAACTACATATTGATTAAAAGCGACATGTGCTTGCTCAGGAGTGAGACTTGTCCCATGATTATTTCTGTGGCTTTGTCCTAAATCTGACGAGTTAGAAATACGATTAGACTAGTCTGCATTTTTGAAAATGTGCTCCTGTAATACACATCATGAGTGGTTAATGGTTGTGGGTACTGAACAATGTCTGGATTAGATGTGGCATGTGGTCGCTGAAGACCGAAGCTACTGTAGCTCGCCGGTTAGTGTTGGGCCGTTCCAGTGTATCATGTCGACTCGCCACGCCGCAAGTGCACGACGAGTGATGATGCTGGTTAGCATCCGGTCTCGGGGTGATGGACCTTTTACGAGAGTTCCCTGCGGGAAACAAAAACCAGCTCCTAAGGCCGGTGAAACTCAATCGTTCCGGTGGGCCCATGCGACCATCGTCGCGAACATTAAACACAACTGTCTCATCCCAAGAATTTGTGTCACCAGTATGCCTGTCCATAGCAATATCGTGATCTATGGACTTACAAGATTTGATTTGGTGACCTAAAAATATAAGTCTATACAATGAGTTTACCTAAACAATTATAAATATGCTAGATAATACTACAGTAAGAGCATACGAAAATACGAGACATAGAGACAGGTAGATGAACTTTTAAACATGGGGCTCCCGGAGGTACCTCACAGACTCGTAGGTCCACGGAGGTATCCCCGCAAGGGAGGCTCCCGTACACGAGACGTAGCTAATTAACTTAATATAGGTTATTATACCTCTAAGCTGAAAAGGAAGAACGTTATCTCGGATGAAAAGTTATGTACCTCATGCGGGAACTACTTATAGTGCTGGTTTGGGTGAGGAGCATTATCCTGGCGTGGACCGTTGTCGCTGAATCCTTGCAAGAGGCAAGTGCCTCGCACGGGCCTCCGTCTCGGGAAGGTGTCGCCACTGCTTAATGCGGGAGAAGAATAGTAGGCAAAAATGGGTCCACTCTAATATTTCAACCAAAGATGCTTGAGAAAGAACAGGCTATACCTAATGACAGTATGACTATAGGGGTGCGTGCTGTTTTACGTGAAGACGGGAGGGCGATACCCGATGGATTCCCTCGTCTTACGCGATTCTTGGTATGCTGAATTAGTAGTTGCCGCTTTATTTATGCGGGCCTTCTGCTTTGCTTAATTAGTTTTTAGTTGTTTTCTAAACAAGAATTATTTTTGGGCGCAACTGGCTGATATCTACCTAGCTATTAAACGCGGCTGTCATGGCGAACAGATTCCCTAAGACATCAATACTAGAGACAGTGCTCATACATGTTACGTAGCAAGCACCCCGAACTGGATAGGAATCCGGACATCCCGCCCCGGGTAAGAGAGAAGAATACCCACAGTAAATGCGGGAGGTTAGTTTAGTAAAAAAAATAAAAATTAGTACATGTGTTCGCAGTGCTTTCCTACATTGGCTTAACGTGCTAACTACTAAGTATCCAAAGATACATGGGAGTGTATGTGATACCGCACCCTGGCCATCATCGCTCGGAATCCCCAACAGTTTTCCCAGAGTCGGATCAGCCCATGGTGCGGAGGGGGACATCCAAACAATTAAGAGTCTTACCGGAGTGCGGGGCTAGATTATTGTACTACCGGAAGAGTATATTACAGAGTATGTAATGAAGAAAGTGTCTCTAATCATTTTGAACCTATCCTATTGAGCTGAATAGAAAATGTTAGTCGGTAACATGCCGGGCTAAACAGAGCTATAGCACGGACAGCGTCCTCAGTGAAAAATTGTTGGTGGCGGGAGAAAGTGCTGCATATATTAGTGTTGCTGTATAGTGTTTCCTACGTGCACTGCAGTCCTATATTTTCAATGAATAAGCAAAACATATGAACGGATGGACACTGGCCATATATATACATAATCTAACCAGAACAATCAATACGGTATCAAATGATCAAGATATATATATCAGTACAGGTTAACGAACCTACTATTGTGCGGTTAGCAACACATGGAGGAAAATGAGAATAACTAATCAGATACAGAAATTATAACTATCGGTCCTAAGACCGTTACGCTTCCTTTTAGTCATCGGGATTGTTCTGACGGATACACTATAATTGAGAAAACCTATATAGAGAAATAATTAACCTGTGAGGTATAGTTACTTGAATACTTGGTAGCCATTCTTAAGTTAAGCTACCGTGTTACTGTAATTGATACGTCAATGCATAGTCGACGTGAGATGATGCGCTCTCTGGAAGCTGCAAAGTTCCCGCAGGTTGGTTCCCACAAGCTGTTTTCCGCAAACAAGACTCCCGCAAGAACACTCATGGTGGGACTACATCGCTCAGCACTGTAAGCCTAATAGAATGTCTAATGAGCAGTCAGAAAAAGATACGATAGTACTACTGTGGTGAAGAAAGTTCCCATACACCGATGGCACGGATGGAAGGTGTAAACAACCCGATCACAAGTGGTTGTCAGGGGCAAACGAAGATACAAAGCAAAGCTTCACGGTGCAGGGTACGTCAGCCAGCTCTGAAGACGCACTGGGCAGAATTCACTTGCTGCAGTCGAAAGTCAAAAGCACCTAAACGATATTGGGAACGGTTGAAATACCACTTTTAGGCGTGGCCGGCAGATCCGGCGAGTCATCCATCAAAGAACATCCTGCCTTTACATCTGTAGACTCACATATTCAGGCCGTAAAGGTCTCACCGCAAATTTGTGTTCCGAGGTAGATATTGATAGTCGTGAACAATAATCAGAAGTTCCAAATTACTCCCGTAAATGGGGAGTTACAAAATTGTTTTAGTGCGGTGGGTTGGACAACTGCCAGCTATGGGATAAAAACCCGACACATAGCGAAGTAGAACGCGTATTGTCTGTCGCTCTGATAGTAGCTGGTACAGATCAAACCTGTTCGGCCCTGGCCGAGGATGCTCTCGATCACTGGATCGCGTCTCCTTTTATACTCCTCATGACGTAACAGGCGCAGGCTCCAACCAATCATCGTTGGAGCAACAGCCAATCAGCGCGTAGCTAATAATAGCGCAGCCGAATGCTCTAGAACATTCAAGAAGTTTTGCGTCCACGTGGTTATGACGTCACGGCACTATTTTGAAGATAATCAAGGAGGGTTTTCCGTGGATACCTCAGCCATCTCTCAACCGATCTTGAAATGGTTTACAGATTTAAAAAGCCCGTTGAATCCCGGCCTTGACCAATGCCAGATTTAACGGGAACAGGCAATCAACAAGAATTACAGGGTACCATCTCGGTACACTAAAAGCGCCATCCTATCTTGGTCGTAACTACG
This sequence comes from Chaetoderma sp. LZ-2023a, assembly GCA_034401795.1. Classification (NCBI taxonomy): domain Eukaryota; kingdom Metazoa; phylum Mollusca; class Caudofoveata; order Chaetodermatida; family Chaetodermatidae; genus Chaetoderma; species Chaetoderma sp. LZ-2023a. The sequence goes on from CM067359.1 coordinate 65,618,304, forward strand.
CGCTCCATTAAAAACAGCATCCCAGCGCATGCATGCCCATCATGTGTTTTAACGAACTTAGTCGTTTTCACCACGCTATCTCTCCCATATATGCTTAGGGCTCTACCCAGGGGGCGTGTTCATGAAACGAATCCAGGACGGGCGGCGCATACCCAACTTAGCTGGTACAGCCGGTATCCGACCGGTCGATCCGAACAACACCACACCTTTTATCTTTTACATGGCCTGGTCCTTGGAGTGGGTAACCTCTTGGCATCATTTGTGAAGAAGATGTATCTTGGTTACTAATGAGACGAGGATTGATATTTCTACCTTGAGCTTGAGTTGGATTGCCATTATTGGCATTTCTAGCTGATATTGACATATAATTTTAGCCGTTATGCTGATCAAAATTTTGAATGGTCGTGTGTGGCTGGGCATGGAAATTCACCTATGATCATTAACCAGACCTAGACGGACCTGTTAGTGGCAGGATTCAACTGCGGTATATGATGCAAGATTGATCAGAGCTACTGGTAATGCTGTTTGAGACGGTTGCATAGTGCTTGCCGTAGGATTTGGTAAGGCTTTGACTCTAGGAGAGCGTGTTTACTAAATATTAATATATATATTATCATAACCTGCATATATTAGCTAAGGAAATGGCTGCATTTCTAGCCCCTGACCGTCCAAGAAAGTGTTATTGTATTCTGAAAAGTGTTACCGGACTCTGAAAAAGTGTTATCGGACTCTATGAAGTGATATTCGACTCGGAAAATGTTATTAGACTCTGTCTAAAAGTGTTATTGGACTAACGAGGCTATTTGTTATGTCATAAGGATTTTACATCACCGTGGGTTATAATGTCATTTACGTCGCGCAAACATTTCCTCATAATAGTTTTACGTCATTTCGTTATTACATCATTGTTTATCACGAAGTTGTATCATTCGTGTTATACATTTGGTAAACATTGTAATTTCAATAAACACGTTGCATCGTTTATTTTCTTTCTGTTCTTATATGTTACACATATGTGTAAAATAATTAGGTTATTTAATGATATGGATCTTCATTGTACTCATTCAAGTTGTATTTAAAAATCCGTCTCGTCCAATACCGGTTTTTAAACACAACGTGGACCAAAAAAAAAAAGAATCCATGTTATTCTCGTAGCATTTGATAATCCACTTCAGGTGTGATGCAGGTTTACTTGATGCTGGTATGAATTCACTCTTGCGTGCACGTGTGTAATTGTATTAAAATCTCCCTGATGAGTATTCAGATCTGCAGAACCAGTACTTGCTCTAAGAGTAGGGTACTCGGCAAGCTAGCCAACAAATGTAGAAGTATTCCCACGCTCATTGGCCCGAGGCATCTAGCTCTGACATAGTGAAATGCCATCCAGGGTTGAGATAACAACACTGCCAAACGTCTCCAAATGGTCAAGATGATAAACCACGTTAAACAGGTAAACAGTGGTCGTCTTATGCATAGCTAGTGTATGTTCATTGAGGTTATGATGCACTCACTGCATCACGTTGGAGTTGCATTGTTAGGGTTAGTTCCCTATTGAGATTCCTTTCCGTCCATGACTTCAGGTAGCTACTTGTATGTAGAGATCATCTGCTCACGCTCCTCGACTTTTGTGCCAAGCCTCTTAATATATGACTCTATTCTTACTCTGCTCATACTAATACCCGCTTGTTCATATTCTCTCTAATGCAGTGTGTCTTCAGAAGTGTAAAGGGATGCTGCTCAACATCAGCTGGCATAGTAGGATGAGCAACCGGTAGGCAGCATACTAAACTACCATCTGGTTTAAGGCATTTGCTATAATTAGTAGCCTGCTAGCCACTAGACCTGGTCAACATAGGTACTCGGGATAATTAACCATATATAATTCGTTGTTCTGAATAAGAATCAATGGTAGTAGAGGCGATATTTGTCAGGATAACTTTGTACAGAAGTGTAGAGTTATGCTGCTTAACCATGGCTGTCATGCCATTGTAAGTAACCATTAATCCGCATTCCGGGCTGCCATCTACACGATCCACACCACTATCGTTCTCGAAAAGACAACTAGCATTCTGAGTGTTAAACACTATAATTTACATAGCAGCAGGTTCACACGCCAGGCAGGAACCTGAAGAAATAATAACATTTATACATGCTGAATAACAATGAGGACTATCGACCTGAAGTATCAGGGTTATCTTGGATGTACTGGTCAGCTGCTACACTCTTTAATATCGACTGCATCTGTAGTGTTACCACAAGGATGGTTTCCACAGTGTAATCGCTGAATATATATGCTTCCCTAGAGTTTACAACCGCTGCTAATATGCCAATGGCAAAAGCATCAGTACAGGCTGCAGAGTTAGACTGTGATGTTCGGGGCATACCCATAGGGAGACACTGAGCGTTAAGTAGGCAATTCGCGGATGATGTTCTGGCTGTTAGACGAGACAGATATAGTTTACAACTTAGACAACACCATACCCAGAACCCCCAGAGTTTGATGTATGCCTTTCACAATGATAATGTATGGGTCTTCGGACAGCTTCAAATCTTACCATATTATGTATTACAGGAAGATAATTGTCCACAAATTTTATGACATTCTTGCCATTGATCAGAAGAACAATAGATGTATTATACAGAGTCAGAACATACTCCTTGTACTGATGGGAACTGACTGTTATAGTATAATGCACGATGTTAGACTGCCAGATTTTTAATATGGGCAGAACCATTCGTCTGTGTATAAGATATGAAATAGCTATTTGAAAGGATGTAGCACTCGTGACTATGACTAGTCCCGTATATGAGGTATGTTCTCTTCCAGAAGCTCTACGCCTTTTCAGCAGAATATTATTCAGAACATACACTGTAGAATCAGTTTCACCATGTATGGAAATGTCACAGGTTTCCCTGGGATCTGGAACGTCATCGTGTATAGTATGTGAGACAGACACGACAAGATGGACACTTCCAGTTTTATATATGCCCCGCCCATCACTAGCTAGGTTTCAGCCACGCTTCGCTCAAGTTGGATCGATCGATCCATGAACTCCAGGCCTATCAATTTCCAGAAAATGATACAGGTAGGACACGCCATTATGTTGAATATTTTGAAACTAATTTAACTGGGCGCTGCTGCTGCCATAGGCAACAGCTGCACCCAGTCAAATTAGTTTCAAAGTATCCAACAGATTATCTGTATAGTTACCTTGATATTTTGATTCTGGGAATTCCGGGTTTGATCGACCACAATATGGACAAGGCGTAGCCAGAGCTTAGTAAGAGCTAGCTGGTTGAGAGCTAAAGCTGGAATTATCCATTGAGTCTATCTACTGCCGAATCTCTACGTCTAATTATGATCTGTATGCTACACCAGTCATTGTAGGAAGTGTGAATAAAGAGGTGGCCGGTTTAACTCGTACACCGATGTTATTAGGTTTCTATCCGACATTCATATGGTACGCTTCAATAGAGTGACAGTGGAAAATCCGAACCCAGTAGATCAGTCTCAAGGTGTGTGAATTATTCTTTATCGAGACAGAGTATATATGTTTGTATAGACATCATCAAACAGCTTACATTCTTTGATTGGTGTCCATCAAAGACAATCTATTCATTGCAAAGTAAATAACTAACACTCCCGTGAACGTCTATATAAACATTATCGTGAATTGGTGTGTTAGTTAGAGCTTGCGCCTATCTAGTTAGGATAGGGCTGATTATTAAAATATGATTAAATAATCGTCAATATTATAAAGTTATCCTTTGGTTTTGAGAACAATTCAAATAGGGTAGTGCCTGGTTACTGAAGTCACCGTCCAGTATGGAGCCTGTCAATATAAGTAGTGTGGGCCGGGCACATGAATGGAATCTCACGGGAAATAATGAAACCTACCACGCTAGATCATATTATATGATGTTCAAGAGCATCCCTCGTTTCATGTATAGAGAGTTAACGATTGCTTACAGTCTGGCTGGGTTCATGTTCAATATCATACTAATCACATATTTCATAAAATCACGCAAGTATCGGTCACCCACGTTTATGCTACTGACCAGTTTGGCCTTCATGGACGTATTGTGCTGTACAGCTGGTATACTCTGGCCAATTTTTATTTTTCCTATAATGTTACTGCCGCAATTGGACTTTGTTTGCCAGCTTCTTCTTTTTATAGGAGTTGTTGGCCTATACGCCAGTGAATACCATCTCGTCTCCTTTGCTGCACTCCGTTTTTACCAATTGGCATTTCCTCTGTCAGCGAAAGTGAACATAACCAGTAACTTCGTTCTTAAATGTTGTGCCATTATTATTCTTTCTATAATCGTGTATAAAATGCCGTTGGCTATTGGGTACAGACCGCAATCAATAATATTGGATGGCACTCCAGTGACAATTTGCATGTACAGTGGTAACAGATATGCGTATGACATTTCATTGTTAATTGTGAATATGATTTTTCCATGTGTGTCGATTTTCCTGCTACACGTGGCTAAATACATAGCAGTGGCGAGGTCAGGATCAAAATTTGCATCAGACCAGCAGCAAAGTCGACAAAATGCAGATGCACGTGCGGTGACTATTATCATTATCTTGTTCTTCATTGCCTGGCTTCCAGCGTTCACGTACATTACCATACAGCACGCTAGGTTTGAAAATTACAAAAAGATGCTGGACAACATGCATTTAACATTAGGCTATGTCGTATTTAGCAATTCAACGTTAAACCCTTTAGTGTACTGCTTTGCGTCTAAGACAGTTAGAGACGATATCTTTAAGCTGTTGTGTCCTGTCCAATTTAACGGTAAATAGAGACAACGCATTTTACAATAAGCTTACTCAAAAGCTACCCCCTATCGTAACCATGCCAGACCGTCTTCCCTATTGTGTCTATTATTTAAGTATATGTGTAGTTATTGGAAATGGGTTTGCTGTACAATATTGGTGTCAGTCTTGGTACTGGGGAAAGTCCATTTGTAGGCCAAGGAATGCCGATTTTGAAAATATACCACTGGAAATTAAATGACTATAGCTCGGTAACTAAGCTGGTTATCCCTGTGATCACATATCGAAAGTATCCTTCTAGGGCCTGCACATGAATAGTAATTAACTCATTAAGTAAACACTTGTCCATTGCCTCCACTGTCTAGCGCACCGGGTAGTGTCGGGCCGTTCCAATGTCTCATGTCGACTCGCCCGGCCGTCAGTGCACGACGAGTGATGACGCTGGTTAGCATCTGGTCTCGGGGTGATGGACCTTGAACGAGACTGCCCTGCGGGAAACAAAAACCGGCTGCTAAGGACGGTGGAACTCAATCATTCCGGTGGGGCCGTGCGACCATTGTCGCGAACATTAAACACAACGGTCTCATCCCCAAGAGTTTGTGTCACCAATATGCCTGTCCATAGCAATTTCGTGATCTATGGACTTACACGATTTGATTTGGTGACCTAAAAATATAAGTCTATACAATGAGTTTACCTAACTAATTGAAAAATATGCTAGATAAAACTACAATAAGAGCATACGAAAAAATTAGCCCTGTAGGTGGGGCTTAGAATACACCTTCCGTATCCTCTGTGTGTCGTAAGAGGCGACTGAAGGAGGTAAGGGTGAGGTAACCCTGACAGAAACCTCGAGTGCTGAAGACGGAGGATCCAGGCCGCACGGCGCACTCTAATAAACCATGGATCCACACACTTAACGCTTATGATCATGTCGATAGTCACTTACAGGACCGGCGGTATGATCAGCGAACGAAAAGAAGAAAGAAGAAGAAGAAGCATACGAAAATACAAGACATAGAGGCAGGTAGATGAACTCCCGGAGGTACCACACAGACTCGTAGGTCCGCAGAGGTATCCCCGAAAGGGAGGCTCCCGTACACGAGACATGGCTCTTTAACTTAATATAAGTTATTATACCTCTAAGCTGAAAGGAAGAAGGCTATCTCAGACGAAAATGTGATGTGCCTCACGCGGGCACTACTCCTAGTGCTAGTTTTGGGTGAGGAGTATTATCCTGGCAATGACCGTCGTCGCTGAATCCTTGCGAGAGCCTCGCGCGGGCCTCCGTCTCGGGAGGGTCTCGCCTCTGCTTAATGCGGGAGAAGAATAGTAAGCAAAAATAGGTCCACTCTAATATTTCAACCAAAGATGCTTGAGAAAGAACAGACCATACCTAGTGATAGTATAACTATAGGGGTGCGTGCTGTTTTACGTGAAGACGGGACGGGCGATACCCGATGGATTCCCTCGTCACTGTCTTATGCGATTCTTAGTATGCTGAATTAGTAGTTGCCGCTTTATTTATGCGGGCCTCTGCTTTGCTTAATTAGTTTTTAGTTGTTTTCTAAACAAGAATTAGTTTAGGCCGCAACTGTTATACTGTTTTATTCTGTAATCATTTCATGAAGCTCGATTAGATTAACGTTTCGAACATGATTGACGTATAGGTGCCAATTTTACTATTGATTTACTATTTCTCACCGCATTTACAATATGACTAAGATTGTGGATATCTGTACAATTTATAAAGAGTAATTTCACTATTATAAACGAATAGGATCCAACGTCACGAAAAATAGTGTGATTCGAAATGATGAAGACATTATCATTAGAATACGTCACAGAACAGCTGTGAATATGAACAAGTTATTCGGAGGGACGTCCTCAAAGCTAGCCAGAGCAGGTGGCCAGTTTATGGTTCACTCTGAGCTGATGATAGTAACGATAGCCCAATATCTCTACAATTCCACGTACATCGAGTAAATTGAAGGTTCATCTTACACTTTTTGACGATTATTCTGCAATTACCAACACGCCTAAACTAATAATATATGACGTCAAATCCCCAAGCACAAACTCAAACTTGAAGAAATTGGATCCCGCTAATCAACGATTCTCTGTTGGACTAAAAGTTCACTCACAGTACAAGCTCCTTATCAACTATCATCAGGCACTCGAAATCAATTGCTCCGAGTCATCCCTGTGACAGATATTTGGGCAGTCTGACGGGTCGGTGAGAGTCTGAGCCTTTTATGTTTTCAAATGTAGTATGCCCCGTAATCGCTGGCGGGTGGCCGAACAGGAAGGTGGGAGGGCGGGCGGGCAGGTTAGCGAGCGGGCCAGAGAGGGAGGGAGGGAGAGACTCGCTCGCTCACCTACCCACTCACTCGCTCGCTCACTCACTCACTCACTCACTCACTCACTCACTCACTCACTCACTCACTCACTCACCCACCCACTCACTCACCCACCCACCCACCCACCCACCCACCCACCCAACCAACCACCCACCCACCCACCCTCCCTCCCTCCCTCCATCCCACCCACCCACCCACCCACCCACCCACCCACCCACCCACTCACTCACTCACTCACTCACTCATTCACCCCATTAGTCACCCATCCATCTACCCACCCACCATCCTACCTGCGTACCCATGGGGGCGTGACCAAATGTAAATGTGGTCATTCACTCCTCATGGGTATTGGTAACTCAGATACTTAATTTGTTTGAATTCCGATCAATGTTTTCGGAGGAGTTGCATTACAATCAATTTTTTTACACTTGGACCGCACCCTACCCACCCCTGTTGTGGGGCCAAATCTAAATGTGCCCATGCATTCCACATTTATATGGGTAACATTCATATCAACTTTGGCTGAATTCCGTCAAACAGTTTCGGAGGAGTTGCATTCCAATTGGTTTCTTGACCTTTTGACACCCACCCCTACCCAAAGGGTAGTGGGCAAATGTAAATATGTTCATGCACTCCGCATTGATATGGGTAACTCACATACCAAATCTGGTTGAAGTCCGTCAAATGGTTTTGGGGGAGTTGCATTACAATCAATTTCTTGACCGTTTGATCCACATCCCCCATCCACTCCTGGGGTCTGGGCCAAATATAAATGCGCAAATGTACTCCACATTGGTATGCGAAACACACATACCAAATTTCGTTGAATTCTGTCCAAGGGTTTAGGAGGAGAACGCGTTATAATCAGTTTCTGCAGGTCGAAATTTGACCATTTAAGCCCTCCCCTGACCACTGGGTGCGGAGCCAAGGGACATTTGGCCTCTTGCACTCCGCAATCATATGGGTAACTCACACATCCAATTTGGCTGAGGTTCATCTAACGGTTTCAGAGGAGTTGCGTTGCAAGTGATTTGACCTTTTGACACATATCCACCCCATGGGGCCGAGCCAAATGTAAATACCGTCTTGCAAAGCGGAATCATATGGGTAACCAACACAGCAAATTTGATTGATTTCCAACCAGCGTGACGGTCGGATGGATAGACAGACAGACGGACGTCGGTGATTACAATATCCCACCATCTTTTTAAAACGTGGGGATAATAATTAAAACAGCATAACTAATTGATTACACTTGCTTAAACAACACAATTGATGGGATCTGGATCTGTTGTTGTTTTTCCAGTGTAATTTGGTTGTATTGGGGATCGATATTGCTGGGAGCGAATTTGCGTGATTTTCTAGTCACAAAAGGTTGGGGACTGTGTCATCAATTTTCTGCAAAGGCCCGTCTGCTTTTGAAAGTTTGTAAAATTCATCAATAAACGAGCTAAAAGATAAATAACTGGAGGTATTTGTCATATGCACGGCCGTAGTCTGCGCGGGGGAGCAGCGAGTGGCGGGGGTGGGGTGGGGGTGGGGTGGGGGCAGCTTTGTGAAGTGTACTTTTTTAAATATTCAAACTTCAAATGATAATGTCTAAATAAAATTCAGATAGCGATATAGCCAGCTAAAGATATATATCTACCTCCAGAAATGCGCGGGCGACTCTCTGAGAGCATCTACACATCCAAAAGCTTTTGGAGAGGACCACCTAACACCCTGAGAGTTTGGTCCTTTTTCCTCTCCCCAGCGCCTCACACACATCACCTTCCTACAGCCCTGATATGTAATATGCTTTAAAATGGGAAGTTGCGAACGAATGTGTAAGCGAATTATTCGAAGTAATAACATGAGTTTATAGTGTAGCTAACGTTGATTAAGTGGCTCGCTACGAAAGGGTGGTGGACTTTAAACACATAAATTGCTTTGACATCCCTCGACCCGTCATTCTGTGCAAATCTATGTCTCAGGGGAAGGCTGAGTCAGAATAGACTCGGACTAGGGATGAATGTGAGCTATTGTCATATGCTATGCGCATAGACACGGATCAGCGTGTAATTCAGTAGATAGCTTTTTCTTGTGGCATCTCAATACAACATGCTAGCTTAAATATTTGCACATGTCCAATATGGCCGCATAATTCCATCATGGAGCCCATTTTTTTACAATATCACCACTCTGAGAGAAGCAATGCCCCACCCAAAATCACCAACCACCCACATCACCAAACAACACCGCGCTACGCCACCAACTAACAAATCCAGCTTCTCTCAATGCATATGCGCGAAGGAAATCTTCATTTAGTAATTAACTCAATGGCACTCACGCTGAGCAGAAACGTTATTTGTAGTAGTCTTGATTTATAAATGCCCATTTGCAGCCTAAACGAAGACTCTTTTCGAAAATGGCTCATTGGAATGCCTGGCTGGATAACCAAGCCAGTAATTCCAGCAATACATTTTCAAACTAATAACCTTCTTTTAGTCTCCATATCGAAATTTTCTATGAAAATATTTTTGCTAAAAATCCAAAGGCATATTATATTTAACACGCATCAAGGCGATTAATTCTGTAAATTTAATTTTAGGATTCGTTGAATTTTCTGAACTGCTGAGAAGTCCTTCCGATAGTTTGTTCCAATCTCGTATTGTACTGGGAATAAAGCTGAATTTAAACATGACAGTTCTCACAAAGATTTGGTTGATGTGACTGTTATGTATGATTTCGGTTTTCCGAATTGGCTTATGTAGACTGATTAATGGTATGTTTAATGGTATGTTTGCTTGATGCTATAGCCCTTTAATGAACAGAATAAGCCGGGATTCAGCTTCTTTCTGGTGACCTGGGTGTAAACAAACTTGAATAAATATAGTTGTACGTTTAGCACATTTTCTACTTTTTCTTGAAGAGATCTTTGATTAGGGTCCCAAACAGTACTTGCATATTCCAAAACTAGTCTAATCAGTCCCATGTATGCCTGAAGTTTGATTTCTGGTGAACACAATGCTACATTTTCCCGCAATAGTTCTAAAGTTCTGTATCATTTGTTGCAAATCTCTGTGAATTTTTTGTGATGTGTTTGTTCCAGTTTACGTCATTTGTGATGCTGACGCCCAAATACTTTTCTGGTGAAACAATGCTTAGACTTGTTCTGTTTGACATGTAGTCAAATTTGATGGTTGGTTATATCCTAGTTAGGTAGACCATGTTGTATTTTGCTTGTTGGATGCACATTCGCCAAGTGGTAACCTAGTTACCCACTATGTTTATGTCTTGCTGGCAGCGTTGTCAATTTTCTGGTAGCATATACAATCATCAACGAATAGCCTGATTTCTGAGGAAATGTCCTGGACTATATTATGTGCATGGACTGAATACAGTAACACACCTAGCACAGCTTCATGAGGTACACAAGGCATGACCTCGATAACGCTTGATTTAGCACCATTAACTATTATATATTGTTTTCAATCCGCTAAGAGCGAGACAATTCAATTTAGTATGTTTTTGACACTCCATATTTGTGTAATTTAAATATCAAAGGTTCATGTGGAATAGTATCAAAAGCCTTTTCAAAGTCGCCAATAGAATGTCCCTTTGCTTCCGGTTCTCAATGGCTAACACCCAATCATTGATGGCATTAGTTGAGTTTCACAACTGTGGAATTAACGGAAGGTGTGTTGTCTGTGAGTTATGGTGCTATTCAATTAGAGCAGATAATATGTTCCAACATCTCACAGCAAATGCATATTAGGGAACTTAGTCTAGAGTTGCTTGGTAAGGAACAGTCACTTCTTTATATAAGGGGCACATGTTTGCTGATTTCCATTCATTTGGGATAACTCCCTTGTCTTATGGACTGTTGAGAAAAATGCGATAGCATGTCCGACAGTCCTATCGACTGTTCTTTGAGCATTGGGGAATGTATTTCGTCTGGCCCCATGGCTTTTGATTTTTTTCAAACCATTTAAAAACTGCTTCATTCCATTTTGGTTGATTGTTATTTTCCCATTTTGATTGATTTAGGAATTGTGCATGGAAATTCTTTGTAGGTTGTTTTCTGCGAATACACTAGCAAATTGGATTGCCCTTCGGCTTTGCTATGCTAGGCATCTGCGAGAGGTTGTTTGCTTTGGGCGGAGAGATTCATTGTTTGTAAACTGTGACTATCGGTTTGAATGTGTTAACAGTGAAATGGTATGTTTATATATATGACCTATATGTCCAGGCGGGAACAGAGCAAATACTCCATTTTACCGCTCTTCAATAAGTCGATGCTGTTATGAATGAAACCTAAAATGCATTTAGACTTTAATGCTTTCATGACGAAGTCGGGCCAAACCGCCCTCTTCATTAAACGTGAGGAATGGTCCTATGCATGTCAACAGAAGGCTATTTCTGAAAATATACTACTGTCATGGCTGAGTTAAGGAGCCAGTCATTCCAGTGTTAAATTTACAAACGAGTCTTCTCCTGGCCTGCAAATGGACGTTCACTAAGCAAACATTTCAATTTTCCTGACCCAATTTAGACATTAAAGCGCTAAATGGTAAGATTATTTAAGACTACTATAATTATTAAACAAAATTAAGTATCTCAGTCTAAAGGTCTATCAGCTGCCACATTGTAATACTCCTGCTAAGATATCAGAGTGACTGAGTGAAGTGGATCACTTCAAATTCCACACACAGTATTTGTTCAAGTGTATTATAATATACGCAGCAATTCTTTAGCCGCCCCCAGCTGCATCCACCCCACCCCTCTTTCCTTCTCCCTATCTCTCTCTCTCTCTCTCGCTCTCCCCCTCCCCCTTTTTCTCTCTCTCTCTCTCTCTATCTCTCTCTCTCTCTCTCTCTCTCTCTCAGGATATGAATACCTTTGTGCTAATAACCCAGGAGAATGTGAATATGTATGTGCTAATACGCTAGGAAGATGTGAATATGTCTGTGCTAATACGCTAGGAGGGTGTGAATATGTCTGTGCTAATACGCTAGGAGGGTGTGGATATGTCTGTGCTAATACGCTAGGATGGTGTGAATATGTATCTGCAAATAAATTATGAGGATCTTATCAGATATACTGAAAAATGAACGTAGAAAAGAAAGATTGACCACTATTAACTTTTTATCCTATTCTTGTGAGATGATATATATCTTTAGTGCACAACGTAAATATAAATATCTGATACAAATTGATCATAAATAAAATAGACCATTATTGAGTTAGTAGTAGTAGTAGTAGTAGTAGTAGTAGTAGTAGTAGCAGTAGTAGTAGTAGCAGTAGTAGTAGTAGTAGTAGTAGTAGTAGTAGTAGTAGTAGTAGTAGTAGTAGTAGTAGTAGTAGTAGTAGTAGTAGTAGTAGTAGTAGTAGTAGTAGTAGTAATAGTAGTAGAAAAACGGATTATTTGTGATTTTATAATTTCTTTAAAAGTGTGCGGCGGATGGAAAGATTTTTTTGCGTAGTAGCTGATGCGAATCGGTTTGTTTGCAATACACTTTGTAGTCTAAGTAGGCAGTTGTTTCATACCTTTATATAAATCCAGAAGATCTACAGACATCTTGTCATCTTTTGCTTTTAATTTGATATTCGGATGGATCGTGATCGTGATCGTTCAGAATTTCGAAAAATTCGTCAAAGTACTGCCAAATCATGAAAATGTCATAAGGTACCTGCGACTATTTGTACACTTTTCTAATGCTTCCTCCTCCCCCCACTCTGCTATGTAAATATTGGCAAAACTTGAGCTAAAGTGCGTGCACATCGCGCAGCCGCAGATGTGTTGTTTAATTTCGTCATCGAATTCAAAATCATTTTCCGTTAAGCTAAATTCTACCAGTGCTATTGCTTTTAGCTATGGCTGGCCTGTTTGTATCTGGGTATTTCCCGAATGCTTTACGACTAGAATTTATACCCTTCTGGATGTTAACGTGTGTATACATAGCATCGATGTCAAGCATGCACATGAATGTCTTAGGAGGTATCCAAGTCTCAGAGACCTGTGATAAAAAAATGTCTGTGTTTTGCAAGAAGTTGGGATGTCTATTTGTTATTGGCTGTAGATTATAATCGATGTATTCACTGATTCTATAGGATTCTGAAACATAATCTGAGATTATAGGTCGCCCGGGTGGTGACATCGTGCCCATCCAGGAATCTATGGGTTTATGATTTTTTGGCAAAAGATAGAAAGTCCGTGGGTTTTACTCAAGCTTAGCTTAGCAAATAGATACTTCTGTTGCTTTCCGGTGATATTCTTGCTATCGAGCAATTTTTTGTAGAATCTCATTAAATTTGCTGCAATTATTTTGCCAAAGTGGTTCGTTTAGTTTCTGATAATGTTTTGGGGTTCTAAGTTGTCGTTGTGCTTCACGTTTAGAGTTTATAAGCATTATTACAGTAGGTGATCCTTGTCTGCAGGTTTGATGACAATTTCGTTGTTTTTAGACAATTCTATTAGGGCCTGGCGTTCCTCATAGTGTAAATTTGGTTGATCATTAGGAAATATGGAATTGTTTGCACATTCTGAAAAGAGTTCTATGCTTTCACCAATTGCTGGGTCAACAAGTTTTACGTTTGGTGCCCAACGAGCCTTTACCAATGAATGGAGAATGTTACTATTAGAGGTACGAAAGAAGTCTGCTAACTTAATACGGTGACTAAATTCAGATGTTTCCATACAGTCATTGTCTAAAAGAGCATCTAAACCTGTTTCAGGTTTTGGTGTTGGTACACACGTTAGCCCTAAATTAAGCAGCGCTACTCTGCTTCACTTAATGGGCAGTCAGTTATATTGACAATATGACGGCCCAGTCGACCTGTTTCCGGGTAGAGGTTACTTTGGCCCCTGTCTAGTTTAAATTTAGGAGATTTCTTGTTTGTTTTATTGCCTGAGAGTTGTTGTTTCATTTGGATAGTTGCTGTTTGGCTTCATTGTTTATTGGAATATTAGTGAATCACACGTTATTGTTAATCAGTTCAGACTAACGACTGCTATATCGTCGTATATTTGTTGCTTGACATCACGTTCGAAACGGGACACTAATTCATTAATATTAGCTCCTTGCTGCGTGGTGTCTTAATATTGTATTATATATTGAATTGTCTGTAACAATTTAGTGAATTACATGATTTTCATTATGTTAGACACCAGGATGGCACCTGTCTGCAAACGTGCAAACGTACATTATGTTTGAAAAGCACCACCAACGGATAGGGCGTGACTGCCATTAAAGACTATCATGGCCTTATGGACGTGCTTGGTGCGGATCCGAAGGCGATACCATAAGATGTGAAGCTGTTAAAGAGGTTTAAACAGCCAGCTTAAACAACCACATCTCTTGGAGGAATTAGTAAACGAATGGATCGATATTGCTTTAAAAGGAGAATTCAAAACTGAAACGCATAATTCCCTCAAAGATATTTCCAAAGCACACATTTATTATCCTTATCACATGATCAAAGAGCTGGAGCAGCAATTAATTTCCTTCGCCATTGTGTTGCTTCTGTACACGGTATCTCCTTGATAGCCAATGCAAATGTTTGCTGGATTTAGGTTACAATCGATGTATCAAACACCAGCTTAAATCTTATGTGTGGATATTCCCCAACATCTCATCAGCAACGTAAAGAATTTTTTAATGATATTTCTTCAACAATTGGCCAGAACTCGTCTGACAACTTGATGCTTGTGGGAGGTTTTAATTGCGTTTTGCTTGATGTCAAAGACAGAACATCCAAGTCGAAATATATGGACACATCCCGCACTATTTTGAAGACTATATATAGGAAAGAAAGACTTACCAGACATATATCGAATTCTTAATTAAGACTACAATGACTTTACATGGCTGTCTGCCATCTGATGGGAAAATATCATCAAGGTTAGATAGAATATATATTAGCTGGTCATTGAAAGGCAACAACATAACTTCAATGAATAGCAAGTCTATAGCCTTTTCCGATCGCAATCTGGTATTCGCATCATTAGACAAAGCTGAGTGGATTAATAGAGGGGATGGGTTTTGGAAACTCAACACTACTTTGCTGCACGATATTTGCTATCTTAAATGTGTAGAGAGCTGTTGGCGCCAGTGGCTTAAATGGTAACGCATTTATGAGGATATAATGTAATGGTGGGAAGATGTAAAAATAGATCTAAAGTCTATGTTAAGAGAATATTAGATCAGAAAGGCCAGAGAATTATGAAAATGCTAAAAAATACATTGAGTAGATTTTTGACTAAAATTAATCTGAATGTCAATAAAGGTGAACATAATTATTATGATTTATTGATCTAACTAAAAGACAAAATAAATGAAATAGAGGAATATAAATTCAATGGAGGAACAATTAGATCAAAGGCACAAATGCACACTGAGGGTGAGAAATCTACAAAATATTTTGTGGGCTAAAAAAATCATGTGGTATTGAGAAATTAATACGCGCAATAGAGGCGGTTGATGCTACAACTGTGTCATCAAGCAGAGAGATGGGGAAAGCCGTGCATGACTAATATCAACGGTTGTACACATCTGAAGGGAGTGACGACACAGCTACTGAACACCTTCCTCCATCAATGGCTAAAGCATATGCTCGACTGATATAGAAAGGTGGTGAGAGAAAATAACTTCAGAATTACAGACCAATTTCATTACTCTGTTTTGATTATAAAATTATATCGAGTGCACTAACTTTAAAACTCGGTTCAACCATAGAAGATGTAATTGACTCCAACGAAACACGTTCAGTACCAGCTAGAACAAATTTAACAAATACTCTACTTATAAGAGATATTGTCGAGAAAGACTCTATACCAGCAACGATCATAGGCTTAGACAATGAGAAAGCGTTTGATCGTGTTGAATGGAAATTCTTGCTAAAGTCATTAAAATGTATTTGTTTAGGAGTGGATCACTATTTTATATGTCAACATGAATAGCTGTTATTTAGTTAATGATCATCTGCCTGAAAGACTCACCCTAGGGATGGCTGTAAGACAGGGCTGTTCTCTATCACTGCTTTTATTTGTAATAGCTGGTAGCTTCATTAAAGCAAACTACTCATTTTCAAGGGATATGTGTTGATGGATTTGATAAGCCGGTAAAGGTGTCAAAGTATGTTGATGATACAACCGTTTTTGCAGGATCAAATAACGATTTCATGATTATTGAGAGAATTTCAACAAGCACCAAGGCTTAAAATTAGCAAAGATAAATCAAAATGAGTATTTCTGGGGCCCACGGAGTGGAAGAACAAATGCAGTGATGGGTATTGATTGGTCAAGTGATGTGATGCACTTTAGACATCTATTTTAGTAGGAAATCACACATAGTGCTAAATTTAAATTTGGAAGAAAGGTTGTCCAAGTTAAAGATCATATTAGGCAATCGGAACAGATGGCACCTTTCTATTTCTGGCAGCAAAGGCTATGCCAAAAACAGAAAGGCGCCATCTTTTCCAATTGCCTAATATGTTCTTTAACTTGGACAACCGTTATTTCCAAATTAAATTTCTAAATAATTTAGTGTTATCTGGGTTTTGGTACACCGCTTCCGTCATAGAGAAGCCTCAAATGGTAGCGCATGGGATTAAAGAAATACACCTAGCTTTTCTATGGGAAGACAAAGCTCATTTATTATCACAACCAGTTTTAAATAATGTAAAGTATGAAAGTGGGCTTGATTTAGTTAACATTTCAGTCAATAATGCTTCATTAAAATTGAAGTTTTTGAATCAACTAATTCAACCCTGTGCACCATGGGCTTGCATTTCCCGAGCGCTAATAGAGGGATACATAGAGCCTTTTTCTATTGACTGGCTATTTATGCCAAAGACAGCTCCACGGAATTACAATAACATTCCTACTGTAATAAAGAGCAATTTGGAGGCGTACACACATTTACAAGAGGAATACCTCCACCATAATGTTGGCAAGGTGATTTAAAGCAAGGACTCTGTGGCAATGATAATATTCGTTTTAATAATTCCATTCTATATTTACCCTCTCTAGCCAAACATGGCATACGGTTTCTAATTCATTTGATAATGCAGAAGTCCAGACAAGGAATTTCTATGAATGAACTTTCAAGAAAAACATCAATGAGAAATATTGATGCACAAAGGTTGTTGGTTCGCATAATATATGTTGTTTCCACTAATTTGTTTCAGTTACCAAATACACCTACTAACTGTTATAATTTACAATCAACACTGGTTCTGAATGATGAACTTATTAATTATAGGCAACGATCTAAAGATTGGATTCACAACTTGAGTTTAAGTTACGTAAAGTCACCAGTGGCAATTCATGCATGGACTAATTTGGGAAGTGAGCCAAATAACTGGAACACAACATGGAAAACCACCCATTCTCATTTTATTACACATGATGTACAGGTTGGCGCCTGTTGCATCGACGTTTGTGGGTCGGACACTTGACATACAAAGATGGCATTGCAGTATCTGATAGATGCTGCCTATGTAACAATGAGGAAGAGGCAATAGAATATTTTTCACTCAGTGTTCTATAGCTAATGGTTTTTGGGATTTCTCTAAAGGGATTCTTGCACAGTTTGGCATCAACTTAACACCAGATAATTTATCAAATGAAGTAATTTTATTTAGGGATTTATCTACTATGAAAACTAAGATAGAACATGTGAGAAAGACTCGATCCTGTGTGCCTTATCGCTAGGACTGCATACCATCTGGAAGCACAGGCGTGCAGTAGACAGAAACGCATTAACCTGAAATCACAAATTGCAGTAAGGGCTATTTTCCTTGTCCTATTGGTACAATGTATTCATAATGAATTTTATAGGTTGGCAAGTTGTGGGGGAAAAGGTGGTTCCAAAATGTATGTTGTCAAAGCAATTTAGTCTCTGTCAAAAATGATGTTTTAATGATATTAGAGAAGGAACTGATTTAGACTCAATTGAACTAATTAATTGATCCTGGAAATGAATAATGAAGGTCACTGCCTCATTTCCTATATTAATCTCATCATGCAACCAATTTTAACTCTATTTTGTGTATTAGAACTGAATTATACGTTCTAAGTAATTTCAATATAAATAATTCTTGCTTGTTTGGCTGGTTGCTATCATCCCATCATACTGTAATATAATACATTAAACACATTTGTTCTGGGGTAATTTACAAATCCCAAGGGTGAAGTAGATTTAAAAGTGAATACAGAGCGCCATCTATGTTGCTCTACACATTAAACTATGTAAAATCTACCTTGTCTGCAGGTCGCTAATTGGCTCAACAGTGTCAATGATCAGTGGTAACTTACTGCTACTTATTGACGAGTCGCTTCACCACTTGTTGAAGATTATGCTCGCCATTTGGGCCTACTACTATACTGTGTGTTTCATTAAACTACGTATACTCTACTTAGCCTGCCGGTCATGAATTGGTTCAATGATGTCATCGAGTAACAGTAACTTACCCCTACTTATTGATGAGTTGCTTCAACACTTGTTGGTGAATTATGCTCGCCATTTAAGCCTACTACTACACCGTGTGCAAATAGTAATGGCTTTGTTGAATTATGTTATGTTATTACCTCTTTATTAAGCTTGTTTTCGCTGTAGTTATGCCATGATTGTGGTATATAGTAATAGATCATTTTAGCTTTCACGGTTTTGATATGTTTATTTTTTATTGTTATTGGTATATAATTAATCAAGCCTGCTATTTCGCAAGATTTTTGTCCGACTGCGTCAGCGTCTGACCCCCCCCCCCCACCCCAACAAAAAAGAAGAAAAAAGTAGTAGTAGTAGCTTTAGTTGTACAAGTTGACTATCAGAAATGGAAGCTTTATTGATCGTAGGAATTGACCACTCTAAAGCTAGTATACGTCTCGAACTGTGAATACTACTTTCAGAGCGGTACCATTAACATATAATGCAGACAACTGTCCACTGCACGGCATACGGAACAGGATTAGTATTAGTGGGACAAGAATTGCAACTGTACTTAGTGAAGCCAACAGTTCCTTCATTACCATGCTGGATGGAAACAGTGTTTGAACATTATACCCCCACAGAGAACCTCTCAGTATAAGAATTTGATAAATAATTCACTAGGTAGGGAACTGTTTTATGTTTTAAGATGACAAAGTCCAACCAGTGCTTTTGATATTAGGTAGATTTTTGTGGACTTTTCTCTTCCGGTACCTTATATTTGAGCGTGTATAATGAGTTAACAAGGCGCCCGCAGTGAAATTATCTTCTTAGATGGTTTGGGACAAAGCCTTATGCAGTACAAGATGATCTCAGCACTGTTTTCACAGTCTAAACCAGACGAATCTAACTGTTCATTTTGAAGAAGAGCATTTTCAATGTCTGCCGAAATTGATGTCTAATAGCATGTAGGACTGGCCATTCAACTACGAAGTGTTCTAAAGTTTCAACGACACTTTAGCATAGAAGATGGCTACGTCATATTGACCCTGACAAAATCGTTGTCTGGCTGTCTGGAGGGTCTATGTACATGTACGTACTTTAAGTTTAACTGGTATACGAGACGCATACATGTATTATTCGGAGCCTACCTGGGCAAGCGGAAGCGTTTGTCCTGGGTTAAATCTGGCGAGATCGATGTATTTCAGGGATTTCTAGCGCGGTATCAGAGATTGTGTTGTCTCCTTCCGATACAGGTCCATCGCTGACTTGACTAGTCTTTTCTAACCAGCCTTTTAAGTGTATGATCACGATAGCCAAAGCCATTTTCAGATCATATTTGCACAATATCCTTTTCTTGTCAATAAACCAACTATGGCTACCAGGCAACTTGATGGATGTAAGTGGGTCAAGCCCATTCTAACCATGAAACTCTTGAGAGAACATGCTATATGATGTACGCAAGTTTGAGCTTACCATGTACGGAAATGTCGCAGGTTTCCCTAGGATCCGGTATGCCATCTTGTCTATTAGACATGGCAAAATGCACTTTTTCAGCTTTATCTATGACCCACCAATCTTTAGCTAAGTTCAATTTCCAGACTAGTATACATATAAGCTGTTGAACATTTTGAAACCAATTTGATTGGGCGCTGTTACTGTCTATGACAGCAACAGCGTCCAGTCAAAATAGTTTCAAAATATTCAACAACATGTTTATTAAATAGTAAAGAGATACAATTCGTACAACAACCTATGGTCCGTCACCAATTATGCGTTCGTGACGTACTTATCTACGTCATTCATGACGTCATACACGTCACATCGTTGATTGTGACGTCATATGAGTGATGGATACACTGAAAAGATCCATTCCCAGGGTGGCTGGCGCTCTTGTCGTTTACAAATAGATTGACAGCAAGATCACCCAGTCAAATTAGTTTCAAAATATTGAACAGCTTACCTGTATAGTTTTCTGAAAATTGGTAGTCAGGGAGTTCAGGGATCGATCGATTCCAAAAAGGGCGAAGTGTGGGTGGAACTTAGCTATAGATGGGTCGGGCATAGATAAAACTGGAAATGGCAGTTCCTTATGGAAACAGAGTGTATATGTATAGACCGCATCAAACAGCTTACCGTATTTAAGTGTTGTCCATCAAAGAGAATCTATTCATTGCAAAGGAAACAACAAACAAAACTCCGAACGTCTATATAAACATTGTCCTGAATTAGCGTGTTAGTTACAGCTCGCGTATTGGCACAACACCTATCTAGTTAGTACACGCCTGAGTATTAAAAATATGATTAAATAATCCTCATAATTATAAAGTTAACTTTTGATTCTGACAACAATTCAAATAGTGTAGTGCCTATTTACTTAGGTCACAGTCAAGTATGGAACCCGTCAATATAAGAAGTGTGGGCCTGAACCCTGAGTGGAATCTCACAGACAATAATGAAACCGACCACACTGGACCATATCATACGATGTTTATGAGCATCCCTCATTTCGTGTATGGAGAGTTAACGATTGCTTACTATCTAGCTGGATTCATGTTCAATATAATACTAATCACGTATTTCATAAAATCATGCAAGTACCGGTCACCCACGTTTATGCTACTGACCAGCTTGGCGTCCATGGACGTTTTCTGTTGTACAGCGGGTGTACTCTGGCCAACATTTCTTTTCACTAGAATGCTACTGCCGCAATTGGGTGTTGGATGCCCGATTTTTCTATTTATTGGGGTTGTTGGCCTATACGCCAGCGAATACCACCTCGTCTTCTTTGCTGCTTTCCTCTGTCAGCGAAAGTGAAGATAACTAGTAAATTCGTTTTTAAAGGTTGTGTCATTATTATTCTTTCGATAATCGTGTATAAACTGCCATTGGCTATTGGTTATGGACCGAAGTCAGTCATAATGGATGGCATTCCGGTGACAATTTGCACATACAGTGGCAACAGATACGCATATGACATTCATTGTTAATTGTGAATATTAGTTTCCCATGTGTGTCAATTTTCTTGCTACACGTGGCTAAATACATAGCAGTGTCACGGGCAGGGTCAAAATTTACATTGGATCAGCAGAGCAGAGTCGATAGAATGCAGATGCACGTGCGGTCACTATCATCATTATCTTGTTCTTCATTGCCTGGCTGGCAGCATTCACATACATTACCATACAACACGCTAGGATTGAATATTAGAAAAATGATGCTAGACAACATGTATTTGACATTAATGTATGTTATATTTAGTAATTCTACGTTAAATCCTTTAGTATACTGCTTTGCTTCTAAGATAGTTAGAGACGATATCATTAAACTGCTATGGCCTGTGATACGTCAGGGCAAATAAAGACACAGTATTTTTCAATAGGCCTAATCTCATTCAAAAGGAGAACACTCATTGTAACCTTGCCAGCCTTCTTGACCCTTGTTATAGGTTAAATTATTTAAGCATATTTATCATATAAACAAGCCTTCTAGTCCGTTCCATATTTTTCGATATGAGGACACGTGCCATATTCAACGGAGTATTTTCATTGGCTGTTGGGTGCGCAGCCCATTTAAATCGACCAATTAAAACATAGATTGATGTGAGCGTGACACGTAGGGATTACTACGCGGTACGGTTTTACTACAATTTGTTTACTACGATTTGTCATTCATGAAACGTCATCGCAAAACGTCATCGTTTGACAGTTTATCAGTCGGCAGCGAAGTAACGATTGATGGCTGTGGCTATAATTTTCAATGACCAGTTAACATACTATTTAACGGCTGACATCGCCAGATTTTGTGTTTGTCACTATATCTTGCCGCGCATTCAGTATCTGTTATTAAGTAGTGGTGCGTCACAGCAGCGGTATCGATTTCACGAAAATCAACAATGAGAAATCAGATAAAAGTCACATCAGCAACTATTGGCAAATATTTCAAAATTACAGTTTATATGATAAATAAAATCTCAAACTCGGTCACTTCATATCACTATTATGAACCTCGTTGAAAATGATCAATTTTGCACTCGCTAAAGCTCGTGCAAATTGATAATTTTCAACTCGGTCCATAATAGTGATATGAAAAGTGACCTCGTTTCAGATTCTCTATTTATCATATAAACAAGGCCTTCAGCCCATTCCATATTTCTCGATATGTACTATTTAACAAAAGATTTTCATTGATACGATTAAGCAAAAGAAATATTTTCATTGGTTCGATAATGCGTAAGAAAGATTTGCATTGGCTGGATAACGATTTAGAAAGATTTTCATTGATTACATAACACTTACTAATCCGACATTTCTCGTGACGCCGCAAATTTAAACAAGACGGCATATGTTATGTCGTTGACTAGAATTTTGTAATAGTGACTCGTTAAAGCTCGTGAAATGTGATAATTTTAGACTTTGTTGATAATAGTGATATAAAATGTGATCCTCTATGTATGGTCATTTGAAATGCTTTTGCTGGAACATATTGGTGTCATTAAAGGGTGTCTAATCTCATCTCAAATGTTATTATTATAGTTTATATAATCCATATCATTCATACCCTGTCACATTCCCTTACCTTTATCACAATTATCTGCTTTGTAATATGGCGTAAACGTTGAACAATGATCGCCAGCGATAGTGTTCGTTATTCTGTAATACTCATCCAGGCCGAATATTTTGAACCTAATTTGACTGGAAACTCTTGCTGCATATGGCAGCAACAACCTATAGTCAAATTAGTTCTAAAATATTCAACAGCTTATCTATATGGATACTTTTACATTGGCAAACTATAGATGGCACCTCAATGACTGTGCGTATATGCCGAGGCAGACACGCTGTGTGTTTTCTGATTTGTTGAAAAGTAAATCATGGCAGCCATCATGATTAGTCTGTAGAAATGTATCAGCATTTACCTACTAAAGCATGGCTATCGTTCGTTGTAGGCATGATAGAAAGCTTAAATGTCAGCGATGGATTATTGGTGGCAAATTATATCACCTGAATGGTTACAGTAAAATAAGATGACATTTCCTTTAAGCCATTTTGTGGCAACCTAACCATCTCATGATCAACCCGGCCAAAAATGGCATATGCCTTGGCATTGCGAAATGCCTAGTTGCAGGCCAAGAGAAGAACATTTTGAGAATTTACTACTCAAGTAATAAGCTCGCTAACCTAGCCAGGCATTCTAGTCATATATTTTCAAAAAGAGCTTTCTGTTGGTCTGCAAATGGATACTGGCTAAGCAAACACATGACCATTATCTCTATCGGGAAAGCATAGCTGCCCACGTGACTACATAAATTAACATAGTCGTTTCCTTTTCAGCTTCTGACGAGAAGCTAGAGATCTTTGAATCACATCTGTTTTAGACCTTTTATATTTTTAACTATATGTGCCAAACTTTCTTTCTGGGTTGTAATTGATTTCTCAATGCAATTTACAATATGACTAAAATTGTGGATATATATAAAATTAATAAATAATAAACTCGCTAATTTATTTTCAAAGTATGTCGTGTTGTGTGGCATATTGAGCAGCAGAATGTGATGCATTTATGTAATTCTCAAGGTATATTCACTATATATAGTAATAATCGTGTACATATAAGAAACGACGCTCCACCAATCCTGGACGTTAGTATCAGGTACCTGAATGGTTATGATATCAAGTTTCTGTCTTACATATATACATTCAGATATGAATAGTATTGTCTACTGTTTATTCTAACCATAGCCTTTGTTGTTGTTTGCCCACCTGGCACACATATCTACATAGATTGTATCAAGCTGGATACATGGATGGAAATGAAGGAATCCAGTTGTAGCTATACCCCACCCATCTATAGCTAAGCTCCAGCCACACTTCGCTCGCATTAGGACCGATCGATCACTGAATTGCCTGACTATCAATTTCCCGAAAACTATACAGGTAAGCTGTTGAATATTTTGAAATTAACTTGACTGTCAAATTGGTTTCAAATATTCAACACCATATTTATTAAATAGTAAAGACATACAAGTCATAAAACAATGCTTAGTCCGCCATCAATTAAGCGTCCGTGACGAACTTAGCGACGTTATTCATTACGTCATTTATTATGACGTCATCCTACACGTTACAAAGTTGGTTATGACGTCCAATGGTGGATGAATAAACTGGAAAGGCCGATTGCTGTCAAACTCAATTTTGCATGCTAAGTTTCTTCTTCCTTGCTATAAAGAAGAAAATTACATTGTGATTCAGGTTATCTACCAATCAGAAGACAAAAGTAGACTTAGAGCTTAGAAAGCATAGAGAAACGCCGGGTCGTGGATGCTTTCCTGATAAGTCGCCTAAGACAAAATTGAAAGAACAAAGACTCGGCATTGGAAATGTATTACAAATAAAGCTCTTCTCTCGTGCTTATAGTTTCCGCAACCCAACCACCACTTTGCCAAGTTACAATCTCGGATAAGACATTAGCATGCGGGGATCGTAAGACAAGCATTCACAAGATCATCCAGCACTCCATGTGGCAATAACTCCTCTCATGTAAATTTGATGTTTGATGAAAGATTCAGTTTGGTGACGAATGGAAAGCTAAGCTACACACAATTTCACCAAATGATGTTCAGGTCATCATTGTAAAATTATCATCAGTGCTGTTATGTGAAATATGAGCATTATTAGGCTAGACAAGAAGAGAGGGATAATCAATAGCGAGATCAGACAGAAAGAGAAATAGCAACAAATATTGGGTTCTTCAGCACGCTATGTGAACTTCATGAACCTGGTAACATTACTCCATTGGATGATGCTAATAAAGCCTACATGGTATGTATGGTGAAACTACTGACATGTTGACATCAAAACGATGAAGCAATGGTGAAATCTGTACCAATATCCATAATGTACAATTATCTCGTCTCTATTTCAGAGTATGTGAATAAGTAAAAAGACCGAAAATAGTGAAATTTAAGATAAAGAAAACAATGTCTCAATGAGTAAGACATGAACACAGCTTTGAATAGGCACTCATCTCTAAAATTGCTTTAAATCTTTCTTCCGGTGTGTCAAATTAAACACGTTAAAGATCAAGCTGGCCAAAAATTGTATCTCCAGCCATTTTGAAAAATATCCCTTTGCAGAGCAAGAGACGACTATATTTTAGTATTTACCAAGTGCCAGTCATTCCAGCGGTACATTTTCAAGAATAGTCTTCATTTGCCCTGCGAATAGACACTGACTAAGCAAAAATTTAGATTTTTTTTTTACAATTATCGCTTTACCCGTCAAGCTGGCCATAAATCAACTCTTTGAAAAGGGTTTTCCCAAATTCAGGAAAAGAATTTACTAAAATCGACAGGAGATGTTCTTTCACTGAGCAAAAATGTTATTTTCTTTTCAAAATCTCGACAAATTAAAAGGCTAATTGATAAAGATATAATTTTGAGCGCTTGGGGGGGGGGTTGCTCTTGCCGCAAGAGTGGTTAATATTTGACGAACATAGAAGCACAACTCATGATGTAATGACTAAATAGGTCACCTTGTATTGTGGCATCGCCATACACCTTGCTCTAGTCAGTTGTTGTGAACAATATGATCAGAAAACAACCAGATGGTAAAAACAATTTGTCAAAACATGACCCGGAAATTCTCTCCACCCAACATCCGAGCACGGTTTATAATTGATCTCTTCAAAGCTACACATTCCCAGGAGAGTAAGACCTCAGTATGACTAAGACGAATCGCTAAAACCACAAAGATTCTTAACTAAGTATTCAAATTTCAAGGTATATCATGAACAGCTTGAGAATCAGATCTATTTTCATAATCATATTTTATGACATATGTCAACACAGGTCATATGTATCGAATCATTAACACTTTGCCAACGAAAGCGTAACTGCAAACATGCAAAGTGAAGAAATCTAGAGAATTGGTCTTGTTAATGGAGGAATCCAGTTTATCCATCAATCATATGACGTCATAATAAACTACGTGACGTATAGGCTGATGCCATAAGCAATTACGTCAGGAATGTTCGTCGCGAACGCTTAATTGATGACGGACTGAGCGTCGTTGTAGGAATTGTATATATTTACCATTTACTAAACATGCTGTTGAATATTTTGAAACTAATTTAACTGGGCGTTGTTGCTGCCAAAGGCAGCAACAACGCCCAGTCAAATTGGGTTCAAAATATTCAATAGCTTATCTGTATAGTTTTCTGGAAATTGATCGTCAGTGCCATCCTTCAGATCAAAGATGTATGTACGTACATCATTAGATAATCTTGGCATTGGTAGTTTACAATTCTTTGTAATTTCCCATGACGCTACATCACTGACAGCCGTTCAGATACCACCACTCATAGAAGCCCCAGCAAATGAATGGTCTAGATTAGTCGCAGTTCTTCAACATACACCACCCATAACACCTAAATGCAGAAATTGCCGGAGCAAAGAAAGAGATTCTCATTAGAATGGACAGGGACAATTACACTTGGGGTGTACAGTTAAAGTTGACGAAAGCAGAAGACATAGATGGAATTTCAGTACATGTGAATTCCTTATTAAAAGAATGTGCCATGATAGGCATCGGTAGTTCCATTGCACATTAGACTGCACATAACATGTACGTGTTGATGCTGGTATTTATGTGTCAGTACCAGCTCAGCAAATTTAGGAACCAAGCTGTTACTGACCACATGATCACACCGCCGCTGTGTGTAAAACTCGCCCAACAAAGATGGTCCATGTTTGGCCAAGTGCTAAGGATGCCTGAAGACACACCGGCACAGAGAGCCTTGGAATTCGCCCTACTCGGAGCCAGCAAATACAGAGCCAGGAGAGGACGTCATCGCATAAATCTGCTAAGCGTGACAGGAGGTGACCTCAGGAAAACAGGATTAGGTACACTCAAGTCAAGAATGGACCTGAGGAAGCTAAGAATTTTGGCCGAGGACAAGACACAGTGGGCAAAAGCGAAGAAGGACTGATTGCAGCTGTAGGATGTTTCTACTACTACAGCCGCAGAATAGAGTAACCATACATACATACATACAGGAGCAGATTACTAGCCGTGTTCGACCTGCTCCTGGTGAATTTCAATCATCATAAGCAGTATTATTAAGAGCAATTATTGTCCACCGAGCAGCAATCACTCTCAGCCACAGAGTGTATAATGTTAACAAATTAAAGGCGGTCCAAAACACATGCCTGATATAAAACATTGGATAAACCAAACACTAGATAGAACATACCAGAGATTTTGACTTCTTCTTTTCATCTAACATCCCATGCAAATAGGTCCAAGTATGCTCAGTATAGCACTGGATACTTGACAAAATAGCTCCAAGCAGAGACCCAAATGTCTGGGAAACGTTCTGTTAATAAAAAGAGATCGCAAACAACAAATACACCAAAAATACAAGTTATAGTATCTTTTATAAATTAAACATAAATTGACAGTTTTTTTCACAATTTTGGTTAATGTTGTGAATTATAACATAACATTCCCGGCATGACGTCATCGCGCGAATTGGCAACCACGTGGATTCAACATATGGCATATGTGTTTTCAGAGTGGAAGGATCTGCCGTTTAATACAGTTACAAAGATGGACATCAGCTCCGATTCCGGTTCTAGTTTAGCAAACGCTAGTGTTTCTTTTGCATCTTATTAATATGGCGATGTCTGAATGACCTGCCATGAACTAGCAATTCCAACCAACAACAGACTATTCACGAGATAACATCATACGACGACAATCACTCACGTGATGACGTCACTCTGTGTTTCTCATGAGAGATTGAAGAAAATGATATTCTGTTTCGAAATTTACTATTAAGGAATTCGTAAATATGCAAATAATCAAATTTCCTTTATTAAACTATACAAAGCATCACTTGCGTGTTCTTGGACTCTTCTCTATTTGCGCTGCCCCTTAACGAACCATCTATGTAAAGAAACCCTTATCATTCTGAACAGTATGAGTTGATCACAGTGGCTGGAGCAATCGATAAATCCAATCTACCAATTAATCATATGATACCATATTTCATAGCCAACAACAACGCCCAGTCAAATTAGTTTCACAATATTCAACAGCTTACGTCCATCGAGCCAAACAAAAGCAAGGCGTGGGTGGAGCTTAGCTAGTGATTGACGGCGCATGGCTAAAAATGGAAAGGTCCATTTTGTCCTAAATGGGGTACATAAGTCCGTGATAAATGCTTAATAGACCGTCAAGTTGTACGAATTGTATGTCTTTACTATTTAATAAATATTCAGTTGAATATTTTCAAACTAATTTGACTGAGCGCTGTTGCTGCGATAATGCAGCAACATAACTCAGGCAAATTAGTTTCAAAATATTCAACAGCTAACCTGTATACCTTCCTTGAAATTGACGTTCAGGGAGTGCACAGGCGAAGCGTGGGTGGAGCTTATCTAGCTATGAGCGGGGCATAGCCAAGCCTGGATACATCCATTGAAACTGCTTTGCAGACTTAATGGCAGAGCACAGAAGCTAACACCACTGCAGTGATGCCTTGCTCTGAAAAAGGACGACCCTCATTCGAGAGAAAATGGCAGGAATAAATAGCAAGACATACACTCTATACCATGATGTGTCTGGAAGTGTTGTTTTTGTGGAAAAGACATTTCTACAGCCGTATTATTTAGTGTTTCACATGCTCAGTTTCATATATTTGTGGAATCTCATTTCTGCATTCTGTATAAGAAGACATACCAGGACGACCAGTCCGGACGGCCGTGAGAGTGCACCGTTTGCCCTTTTCGGAAATAACGTGCAATCGTGCAATTTATCTTTTCTAGTGTTTGCATATGTGAGCATGCAGAAATCCGTACAAATCAGCAATTTATATTATAACTATAAATCATATGCCTATCCAGTCCAATTGCGTGGTCATGAATTTGGTTAAGATTGCTCTATATAAAACGAAAACTGGTAACAGATTAAATATTTCAAGAATATTGTTAATTCAATAAAGACAATTCGGATATTTGACAGGATATTCGGAAATCCGAGGGTTAATCAAAGATCCACATTTTCCAGATAAATCCGGAGAGATGGTCGCCCTGACATACACATGCCAAATTAATGGCTTTATCAAACAAGACCGCATACACATGCCATACATTATTCTTGCTCTAGGCCTAATAAAACAGTTGGCAGCCAGAGGAGAGATTACTTAAGGACACGTAAGCGAGAGCACATGCACTTACTCATGGAATATGTGAAATAACGTGTTCATATTTCACAGTAATGTGGTGCAGCGTGGAATGACTGTAACATAGGAGACACCTTGATCCTGCTCTTAGTGTAATAAGTCATCTGTACAGCAAGGCGCTAAAATGTGTCCAAGGCGACCATTTTCCAGAAGTATCCGAAAAAGACATATTTCTTAACAGGTCTCTGGATGCCCAAACATCATGACAAATATCTGGATATTTTTCATACACGTAAAAAAAGTCTTTTTATCAATATTTATTTATCTCAATAAATAGCAATTTGGAAAAGATATTTGTAAATGTATAGTTTAAATTGATGATTTGTATGCATTTCTGAATGCTCACATCTGCAAACACTGGAAGAGGTAGATGGCGCGCTCTCACGATGTGTCTGAAGAGGGTAAACCACGTGATCTCATGCTCGTCCAAGCATATTTTCCAGACAAAAATCATGACAATCTGTTCACCTGTTTCACACTAGTATTCATACAAGAAAGAAATATCTGATCTGCAAAGTGATTTATGGGTCGAAACACCTTCCTGCCAAATTAATTTCAAAATATTCAACAGCTTGGCCGCATAGTTGCGTTGAAAATTTGATATCTGTTAATTCCAGTTTCAAAGTTACAAACCGATTCCACCACGTGTAAAGAGTGGTCGGAGCGTAGCTAGAAATTGGCGGAGCATAGCTAGAAATGGTCCATTCTTATATTATTATCCTGACTGGTTATGGCATATAGATTCCATATTTATCATTTTAACTCTTTCATGCCGAAATCGGCCAAAACAGGTTTGCGCAATGTCTTGAGGAATGCCCATTTACAGACCAAGAGAAATTTATTTTTGAAAATCTATCACTGGAATTATTATTCCAGTCGTAAATCTCCAAAATAATCTTCTCTTGTTCTGGGAATGGACATTCAGTAAGTAAATATTCTTTACCAGATTTCTTCATTAAATGGCTAAGACACATACCGTATTCTCAAACACCTTTTGTTGTGATTTTGTCTTGTGCACGTCGCCATCTTGTCTTCTTAACCATTAAAACTAAAAACGCAAAAAACACCAAAATACCGTGCGTGCGTGCGTGCGTGCGTGCATGCGCCTGTGTGTGGGAGTGTGCATGAGCGCGTGCTTTGGTGAATGATGTTACGGGTGCTCAGGTACTACAAAATCTATCCATATGACACAAATAACGATTATATTGATTATTTTGACATTAAACTGAATACGCATGTGAGCCGAGCACGCACAATACTTATATGCTGTATGTATAACACACCAACGCAGTGACAAATTAATTAAACATCAAGGTGATGTACATTTCATCCATCACAATGGACATATATGATTAATTAACAATATATCGCCTTGCACCATGACAACTGTGATAAATCTGGCAAAGAACAAGATTCAATATTCAATATTCATGATTCTTTATTCAAACTCAGACCGTTTTACACAGCATATGCATAATATATATATATATATATATATATATATATATATATATATATATATATATATATATATATATATATTTATATAAATATTATTATTATTATTATTATTATTATTATTATTAGTAGTAGTAGTAGTAGCAGTAGTAGCAGTAGTAGTAGTAGTAGTAGTAGTAGCAGCAGCAGTAGTAGTAGTAGTAGTAGTAGTAGTAGTAGTAGTAGTAGTAGTAGTAGTAGTAGTAATAGTAGTAGTAGTAGTAGTAGTAGTAGTAGTAGTAGTAGTAGTAGTAGTAGTAGCAGCAGTAGCAGCAGCGACAGTGATCATGGTAGCATGGTTACCTGCCTATATTTATATAAATATATTCAACGTTAACATCAAAGACAAAAAAGACTTGTTGCAATCTGGTTATATGCAGATATACTAGATAACGCTATAAGAACAGGTACAACGAAGATACGGGTTTGCATATATGTAGTAGTGGTGGTAATTATCATATTTATGTAGGATTGGCAGTGTTATTTATAGGTGAATGCTAGTACGTGTCGAGTTTTTGATTTTGTATTATTTTCTGTTGTTGTTAGTAATTTGTCACGACGTGTTTCCTGTTTCACGTTGTTCCATAACTTGGTGGCTGTAGTGGATATTCTCTTTTTTCCTATGTCTGTTCTTGTATGCTCAACGTGTGCCTTGTGCCTTGTTCTCATATTATGTTGGCGGATGCTGGTATTGTGTGCGAATTAAGGGGGAGGGGGAGAGTTATTTGGGTAGGTCATTGTGATGAAAGTCTTGACCATAGTAAGCATTTGTGACATTCCTATGTCTTTGGGTTTGAGGAGGTTCTCAGTTTTAAACATTGTTTGGCCCGCAGCTGGATTAACAAATAGTTTAATGCTTTCTCCGGAGACAAAATTATGATAATTAGATTGTGTGCGTGTTAGTCTAAACAGCATTGTAGTATGTGAGATGTAGAAGGATCAGAGTGCTATATGGTGCTTTAACAGTATCATGTGGCATATATGATTTTTCTTGCTGCATTTACTGTTACTATATCAGTTTGTTTCGCCCAGATTTCTTATCTAAGTATACTAAAAACATAGCGAATGGGACTTTACTTTACTTTTTGCTAATATAAATAGTTGGGGTATCTTTGTTTATTGATTCTCTAGACCTTGAAAATTACATATAGTTTGTTTTATCAACATTTAGTGATAGCTTATTTAGTGAAAACTAGTTTGTAATTTGTTCTATTTCCTTGTTTGCATTTTCATGCAATGAAATTAAATGTTTATCACAAAAGAATGAATTGATACCATCCGCACACAGGATTAGTCTCATGCGTTTGCAGATAGAGGGTAGGTTGTTCATGTATGATAGGACAAGCAGAGGACCAAGAATGGACCCCTGAGGAAAACCGCAAGTTAATCTCCTGTTGTCAAAGCAGCTTGCATTGAATTGCGCACACACTGTGTTCTATCATTTAAATAGCATTGGAACCAGAATGCACTTCAACGGATTCCACAATAGGCACATTTGTCTAGGAAATCTTTTTATGGTTAATGGTGTAAAAGGCTTTTGGGTCAATGGTTCTTTCTGTCATTTCAATTAGTGCTATCATTGTGGAGTATTTTTCATGGAAGCCATATTGAATTGACTTTTTTTATAAATAATTGGCAAGACGATTATACATTAGACATTCCAGTAACTTGGAGAAACGTGGAAGTACTGAGACGGGTCTATAGTTTGAGAACACAGAGGAACCCTTTGTTTTGTATATAAGTATCACATGTGCAGAATATCCTAATTGCTGACTGGGTTAGTAAAGAAAGAAGATTAGTAGTAGAATATTTAGGGTTGCTAGAACAGAACGTGGTGGGAGCCACCGATCCACGATCCGCGGCTACAGGAGGGGAGGTGGGCTGTCAGAACAGTAATTATGCACATACATTCCACACATTCCAACTCGGGATTGTGTCCCGAGAAAATATGCGATGCGCCTAAGCATACAAAATAGCTAACGCTTAAAACACTATCTCACTGTTGTTATGTATTAGATGTAATATGGCTGTTATAAGTAGGTCTGTGGTTAGTAACTAGGACATAATGGGCTATCAGAACAGTTGGTGGTTGGAGCCGCAGATCGTGGATCAGCTGCTACATGAGGGAGGTGGGCTGTCAGAACAGAGGCGTGATAATGCTGTAGAAGCTCGTCTGAACACCCATTCAGGGAGAGAGAGACATCCTTAGTGGTATACCGATCACCTGTGATCAACCACACATTACATACATACAAAGGCGTGATAACGTTGCAGCAAACAAAACATAAAACTTAAATAACAAAAAAACAAATAAAAAAACTATAAAACTCCCTTACCCCACTGTCCTGGAGACCCCAAAGCATTATCGCCGGCCGGCCGCTCTCTCTCTCTTCTCTCTTTTCTGTGGGTTTTTTTATGTGGTTCAGTTTGCTCCTACCTAATTTTTTCTGCCATTGTACCCATACACTATTTCTATCATTGTACCACTATACTAGTGCCTACCTTTTTCCGAACTGGGTACCGTCTAGCTGAGGTCTTTTGAGAGATTTGAAACATGTTTTCTTTCCTTTATATTTCGGCGCCGTTATGAATTGAGTCAGCGGGGAACCGATAACTAGCCCACAAATAATGACATTTTTCTTTTATGAATTGTTGTGCAATAATAGCAAACAGATCAATCGGACTGATAAGGCACTGATAACTACATTTTGAAATTATTGACAACAGTCTACAGCAATGCCTTGATAACTACATTTTGGAATTATTGATAACAGTCTATAAACGTGTATGCTTAATGGTGTTACCGATGGCAATCTGTACGCATATATTTCCTCTGCTCTTTGACGTGAATAATGCTTGCATGGCCGAAATGGCTAATGCAGTATTCGTTATATGTTGAATTACACTTCCAAATCGTCGGTTCAAATCTCGCTATGTATTATTAGTAAATGTAAACAGTGAAATATTACTCCCAATTATATAAAGAATTACACACCAAATTAATACTATCGTCATAAAACACCTACAAACGACAATACTGTTGCAAAACATATAGACCTAGACAAGGATATTACAGCTGATATGTACATATTTTTTCCTCAGGTTTCATATCATAGATAACGCATAACAGGTTATCAGATAAATTTAGGTCATTTTTTATGAATGCATGCATGGCCGGAATGGCTAATGCATTATTCGTTTATATGTCGAATTACACTTAAAAATCTTCGGTTCAAATCTCGCTATGTATTATTAGTAAATGTAAACAATATTGCCAGATAGTAGTGGTTATAAGACTTCGTCATCAGGGTTACTGTATACCAGCATACTGAGTACTGGATGCACTCAGTGAGTACACACACAAATGCGGTGGTCGGACGCATTTTCAGGGTTGATGAACTTCTTCAGAAACTTGAGGAACATGTGGAACTTCTTCAGAAACTCGAGGAACTTGAGGAACTTCTTCAGAAACTTGAGGAACTTCTTCAGAAACTTGAGGAACTTCTTCAGAAACTTGAGGAACTTTTTTGAAACTCTATCCACTGAGGATCAGATGCCATGACTCTCTTCTTCTTAAACTTCTCGCGTTCAGGGTCAAGGAACCTCGTCAGAAGCTTGAGAAACGTCTTCAGAATCTTGAGGAACTTCTTCAGAAGCTTGAGGAACTTCGTCAGAAGCTCGAGAATGTTTCTGAAACTCTATCCACTGAGGATCAGATGCTATGACGCTCTTCTTCTGAAACTTCTCGCCGAAATCCACTTCGTCCATGCCTTCTTATCATTTGCCTTCAGAACACGTTTGATGAGGTAGTCTTGGTAGTTCTCGGCGGGGAACTATAGAAAGTCCTCCAGATTACTCTCTAACTGCATGCGTCCTCTTTCATTGAAGATGTGCTCAACAGCCTCCTTGTGGCCAGCGGCCAACCCCTCCTCTCTACCTTCGGTGTTACCAGTAGCATGCCCAGCCTCATGGCCCTCAGTCACGGCTGCACCGATCGCCTCTCGGAAGTAATCTGTGGCCCCCAGCCTGTATAGCATCCAACAACCGGTGTTCATCATCAGTGTGGAGGCTGAATACGCCAGCCCACTTCCCGACCGTTAGTAGATCTTTGGGATCAACACTAGCTTTCTGCAGAGCTAGAATTACAGGACTTTTAGTGGGTGTCCTGGGAAGCTCTAGTGACCTGCCCTTGGTGCTGACAAGCTTCCGGTAGAGTATCCGAGTCAATAATTCCTTCATACTATGCGCCAGTATGGTCTCCTCTATAGCAATCAGTACCTCTGCATCAGGCGGAGGAGGGACGTTGGCTCGCTCGTGGATAATGTTGACGTCATGAAGTAGTCGTCGGACCCTGTAAATCGGCAGCTGTACTGCTTTCTTCTTGGAGGGTTGTATTGGTTTCTGCCCTCCAAAGAAAATCTGCTGGAGAACTTTACCAAACATCGCCTTGGAGTGTTGCACTGGTTTCTGCCCTCCAAAGACGATCTGCTCGAGAACTTTACCAAACATCGCTGTTTAAAGCTTATATAGCTAAACGTTAAACATGCAGCAGTAGGTGTGGCATCCTGATGGAGCAGTTGAATCCATGACCTCCCACCATACCGATCCTCGAAGGGACTGCTTGGCAGTCATTCGACCTAGTATCCGAGATGCGAACCCTCTCTCTCCGCTGCGGGAAAGTACATCGACTTCGCTATTTCCGGACAGATCCACGAGATTAGGAGTATTGTACTCAAGTTTAAGCTCGAGAGCACTGAGGAGAAGGATGTAGAGCTCCCACAGATGGTAAGCAGGTGGGAGATTGTGCAGAACAACACGACCTTAGACACCACCTACATAAACGATGAGTATAGAGTCCTGTCTCCTCTAGCTCGTGGACCAGCCTACTATGCGAAGGGGAAGGGGTACTATGCCGTCGGATGCAATGAAGGTTTCACAGAATTCAACTTACAGCCAGACATAGAAACACCTGTCGCGGTGCCACTCTTCTCCCTTCTCGAGAACACACATGTGAACCAGGCCTTGAGGCAGGACAAGCTGTTCCTCCAGGTGTACACTGACCATCTTCCGGATGTAAAGATGACCTCTCCACAACTTCACGTCTGGCATGATCAGAATGACCAGGAACTAAAACGGGAGGGTTCTAGTCAGCGAGTCCTACATGTAGAGCGAGAGTACCAGCCAGTCCAGGCCACAGAGAACCAGCGCCTAGAGTTGATATTGCAACGAGGTGTCTCTGATTGTGTAGCTGTGTCAGTCTTGTTTCAGAAGGAGGGGTGGTCCATGAGGTGGGTGAGTTATATGACTTCAAACTTATAGTGGATGTGACCAATGTTCTTGATGAGCTACGCAATTGGGATGATTGCTGTTTCTATCAACAGGAGATGAAGTCTTATGCCTTACTGCGTCTAACCAGTGGCCCCGAGGATTTGGAGATGGCACTTGAGGGTCAGTACCACCTTGGAGGTAACAACATCTCACCTAATAATTGGAAGCGGCTCAGCTTTTATGTTGTGAACTTGATTGGGGAGCGAGTGGGCACTTGCACAATAGGCGTGACAGTACTGTACTTCGGCTATGCCAAGGTTTGTGTATCACACACCACTGGTATTCAGCTTGAGTGCACGTAGAGCACGATTCCGTCTCTAAAGCTAGGTGATCACTAAAGACAGGTCAGCACCTACCATAGGTCTCATCAGCTACAGCTAGGTGGTCAGTAATGCAGGTGGTCATTAAGGCAGCCGATGCGGCACCAGATCCTCTGTGTCACCCGTGAACATGCCAAAGTATGTCATGGTGCAGATGGTGGGCACGTTAGCGTTCTGCCAAGTGAGCATTGCCAAGGCAGCTGGAAGGGCCTGTGGGTAATCCCCTCATGCCGATGTGACACTGGTCGTGACTACATGTTTGTTTGATTCAGTTTGTTTGATACGGAGACATGAGGCTGGGCATGTATTTGTGATCCAACATTATGTATATCATCATCATCATCATCATCATCATCATCATCATCATCATCAACATCATCATCATCATCATCATCATCATCATCAGAATCATCATCAGCAGCAGCATTATGTCTATCATCATCAGCACTATGTCTATTATCATCAGCATTATGTCTATCATCATCATCAGTAGTTAGAAAATAAGTGTTTCAGAATGGGCCCCCACCAACAGGTGATGCCTTATTAGAGAAACGCAACTGTATAGGTAATCAAACTAACTGAATCTGAAACCAAATCATGGGTTACCACCGAAGAACTGTGGAGTTACATGCATGGTATAGGCTATGTGGCTCGATGGAAGCAGGAGAGATTAGAGTGGAGTGCACCCGGATGTTTGGGCTTGCTTCTTTAACATTGGCAGCATCTAGATCGTTGCAGATGATCTAAATACTTCCATAATTCCGTTAATGCCATTTCTGTCAGTGGATAGATTCTTAACTCCTGTACTGTTGGTGGATTTCGAGCGAGTAACTCGTCCACTGCTGTTGGGATCATCAGATCAGGAGAAGCATGCCAGGACTCAAGTGATTTATTTGCATAGTCGCCCACGTCATGCAATGATCTTGCCACCTTTTCCCGCCATGCCGCACAGCCTACACCATGCATGTAACTCCATAGTTCTAGGGGGTAGCTGTAAGTCCATAGCCATAGTTCTACGAGGCAACTCATGTTGATAAGATTCGGCTCTGATGATTAGACCTGTAATGTGTGATCAGCATACCATGTAGAATGTGTGTTTCTAAATGGGCGTTCAGAGCATGTAATGTGTGGTTGATCATAGGTGATCAGTATACCACTGAGGATGTGTCTCTAAATGGGTGTTCGGGCGAACTGCTGCAACGTTATCACGTCTCGGTTCTGACAGCCCACCTCCCTCCTGTAGTCGCCGATCGGCGATCCTCTGTTGTGAAAGCTCTCTGTTTTGGCAGCCCGTTGTGTCATAGTTATTAGTCGCAGACCTACTGATAACTGGCATATTACATCTAACAGATAACAACAACGAGATAGTTTTTTAAGTGTTAGTTATTTTGTGTGCTTAGGCGCATCGCATATTTTCTCGAGACACAATCCCGAGTTGGAATATGTGGAATGTATGTGCATAATTACTGTTCTGACAGCCCACATCCCCTCCTGTTGCTGCGGATCGCGGCTCGGTGGCTCCCAAGACGTTCTGTTCTAAAACACTTGTTATATAACTACTAGATTGGTAGCTGCCTGTCAGATGGTCACTATATTTATGTCCGTATGTTGGTTTTATTTTGTCTGAAAGTGCTGGACCTATTTTGACAAAATAGTCCTTGAATCCTGTTGCAATTTCAAAATTTTCGGTTTTGACTTTGTTATTGTAACGACGAAACTGTGTTTGCTGTGCTTTGTCAAGATTTGTGTTCAAAAGTGGTTCAATTAATGCCTTTCTTGGATTGTTCAGCTTTGCTTTAGTAATATATTTTTGGCTGTTTTTATTTTCTGGTCCAGCTTGTTCCTGTATTTCTTAACTCTCAATTCATTATACTTTGTTTGACATCTGATAAATGCCAAATAAGGTTTGTGGGATTTTCAGGAAGTTATTCAGTTCAGTTGTGAGTCAGGGGATGGTAGGGTTGTGCTTAATTTATTTTCCTTCATAGAGAAGATGTGCTAATATATGTGTTCTTATGCCATGAAACTTGGTGTAGGCATCTTCCCAACCCAGCATATCTGTTACCATACTCCAATCTACCTCAGACATGGAGTTCTTGAAATTTTAAATGTTGACCTGACTGAAATCGTTTTTCATGCATAAATGGTTTCGAAAAGAGTTGCTGTTTTTCAACGAGATATATTAGTAAGTGATCTGCAGCAAAGATTCCTACCTCCATGTTGTTGCTGACATTAATGATATTACAAAATATATTATCAATACTTGTTGCCGAAGATTAACCAATTCTACTTATTTTAGTTATGGTAGCATAGAAGGGATATACATTTAATAATACATTTGTAAGAGTTTTTGTGTGAAAACTGTGTTGCCTCATCATGTCAATATTGTAATCACGCATGCGGTAGACTGGTTTATTTTCCTTTTACATCGATTCCAAAATCCTACCAAGTAATTCAGTAAACATGTCGTTATCGCAGTTTGGAAAGGTTGTCACGTTCAGTGTATTGGATATTATCTTTGATGTACATGTCTATACCATGTCTTTTGCTGGTAGTTCTGTGCTTTTCAATGAACGTGTAATCTTTAATGCTTACACGGTTATTAGGTGAATTTGCATGAATACATTTCTCAGTAATTCCAATAAAAACAATGTAACCTGCCAATGTTCTTCATGAGCGATTGCATATTCATAAATAGAAAATAAAAGTGTATATGTTCTTTGTTCTGTATTAGGTTCTCGTTGAATGTGTGTTGGGGGAGGTGAACATAAGTGGGTGCATATATGCTAAGGTCATGTCTGGTGTAAGTCCGTTTATACATATAATCTTCAAATGGCTTCAGTCTAAGTGTGTTATGTGTATGTCGCTTAAAAATAAATACAAAAATGATTTGCTTCTGGGGAAAACAGGTTAATGGGAAAGATCCAAAATCTCTGTCAAAGTGTACAATTACCTCTCATAAAGAAAATGAGTTCAGATGGCCGTGGATTCTACATATTAAAAAACCTATATGGCGCTGGCGTATCTAAATTATGGCTTAGCCTAAGCCTTGCAATATAGAATGGCTAAATGCTACCGCAAAGCAAAGACTCTGTGATCAGTGGCTTCAAACTTGGCTGGGGTGAATTTTCGAGAGTAGCTCATGCATTTCATATAGAATTTCTAATGACAATCTAAAACTAGACCATTATCTTACCTCTTTCCCTGTAACATTATGGAAGCTGCTATGTACATTTAGAACTAGTAACCATAATCAGAGTAGGGAACATGTGAAGGGATCCTCCCGAGGCATGCACGGCTCTGTAAAATATGCGAGGAAACCAGTCTGGGTGATGAGTTCCATTACCTGTTTGAATGTCCGACATTAAACACTGAGAGGATAATTTACCTTGAGAAATACTGAGTACGCCCAAACACAATTAAGATGAACCTGCTTTTTAACAATCAGAAACAGAAAATACTAATAGCACTGTGTAAATTTGTGGACGCCATAATGCAACGATTCATAAAAAAACAAATGAACACCAAAGGGCGATGCTACGTGAGGCCTACGTATGAGTGGGCGCCTGAGAGAACTTACGATGCAACGAGAAAAGAGTCTAAGATACGAGAACCCATTACCTCCTAGAAAGACATAACCTATGCACACCGAGTGCGCCCAACACTTAACGTGTATGACGCATGTATGGGCACAACCAAAGTGTGCCGGAAACGCACAACCAATGCATTAGACATCTTCGTATATACCCCAAACCATGAACTATTTAAAAGCAATATGATGAAACGCTTCATTCACGCCGAAGCTGTGTCTGCTGCTACTGCTACTACTACTACAACTGTACTGTTACTGCGACTACCACTACTACTACTACTACTACTACTACTACTACTACTACTACTACTACTACTACTACTACTGCTACCACAGCCATCACCACTACAGGTAAGCCAGTCCATAGCGATCACATTCAGCTTTGGAAGGGAGTAGGAGATTCTCCAGGACTGGTGGCAGAAAGCCTGCCTACATTGCCTACATTGCCTACATTGGACGACCGTCAGCCTCTGGCAATAAAGTTCGAATATCCTGACTGGACATATCCATACTTTTCGCGTGAGGGATGCTGACGGTTCTTGTTTGGAATCTGTACTTTTGATCGTATTGCGCAGACCATAAGAAGAAGGCATCGATTCCCGGCATGAATTGTCAGCATCTTTTGCACAGGTGTTACGGATGGGCTCAGTCAGGATGTCCCAAAGTTCTCCTTAAGTCTACAATTATGATGTTTAGAGCAACAGCGTGCGTACAAGAGATTGCTTCTCATAGACGATATGTCGCTCGGTAGTGACTGGCTTGACTGTAGGAGTATTGCTCCTATCGACGCTGTGTAACCAAAACATTATATGATTGATATCAGATAGATAGTTCATGAACTTGCAGCAACTCCCCGCAACCTAGCAAGAACAACGATAATATCTGGTGATAACAATAAGGCTAGCGATGCCGTGAAACATGATCATAACAATTTCATTAGCGATACATATATTATATTAATTATTAATAAGAAATATTGTACATAGTGTCTCTATAACACTGTAGTGTTTTCATGAGAATAGACTTGATTGATTGATTGTCTAATGCCATTCTGGTTGGATACGCATGTGATTGTGTCAGATTGCTCCAGGATGGGGCCTATTGGTTCCTCAGGGTTGCTGTAATTGCAGTATGGATTTAAAATGGCAAACATGTGGCTTATATTGTTGTCATAGTGATTGTAGGGAATACGTGATTTGTTGCAGCACCACCAGTAGGAGTCAACATATTGGAGGTGGAAATAATCAGAGGTTGTTAGTTTGGACCAGGTTAGATGAATCCACTCTCTACATAATTCGCATGACAGAACCTGTTAGCTGGTCTTGACATGCAGGTTGAGAAGGGGACCCTACCATGCATAGGGTGGGGTTAGTGGACATATGGCCACGGAGGGCAAAGGGAAGAAACTATCCGACAAAAGGAATTTAGGGATGAGAATATGACAGTTGTCTTGCGCGATATTAAAATTAGACCCTTGCCAATAACAGGACAAATTATGTTGCAAATACCGAGCCATACGAATGTTATTAAACCTATTAACACGTCTTGCGCCTTAAAGCGTGAACAATACTAATTATATCAATTATTCCATTAATAACATATAAATTAATTTATATGGAATGAAATCATCATATGTTAAGATTTATTTCGTTTCATTACATATAGGCACACAGTTTAAGCCTCGAAAAGTATATAATTTAAACAATTTTATTTTCAGTAATTTTGCTGTGAATATGCACCTTTAATGGTCAACACGTTTCAAGAAACTTATGATTTTTGCAGGCCAAAGTCTTTTTTTTTTTGGAGATTTACCATGAACATTTAGAAAAATGGATTTCTGTTGTCCTGCAAATAGGTATTCATCACATGGGTAATGGTCAAGAAAATACACATTTATGCTTAGCCAGTGTCCATTTGCAGGCTAAGAGAAGAGGACCTTTTGAAGATTTACTGCTGGAATTACTGTCTTGGTAAGCGACCCAGTCAGTCGACCAGTATATTTTCAAAGGAATATTCTCTTAGCCCACAAATGGAATTTCTGAAGATCACTGACGATATAGTTTTTGACCAGATTGACGATTAAACGGGGAATAAACGGTTGAATGTCTTGAAACTAATGTGCGGTTTCTAATCTGAACGGGTAAATTATTGCGCTAATCCAATTAAATAACACGATATAGCCATGTGATTTTATTACATGGTAAACTCATATTTAATTGCTTATTTAAGGTCTATTAAGCACTACTTTTAACGCGTATGTAACCCACGTTGCCCTGATGTGTATAACCATGTTTAGGGTATTATATGCGTTAAAGGTGCATATTCACAGCAAAATTACTGAAAGTAAAATTCTTTATATTATATAGTTTTAGAGGCATACACTTTGAGCCTATGTGCAATGAAACGAAATACATCTTAACATATGATGATTTCATTACGAATAAATTAATATAATTCTTAAGTTGCGAAATTGAAATAGAGGCTCGTGCGGATCACGGCCAAGGTCTGGAAACCCTCTTCCATGATAAGATCCTTTGTTGTGTTAAAATGTGAGACGAATTGAACCAGTAGTTTTCTTTAGATACAGCTGCGAGAACGCACGCACACCCCACCGCACACTCGCACGCACGCACGCACGCACGCGCCAACCCACCCACACGCCCACGCACGCACGCACACGGAACCGAATGCAATACTCTCTTCCGCTTGGGGATGGGCGTGTTGGGGTGTGGTGGTGGGAGGGGTGGGGTGGTGGAGATTGGGTGGGGAGGGGTGTGTGCGTGCGTGTGTGTGTGTGTGTGGGGGGGGGGGGGGGTGGTCGTTGTGATGGTCATTATTAACATCGTTTAGTATTAATATGATTTTGAGCTCGTCAAAGTGAGAGCTATAGTCCTCACTGAATTTTAATTCGTCACGATTGCTGTTACTCGCTCTGGCCTATTTCTCTCATTTATACGCTATGTTACATCTTCTTGTCCGCCTCTGTGATTCCATCATACTCGCAAAATCGTCGTTTTGCAAAAAACCCAAGGATATCCCGTACAACAATAACAAAGTTAGCTAAACTTCTCAACACGAGGAGCCAAATTCGAAAAATCACTTACAATTTAATAAATATTACATTGAATAGCTTTAAGCTCCCAGTCAAATTAGTTACAAAATATTCAACATCTTTATATTTGAGATTCTCGTCATTCAGGGTTCAAAGGGTCAGTACCGTAGCCATGCCTCCAGGCGTATAACATAAATACATCTTTTTGCGGTCAGTCCCAAAATTACCAACTTATATAATTGGCCCAATAACATCGTCAGCCTTGGGTCTCGAGTGATTAAATAATAAATAATTCTGGTGCGCAGATAGGCCTATCGGAATTTCTGTGACAATTAGGCCTAACCTATTTTCTAGTGTCTGCTAATACGGACGGACGGACATGACAATTACAATAGTCTCGCAACAGTTCGCTTAATCAACCCTGAGACGAATGAAACGAATTGTAACAAAACATATATACTTATTTCCGATTTTCCGTGCATAAATCATTAGTCGTGGATAATAATGTGTTCGTGTTCAAAGAAATAGACGGCGATTTTACATCCTGTGATTACCTGTAATTATACCCTCTTAAAATCCCAATTAGGTCATCCCCATCTCCCCCCACACCCACCCAGGCCACGCGCATCTCATCTCAGGCTGGATATCAGTAGGTGGTCAGAATTGTCCATCCGATCATTTTAACTTTGGAATAATGATGCCTCTGACGATATATTGATGACATTTGCTTAAATAACGATTTTCTATTAATAATATTAACACTTTCCGGTCAAAACCGGATTCTGTAGGGGTTTTGAGTAATGCCCATTACCGAGCCAGTCTTTACAGTGGTAAATTTTCAAAAATAGTCTTCTCTTGGCCTGTGAATGGACATTCAACAA
Organism: Chaetoderma sp. LZ-2023a; assembly: GCA_034401795.1. Lineage (NCBI taxonomy): Eukaryota > Metazoa > Mollusca > Caudofoveata > Chaetodermatida > Chaetodermatidae > Chaetoderma > Chaetoderma sp. LZ-2023a. Next base: position 65,662,775 of record CM067359.1, read on the forward strand.
GTAAATAATTTATTTTTTCGTAAAAATTTAGACATTAAAGGGTTAAAGGGCGCGGTCTCTAGAATAATACGCCCAGAGATATTTGAAACATGTTTCTTGGTTTTCTTAGTCGTGTTACACGCAGGGTGGATACAGGAATACAACTACTATTTACTCGGTAGCCATTTAACCCATCAGACCGAATACAGCAAGTACTTTTTCCGATGTAAAACTTAATCTGTTGAGTCATGGCATGTTCCGTCACGTAAATCAAAAGGTCCGCCAAGAGTTTATACTTATTGCAGCAAAGCCTTTCAGTCAAGTTAGTTTCAAACTAACTAAGCGATACACTGGAGTAATTCAGTTTAGCTATGACCCGGCCATCTCTTCCTACGCTCCATCCACACTTCCCCGCAATGGGATCGATCGATCCCTGAACTCCCTGACTATATATTTCCAGATAACTATACAGGTAAGCTGTTGAATATTTTGAAACTAATTTGACTGGTTGCTGTTGCTGTCTATGGCTAACTTCGGAACCCTACTATCTATACTCATTAATGCTGGGACGAAGATGCCAAAGATATAGACGCAACACAAGAAAAAAGTAATTTTCCTGAGTTTCAAAGTTACGAGGACGATGAGTTAAGAAGTCTATAGAATATGCACTACCCCAGCTAGCTGGCAATAATAATATGATGCTGTGCCTTAAAGATGCACATTCACTGCAAAATTACTGAAAATAAAATTGTTTAAATTATATACTTTTAGAGGCTTAAACTAATTTTGAAGTTGCGAAATTGAAATAGAGGTACGAGTTAGGTTTGTAAGGAACGTTTAATTGATGACGGACTAAGCGCTGTTGTACGAATTGTATGTCTTTACTATTTAATACACATTATGTTGAATATTTTGAAACTAATTTGACTAGGCGCTGTTGCTGCCAGAATATTCAACGGCTGACCTGTATAGTTTCCTGGAAATTAATAGTCAATGAGCTCAGGAATCTATCTATCCCAACACGAGCGAGGTGTGGGTGGAGCCTAGCTAACGATTACGGGCCATTTACCACGAACATGGTAAATCCTTACATTTTATACTCTTTCAGATCCTTTCAATATTATATTTTATTCACACAGCTCTGTGGTGGTTTCCTTAAGTACATATTCGCTCAGTGAGAATGAATGAACGAGTTACTCTCAGTTCGCTGGTCCAGGCGAATAGTATTATTAGAATATCGTAGCAAATGGAAATCCACCTGCAGATTAAAGATATTTCCAAACATTCACAAACTTTGTGGCTGATGTGAGCTTTTTACTTAGACGATCTAAACATTATCAGAGTGTTTTCAAGAGAAAGAGAGTTGTTATCGTTAACACGGCTTCCCAACAAGCGCCAGAACACAGCGAGCTTCATACATTTTCAACAAAAATAGAAGGAGGCTAACAACAGCCGTTCATTTTTCTTATCAAGCTAAGCCATTAAGGCAAACATAATCCCCGTCAGACGTGTTTTCGTGATACACTACATAAAACGCAACGACAATGAGTGGTATTCTAAAAAACATAGCCTGTTCAGTGGTTCAGAACCAATTTGTCAGAATATACACTATTTGTTTGGAGCAGGGTTGTTCTGGCGCCTTCTCTCTCCCCCACCCACCACCACCCCACATCCCTTAGGCAGGTAGAGTTTATTAATGACATTTTCATGTACAACTTATCAATAAAGATCTCATTCCTTTCAAGGTCATACTTTCGTAGTTATTATTAGGAATTTAACCTTTGAATTTCCTGTGCCTCAATTTCAAGAAAATTTGACGGGAGAGATGTTGACTATTTTAAAACTAATTTGACAGGGAGCTGTTGCTGCTATAGGTAGGAACAGCTCCCAGTCAAATTAGTTTTAAAATATTCAACATAATATTCTTTACATATTGATTCGACAATTGTGAGGGTGTTCCTTTAAGATTCCCACCAACGATTCCAAGTCAACTTAGTTTCAAAATGGGTTTAGTTTCACTGTTTAGTTGCCTTGAAATGAAGATAAAAATATCATTTCAATGTTGGAAAGATTGTCATCATTACTGTTCAAGACTTATTGAAACGGCATCAATAATAATGCTTCTTTTAGATTCTCAGAAAATCGCCAAAATATAGACTCTGATATCACATACTATGGGCCCGGTACAGGACCAATACTGGGCGAATAGGGCTCCTTAGTAGTAGGGTAGGAATTAAAATGATACCACCTCCCTCAACTGGCAGTCCCCCCCCCACCGCCCTCTCAATCCCGAACGGTGACCAGTTGATGGACGTAGTATCATTTTGATTCCGACCCTACTACTACAACACATAATAGGGTCTAAACGCCCATTTAGAGACAAGCATCCACAGTGATATACACCACTGATCGCCAGCAACCACACCAGAAGGAAGACGCCATCCAGACCAAGTTGGAACAGAATCTTGATCAGTTTATCCAACTGTTCGTGGACGCCCCACGACAGCGCAGCCTGGGATGGCTGCAGAACAAGGCAACAACGGTAGGCGGCTCCGAACTGGCCGCCATCATGGCGTGGAACCCCTACTCAAGCTTCGAAATGGTTCTGGGCCAGACGTGCGGGGTCATGACCTGGAGCGGCGGCAGAGTGGCGTGCTGGTGGGGGACTCTCTTTGAGGCCATGAGCACGCGCCTGCTCGAGATCGACTGCGGGACGTGCGCGCGGGGCACATACATCCACGTCGACGGCGGGTGGCTGGACTACCGGGGACATGCCAACAACCCTGATGCTACTGTCTACTCAACCTGGTGTGGCAATGTGTCTCCGACGGGGTGTGGAAAATCCTGTACACCAAGCAGGAGGTCGACAACAAGGAGTACGAAGTCCAAACAGTGGTGGTACTTTTGGAGTTCAAGGCCCCTACAGCCGGCGCCCCAAGGGAGACATAGCCCGCTACTACCTGCCGCAGGTCTGGTCGGGTCTCGAGCTACCGCCGGTGGCCAAGTTCGGACTCTACGTCGACGTGGTCTACCACATCTGTGCACTTAAAGACCTCGACGACAGCCCCGAGTACAACGAGGACTACCTCAGGGGCAGGGGCTAGCTGCTTCACTCTGCCGCCGGCTAAGAAACATAGCTCTAGGACTATATGAGTCGTTTGTGGGCTAGTGAGTCCGACTCGCTGAAGCAGTTTAACAGCACCCTTGGCTTTGGAGACATGTGACACACCATCTACCTGTAGGATGCCATCCTGGAGGTTAACAGCTTCTTCTGGTCCATCGAATGGACGACGCAGCAGGAGCTTTCCACCTGTAACCCCGATCCGGTGACCAACCCTCGTCAGGGAGACACCTTCACCTATGTAGGTGAGGAAGGATGATTCCCGATTGTAGAGCTTTCGAACTGTCCCATCCCTTTTCACAACAGTGGAGAGGGGAGTAACCTCTATGTCAATGACTGTGGGAGGCCTATATAGTGGTAACCATGTTTGCCAGTCAGCACCACGTCCAGCGCGGTACCACATTTCATTCTTCTCAAACATGAACTGCAGTATTTTTGCCATGGTCAATAGCAGACCATCATGGGTCATCGGGGGGGGGGGGGGCACCGCTCGACTAGAGTTTGACCAGATGAAAGCTGAGGTCGTTACTCAGGGTGTTGGTGTCTGCCACCTCTGTATCCGAGAGCTCAATCAACGGCTCGAGGATGTACTTCCTCTTCGGGAAATTGTACAGAAACACGATCTTGTGGCCATCTATGTTGCAACCGAGGTGCTCCTTCGACACATCCTTGAGGTCTGTGAGCAGCTCCACCACATCACCACTAATGGGGTTGAGGGAGAATGCCTTTGAGCTTTCTTCGTACTGACGGGCGATCGAATGACTTGCCATCGCTCTCTTCTACCTTGGCAGCGTCAACTGCATACACATCTGCCGGGTCAGCAAGAACAGTCGAGTGAGCAAATATGGGATCCATAGCAATAGCGATAGGAGGGGTTTAAACAGGAGATATAACCATATTGTCTGACTGCTGCTCTCTGGTGGGAAGAACGTAATCTCACCCTCTCGAGAGATGGGACGGGTGGTACAAGACCATGTAGAATGGGTCCTCTTCGAGGTGCCCCAGCGGGGCACAACAAACATACACGCCGATGTGCTACATCAACCTCCGGGCAGTGCACACAGCAGCTCACTGGTAGTAGTCAGCCGGGACGTGATAGAATATCTCCCAGGTGCCAACAGCAACCTATGGAAAGCTATCAGTCCTAGACTGTTCACACCAGTAAATCACCTGTTTGACAGCCTCTCCATTAACATATATGCCAGCACGGATGGGATATCGGATGCCCATTTAGAGTTTACACTCTTATTACTCATTGACCTGACGACAACATGATATTACACCAGGAATATCTTACTGTTGCTGAGATGATGAACCCGATAGAGGGTTGCCCAGAGGCCGCACAGATGCTCGCACAGCAACAGATCTGTCAACAAGAAGGAGTGCCACTACAACGGGAAAGCTGGTATCAACAGGCTGCCAGCATGGCAAGGAGGCGAAGGAACAGTGAAGGTTCCAGATACTGGCAGGCCCTCCTGGAGGAGAGTAAGCGAGACGCAGGAGTCTTGACAAACGACGATGAGCCAGATGTCTTCACATACGACGATGAGCCAGATGTCTTCACATACGACGATGAGCCAGGTGTGTTCACAGACGAGAATGGGCCAGATGTTATACAGTGGGAAGAGGAGATGGCGCAGAAGCGTAAGACCAAGAAAGCCATCCAGCGGCAGACCTACTATCTTGGTCATAAGGTGAGGTTCCAGATGTCACATCTCAGAAAGCTACTGGCACCCGACATAGTGCTGGATGCCCACTTTCTCAGAGACGTCTGTCTCGACACTAAAAAGCTGGCACGGTTTGCCAGGCTTTCCAAAATGAACCCTTCTATGACTCATGAGCAGATTCTGCAGGTGATGCAGGTTTAATCTCCAGGTATACTATGGCAAAATCAGTGGCGGAAGCAGCAAGAACTATACCCCTTCCTGACTGATGAGAGGGGTACAGTACCCGGCTGGCGACTCCAGCAGATAGATACCATCGGGCAGAATCTCGTCCATGAGGCAGAAAAGTACAGCAGAATGCGCAGCCGATATAAGACAGCCTGCAACGGCCTCGCGCATACAACCACTGCTGCGGGTGTGATTGGAGCCAGTGCTGGTGTGGCAGCTGTGGCCACTCTCGCTACGGGGGTGGGCGCCATCGTCGCCATCCCACTGGGTGGCGTGACACGAGCTACCACTGTCTTGGCCACTGGCTTGGTGGTGGGGCAGCGGCGGATCACAAGGGGGCTGGAGAAGCATGCTAAGTACGTGACACTGGCACAGATTATGCTACGGACTATCGACGAGGCTGTCAGCACAGCTCTCGAGGATGGACAGGTCACAGATGAAGAGTACCACCATATAATGAAGGTCCAAGCCCTGTACCGCACAGAGAAACCTACCGTGCGACAGGAATACCCCAAAGGCTCCAGCGCGTGGTTTGATATGGAGGAGCTAAAAACGAGATGTTACGGCGAGGTTGCCTGGCGGGTCTCTGGAGTCGAGGCGACTACAAATAGTGTGCTGCCTGTACGGTAGAATTAAGAACACCAGTATAGATGGCCTTCCCACTGAACCTCACGGCAGTCATCCGGAGCCAACCGCCCCTTCTGGGTAAACCTTTGACTGGCCTGAGAGGTCCATTGTCTGATATACCAGAGCTAACACCCTTCTACATCACAGTGGATGGACGATCCTAAACCAGCTTCTTCATCAACCTACGACCGCTGACCAACCGCCCCATCACCATCAAGGTTGCGAAGCAAGCTCATACTTGGATGGCTGCTCCAAGCCTCTCATACTGGAATCAGCAGCTGAACTTTGCCGTGTGGTGTGCCATGGCAGGATGTGGAGTAAGTTCCACTGTGCTTCACTCCTATTCTGGTACTTCTGAAGCTGTGCTCATCACCAGCTGTCTCAGATTCCACGTGTCCTTCACGGTGTGACGAATCCTCCATGAGCTGGGTGCAAGTCTCCCTGATACAAATGACTTTCACCAACAGCTCAACAGGCATAGCGTCTCAGCGGCCAACAGACTACATAGAGAGTTCAGTGCTCACCCAGACTATTAGTGGCATGGTGGTGACAACAGCGGTCTAGGGGTTATGTATGGTGATCCGAGACGCGACTACTCAGGATTCCCCTATCGAACACCCCGACGAGTAGGCCATCGGAAGACAGCGACATTCTCGTTCGATTCAGGCTCTGCCCCTGGAGTGCCTGTGCAAAATATGCACATCACTGGCTTGCGGCAGGACTATCCAGATGTGTGGACGTACTTTCTCCCACACACCACCTCAGGCCGCACACCAGCAGGGATCGTTCAGATCAACAAGTCTCTGGAAGCACTGTGCTACTGCCTCCTTACAGCCCAGAGCAAGCTGCGGTATTCCATAGATGGTGTCAGCGGAGCAGAGGTCCAGGCCATGTTCATCAGTCTCGTTGAGGAGATGATCATCATGGCAGACCGCACTAGTCCTATTGCTAAGTTCCAGCAGGGGTTGCAGAAGGCCCATCGCAAACTTGACTTTGCTATTTCACCACACCTACGGTTGATTCCGAGCAACATGATCGTGAGCATCGAGGACCTCCAAGTCAGGGGCTATAACAACATGATAGTTGAGGGGAGTTCCCCCAGTGTCCAATTCGGCTTCAACACTGATAGTAACGCACCTACGTGTAGTACGGTCATGGCAGCACATACAGTCGTTCCGACCCTGACACTGCAGCCAGTCGACATGACGCTTCCCATGACAGCTCAGGGCATTCCGACCCCAGCACTGCAGCCAGTCGACATGACACCACTTCCTGTGGCAGCTCTACGTGTGGGGTCAGGCCTAGCTATCGTGGTGCTCGGGATCAGCCTACGCCGCCGCTAGCAAATCAGCTATAAGACTATCCTGACTCTCTACAGTAGCAGTGGGGACCACGGTGAGCCACTGAACCAGCTTAGCATGCCCTACATGCCTATACACGCTGCCAACATGCACATCCAAGGGCAGGATGGTTCCGCCGCCCATCCGTTTTACAGCTTGTAGTATCGCAGAGCCTTGTTCAGCTCTGAGTCAAGTGAGGCCATGGCGGTGTGCAACTGCTGGAACACATCTGACAGATACTCCCGATCCTTGTAGACACGTTTTGCTCATAGGAGCTGCCCGACGATAGGGAGTATCGTCGGGCAGCTCCTATGAGCAAAACGTTTGAACGCCCATGATAAGGTATTCGAGGAAGCAGATCTGTTCCTTACCAAATACTAGATAGAGCTCCACAGCTGTCGGCTCCTCTGTCAGCTCAGCACCCAAGAGCTGAGCGAGCTCATCTGGTGTCATCTTCTTGTAGTCCTTCAACTCCCTCCAGACGACATCGTCTCACATAGCATGAGCCCCGACATGTTTAAGATGTTGCAATAGAGAGATGAATATTCCTGAGTACCAAACCGGACACCTGGCAGATGCAGACTGGGAAGATATTATTAGCTCTCTCGACAGGGAACGCAGACAGTTAACCACATTCTATACTCAGTGCTTAAACAATGACGTCAACGGTACAGATCGTGAGCATACGAGTCTTCAGAAGGTGGAGAACCCGCTACAAACCAAGACACAGAAGTTACTGACAAAAGCAAAACCTGTGGCAGTCCATGTCGCCGGTAACGCAGTGGCGAGTGTGGCCATGGTGAAGATGACAGGTGGAAATGAGGTTCTTCCTGCCGCCACTGTGGCTGTCCTCGCTACGGTGGTGAGTGGAGTGGCCGGGCACTGTCTCGGAATAACTCACGCCATCCCAAAGATCGCCCTCAATGGTGCCGCCTACACTGCTGCCTCCAAGATCATGGGTGAAGATGTTACACTAATGGAGGCCGCGGTTCTATGGCTAGCAACGAGTGCAATGACTGAGATCATCGTCGCCTATGTTTAAAACCTCTGAATAGTGAGAGATGGATCACGAGCCCCCTGCAGCATATGAGGCATGGCATGCCAGAGGGTGGTGTGTAGCCCATAGTCGAGCACGCAGACTGAGGATTGCCAATGCCCGGGAATGGTGGACTGCCCACAAGGCGTGCCCCTGCAGAGAGGGCCAGTACCCTGAGCATTGCTACCTATTCCCTTGGCCGACTGCGTGGTCCTCCTACGCCCAACTATTTCACTGAGGGTATGCCTAGTAGGTTTAAGCCATCTGTATATAGCACTATGATTCTGTCACTCAGAGACCCAGAAAGCAAAGAGCTAGGCACTCTTGCTCTCGTGGGCAAGGCACGCCTCAGTTCAGAGGACACTGTTGCCCCTATCGCCTTCCTAGACTTCGATGAGAAGGGAGACCTGTGTGAGATCCGAGGTACCATCCCAGCCCGAGATCTCATTGAGAACACTGATATGGTAAGACAATCGGCCGTTAACAAGGCCAAGACTGTATACAAGGGGATGTGCAACAAGGAGAGGGTGGCGATGCGATGTATGCTCGGAGTCGATGATGCTGGAGCCATCAAGGTTATGGCTGAGTCCTATCCACAGGACCTGGTTAAGGATCTCCTGAAACCACGGAGCTCATTCCGACGGGATGGCGATAATCTCAAGATAGGCACCCTCGGCCTGAGCCATATCACTGTCGATGGCAAAAAAGTTGCTACCGCCAGCCTCCAGCTAACAGAAGTGAAGAAGTCAGGGTTCTTTGGTTTGCCGTTTAAGGCCACAGGATGGGCATAGCTTGCTGTGCATGAATCATACAGATACTGGATGTACTAGACACTGTGGGTACTGCCACAGGCCCTCTACGCTATCTTCTCACCTACTGCTGGGATTTCATGCTTGATGCCTCCATTGCATCCTTAGTATCCGCCGGAGGTGCAGGATATCCCCACTCTGCAGGCGAAAGAGCAGGTGCAGGAAGAACTGCCATTTAGTCTCCCATATATAGACGAGGCTACCGCCGACAAAGTGCTAACCATCCTCTGCATGCATGTCTGTATCACTCAAGAGTAGGCTGGCCGATGCTGGCCAGGTGGTGCTGATCATTGCCCCATCAGGACATGGTAAAAACATCTTGCTGCGGGCTCTCCTGGCCAAAAATCTACACACTCAATACATCCTTCTGGTATCTGACTCCGCCGCTGAGGCGGTTAACAGTAATGACCAATGGTACAATGGCCCAACCACCAAGACGCAGAACCTGCAAGCAATGATGGAGAAGCTGTTGGCAGCCCGACTGACAGAACCCCTTGTTCTAGTTATCGATGACCCTGCAATGGACCAGAAGACAGTCACCTACCTCAGCAACATCACCAGACAAATCTGGCATACAAAGATAACTGTCTTCATCCTCTTTCCGAAGTACACCTGCAAGATCTCACCGGACATCCGCCAAAATGCCCGGTTGCTATACTTCAGCTCGAAGTGTGGACGTGCCCTGCTCGAGACCATATACGACAGCCTAACCCTCAAATAGACCAAAGGGGACTTTATCGCAGGTGTACAGAGGGCAGCTGATCTGTACCGCTTCATCTTCAGCAAAAAGGAGACAGGTGAGCTGTCACAGTTCAAGCCATCTCTGGAAAAGGTGCAGACCTTCACCTACAAGCTGAATCCAGTCAGGAAACTAGCCTGCTCTATGTGTCATCGCTGACAGACTGTCGCCGCTGCCGCAACTTTGTTTTCATTCATTGGAAGGCTGAGGAACTTCGGCCGTGGTCTCCGCTACTTCGTCAGATGCTTGAGAACCTTCGTCAGAAGCTTGAGGAACTTCGTCAGTTTCGCCAGAAGCCCGTTTTTCGTCAGCAGCATGTTGCTGAAACTCTATCCACTGAGGGACAGATTCTAGGACTCTCTTCTTCTGGAACTTCTCACAGAAGAGCCACTTTGTCCATGCGCGACGAGCATCTGACTTGCAAGCGGATTTGATGAGGTCTAGTAGTTATCTGGGAATTTCAGAAATGCTGGCAGATTACTGGCCAATCTCCTGCGCTCTCTTTCGGTGAAAATGTGCTCAACAGCCTCCTTGCAGCCAACAGTGAACCCCTCCTGAGTAACTTCTGCATGAGCGGTGTCATGGCGCTCCACTACAGCGGTACTGACCTCCTCCCTGAAGTAGTTATTTGCTCCAGACTGAAGGCTATCCAGCATATCTTGCTCTTCCTGGCTATGTAGGCTAAGTACGGCAGCCAACTTCCTGACCATTAGTAGATCTTTGGGTTCGACCATCGCCCTTTGGAGAGTTAGAATAACAGGACTGTTGGTTTGGGCCACAGGTAGGTTGAGTGCCCTGCCCTGGGTGCTGTCAAACTTCCGGTAGAGTATCCAAGTCAGGCATTCTTTTGTACTATGAGCTGGTGCTCCTTCCTCTATGGCGGCCAGTATCTCCGCATCAGATGGAGGTGTGACGTTGGCTCGTTCGTGGATAATGTTGATGTCACGAAGCAGTCCTCGGACCCTGTCACAGAGGGACAGTGCATGCTGTGGCTGTCATGCGGACTGTCATGCCGACTTGTCCTGCTGCCTATAGACAATCTGCTGGAGAACTTTGCCGAACATGGCAGCTGTTTAAAAACCTCTATATACCCAGACCTTAAACATGCTGCAGTATGTGGAACATCCAGATGGGGCCATTGAACCTGCGACATTGCACCGCACTGATCCTCAGATGGACCGCCTGATGGTCATTCGACACAGTCCTAGGTCCGCTGGCTCGTAGACCAACCTTCTATACGAAGGGAAAAGGGTACTACACTGTGGGGTGCAATGATGCGTTCGTGGAATTCAAACTACAGGTAGGTGTTGAGATGCCCATGGCAGTTCCACTCTTAGCCCTCCTCGAGAACACACACGCGAATCCGGCTGCCATGCAGGATAGGCTGTTCCTCCGGGTGTACACTGAGCAGCTCGCAGATGTCACGATGAATGCTCCAAGACTTCATGTCTGGCATGACGAGAATGACCAGGAGATGAAGCATACAGGTTCCAAACAGCATATCGTGCATGTGGAGTGAGAACACCAGCAGGTCCAAGCCACAGCTAACCAATGGGTAGAGTTGACATTGCATCGTGTTGTATCGGACTGTGTCACTGTTCCGGTCCTGGTTCAGAAGGGAGGAGTCATCCAGCAGGTGGATATGCTAGACGACTTCAAGCTTGTGGTTGCTGGGACCAATGTTCTCGGTGAGGTACATGAGCTGGCTGAATGCCAACTCTACAGACAGAGAACTAAGTCATATGCGCTTCTGCGACTAACCAGTGGAAGCGACGACCTCGAGGGCCGTCACCACCTCAGGGGCAGGGACATCCCATCTAATCATGGCAGCCGGCTCAGCTTCAACATTGGAAACCTCATAGCTGGACTCACTCATTAGGTGTGATGGTACTTTACTTTGGCTATGCTAAGGCATGTGTGTCGAACACATCATCTATTCAGCTTCAGCGTGCGTAGAGCATGACTCCTGTCATCACAGCTGCAGCTGCCACCACTACCATAAGCTCTGCTGTCTTCTGACCTGTCGATGCTTCATAGTCGAGCGTTGGCTCAGATATCTGTACAGCATCGTGGTACTCATCGAGACTCTCATCTGCCTCTTTGATGCTCTGGTTGGTCTGAGATCAGAGTTGTCGTCGGCGTGCCTCCCTCTGGCACATATTCTCGAGTGCTTTGCTATACTCAAACTTCTTCTTAGACAGCTTCTCCATCGCCTGGTTATCACGCTCACGCTCGACCTCTGCCGCCTTCTTGTCGGCGAACTGAGTCGCCAGTTCGCTAAGGCAAACACACCCACATTAAAGGTTGCGGATGCCATGCTATAGACTGCAGTTTAAAGCTACTATAGAGCTGCCCCCCCCCAGCAACGGATCCGCAGAGCGATGTATGAACCAGAGGCTGATCCAGTCGAGGATATAGATGACGATGCCCATGAGGAGGACTATGATGAGGAAGATTATGGTTCAGACTACGATGTCGGTGGTGAGTATGATGATGTGGGCCCTCACTCCTGCAAGCTAGTACACAGAGCGATAGGAATCGCACTTACATAAAAGGTTCTATCAGTCCGCTGGCAGCAGTTGGGGCCCTGATCACTCTGTTCACAATGAAGGCTGGCGAGATGGTCTGCAAGATAGCCAACAATGCTCTCCATGGGGTGGAGAAGATTTCTGAAGCCATACCAGCCATCGCCTCAGGAGTAGGTACGTTCTTCGGAGTCACAGGCCCTTGGCTACAATGCGTTGCCATAGCACTGGCGGCCATCTGGGCTGCTGAACATTTAAGCCGTACTATATAAGGACGGCATCTCTGTACGACCTGATCAAGACACTTAACCTCCGAGGGTTGGTCAATAAACTACCATTAAGTGAGGATCCAGAAGAGATTAGACGCTGGTGTACGGGGGTCTTTGAGGAGGTCTTCAGTGATGGTCGAATGAATAACGGCCATCTGTTCATCTGTTTAGAGTTCACCTAGGCCGTGCGTGACAGGACGGGAGTGGACGTCAGTGATGAATCCGTGAGTTTATCAACCGTCTTTCTTGAGGAACTCCACTATCAACCTGGTGGATATTACCGAGAGCCCCCTCAACTACTCAAGGCTGCACGTCGCAAGTGCCACAACTTCATATTGGAGACAGTTAGCCAGTGGCTCAGGCGCCAAGCAATGTGGCTGATATACAGACCTCGTCCATGGCACATCAGGCATGCCCATTTCGATGAAACTGTCCACAACAGAGTTCACAAGGCAGATGTCCTGTTCCTTCCACATGATTCTGTTGGTCGTAAGACCTACAAGTATGCCCTTACCATCGTCGATGTCGCCAGCAGGTACAAGGTGGCAGTACAGCTCACGGACAAGGATGCTGGCCAGGTGGCCCAGGCATTCCAAGGTGTCTACGAGGCTTCGGAAAATCCCCTCCAGTGGCCGGAATTGTTGCAGGTGGATGAGGGTAAGGAGGTCAGAGGTGAGACTGCAGCCTCATGCGGAAACACGGTGTGGCAGTTAGGCGAGATGAGGTAGGGCACCGTGCCCAGGCTATCATTGAGTGGTGAAATTGGACACTGGCAGAGAGACTGTTTCCAAACCAATACGCCCAGGAAATGGCCGCGTCAAGTGAACATGAATGGTATGGGTGAGAGGGCTGTCTGCTGTGTTGGAGAGATCGAATGCCGGAGTTACTAGGCTAATCGAAAAGAAGCTGGTAGATGATATCAGACACTCTGCTAGTCACAGCTCTAGAGGAGCGAACAAGGGAGAGGAGTGCCTACCACCTGATGCTCTGGTTCGGTACTTGTATGAGCCTGGTGAGCTGGAAGGTGGTCGACGGCGTGCAACAGATCCTTGGCTTGACAGGTATGTGGAGGCAGATGGGCGGCCTACACTGTGCTACCTGGCATGCCAGCACGGAGTGCCTAGGCAACCATTTGTCATAGAAGAGCTTCAGCTAGTCCCTGCAGACACACAGCTATCACCAACTAGGGTGCTTACATGATACTCGATGGGCTCAGATGGACACCATCTGGCAGCACATGGCACTTATCATAGTAAGCGGAGAGTCCGAGTTTTTCCTGCTCAAACATCACCATACCTGGTTGCGCATGCGTAGGTCTCGGGTTTTAGCTCTGTCCACCCCGCCATGTAGGGTGCTGTAGAACCTCTGCCAAGAGACCTAATTCTGCTGCTTTGCCATTCCATTAGCCGAGCACTTACTTGCAGCTGTGCTCTCCATGTAGTAGCATTTGGAGCAGAGAGCGATGCCACGAGAGCCTTCGAACTCGAGCTTGAACAGTCCCGGAGTCCGTCCAGACCATTTGTCCCAAGCTAGCCAGTCCGGCTTATGAGCCTGGTACTCTGCTCGCATCTCATGGCGAATGACGTCGTAGAGTTTGGAGCCTGCTATAGTGATATACGCAGAGTCAGTGTCCATCTGCAGGTACTCAAAGCCGTCACGAGCTATGTAGCGATCGAGGAAGTTGTAGTAGAACTCCAGCATTCGCTGCTTCGCGAGCTCATAAACGGCTATCCCCACCTGGAAGGGACTTCGAATACTGATTCTCGGCTTGCGACTCTGGAGCTCGTATGACTCACCAATCATCTCGAGATCTTGGAACCATGCACTATACAGGGCCTTGTCTACCACGCATTTATCCTTCGTGAAGCTGGTGTTGCTATGGCGTTCTAGGGCCTCGATGAGCCTTTCGTAGGCACTGTTGCCGAGGAGTTTGAAGAGATCTGCCAAGAGCGCTTTGCTCTTATCTACATCTCCCGAGCGGCGGGCCTCCGTAACATTCTCCACGAACCAATCGAATGGGCGCTTGGCCTCATAGTCTATGGTGCAGTATGCAGCAGTGATCTCCAGACCATGGGTTATATACCACTTGAGTGTCGGTGCGTACAGCAGCCGCTTCTTGCCAGAGAGGGCACCGACCAGCATCTGGGTGGTGGGATGCTTCCTCCGTGTTCGCCCTAGATATCCCAGCATCTCAGAAGAGATTGCCTCTACCGAGATCTCGCAGTTATGGAAGAGAGGAGGCATTTCCTCGAACTTTGCCCACAGGGCATTGGGGACCTCTAGATCCACCTCAGCAAACCCAAACCAACTGTCTGGTGGGAGAGCCTGCTTAAAGCTAGCTACACCACTGGCACCGGACCAATGGTGCACTGTCATTTTACCACATGCCATCTCTTTGGCCAACGTTGACAGGTCCAGAGCATTGGCGTCATAGCCGAGTAGACATTGGCAGACATGCTCACTCTGGTGGATTCGAGTCACACCGGCCTCGTGGTATCCAGTGAACACGATGCTGGGACCTCCAACAACAGCACCCTTCAGCATCTGGTAGGCTTCCTTGCCCAGTGAATAGAGGCTAACATCCGGCATGTGCTGAGCGCTTCCATGTAGGAGGTACTGCAGTGACACACCTGGGAGAGACACTGCGTCTTTGAGGATGTCTATTTCTCGTCCTGTGTAGAACTCCCGCATCTGCTCTAGGGCTTCAATGGATGGACTGACGTCCAGGTTGTTGTGGTATCGCAGCCAGTCGGCGAATGTCCACATTCCATGCTCACTGAATGTCTGGTTACACTGTTGCCACTCTGATCGCGTCAACAGGTAGCCACCCTTGAGCTTAGATGTCCATGTTGAGTAGTCAGGAAGCCCTGGATAGTTGAGCTTCTCATGTGTGTCAAACCATTCATATGGGAACCAGCTCTTCTGCTGTGTACACCCATATGCTTTGACCCAAACCTCGTACGAGACTCCTGGGCCGAGGTAATTCAGCACATCGAGAAACCATAGCTCAGTTGTTATGAGGAACATTGTCCGACTAGCCTTCTTGGCGACTTTCACTGTTCCTATACTGTCAGTCAGCTCATCGACAAAGTACTTCTTGATGAGTTCCAGGGCATACCGCCCAGAGTTGAACCCAAGTACAGGCACTTGGTCACACCACTCGTTGATCAGTCGCTGCTGTTGTTTTGGGAGCTTGTTCAGGTCTGTTGGAATGTACTGTGCCCTAATCCTTGTCCGGATTAGATATGCTCGCGGTTGGATCACCATCATGAACTCTCTGATCAGTTCTTTACGGTCAGGATTGCAAAGGTGAGTGGGCTCACTCATGGCGCCCCAGCCAACTGACACAGAGATAGGTATGTGAGTACGCTCGTCCATGAGAGTCTCCGTAGGATGAGTCTTGATACCATCTAGGAGTGGTTCGAAGTCATAAACTATGAAGTGTGGGTATGGGACAGTCTGACCTCGTTTAGGGACACTTGGACAGCATTTTATACTGCACTCCCACTGTACCACAAGTGTGCATTCAGATGCTCTCAGCTTCTCATCTCTCAGGACTGTCTTGTGGTATCTTTGTTCGGCATCCTCACCTCACTGGTGTTGTGGGCACCCATGCCAGTAACAGCCATGGAACTGGTAAACAGTGTTGGTGGTCAGCTCATAACGATCTACGGGAGCGCCCTCGATTCAATGCTCGCCACGTGCCCACACTCTATATGGTGTATGTGTACACCTCTGTTTTTCGACTCATACTCGATCCAATGAGTAGCCGCGGAACTGGATAGTTGGGGCGGATAGAAGGCTTTCTCATATGCAGACTGTGGCACCTCAACCTTCTCGCCCGGACACACGATTGTTGTTTTGCCACCAGTACATTGATCAGTGTGGCGTTGAAGATTGCATGCCTGTGTAAACCTCTGCTGACAGTGACTTCAGACTAGTGTGTATGTGCCAGCTTGGGGATGTTCTTGATGTAGAAGGTGTGGTGATCCCACACTCCGATGGTCATGGTGTCGCGGTAGTGAGCCGCTTGCCTGATCAAGTGCCTGGTTCCCTCTTCGGTTGGTTCATACATGCAAATCCCGCTCTTGCCGAAGAACTCACCTTGTCCAGCTGATTCAGTGAGGTCTTGCGGACATCAGGTACTGTCACTCTCTTGCCGTAGAACTGTGTGGCAAGCTCTTGTGCAGGAGCTGTACTTCTATCAGCTCTCGCTCCTCGGTGGACTACTAGACATCTTCAGAGACACATGTTGTCCATGTAGGTGTCGAGAGCAGTCATACACTTCTTCTGTCATAGCTGGTCTGGGATGGGGCCTGGCCCAAGCAGATGTTGGCGGTCGATGACAGCCCTGACCTCACCATTGATTGATCGAACGAAAGCCCGCTTGGTGTTGGGTCGATCGATATTGTCTGTGTCGAGGTGGGCCTGCTCTCTTGCTGCCACCCAGTCCTGAGCTGCTCCTATCGTATTCTGCCACGGGCTTTTTGGAGGATTCTTGTGGAAGAGCATCACCCTACCGTCTTCGATATGATGGATGCGACAGATATGGGTGTAATGTAGGTAGAAGGCGTTCTGGACAGCCTGCTCGATCTTTTGTATGATCTGGCCTGTGAGGTCTCCTTCTAGACCTCAGAAGAATGTCCAGCATATTGATCGGCGTCCTCTATCCTCTGTCTCCCTTTCGCCGAGATGCTGGTCGAGAATGTGTTCTAAGTGCTCCAGTGGATGGTCCACCATCCGCTTCGCTACAGTCTTGGCTTGCAAGCTAGCAGTCACCTCCTCGTCTAACTGACGAAGCTCAGCTATCCGCTGTGCTTTCTTGTAGGGCTTCCAAGGATCATCTTTGGTAGGCGCTGGAAACCTTCCCGTTTTCATTGCTCGGGAGAGTCGCTTCTGCCACTCCTCGGCACGGACCTCTCTGATCATCTGGAGCAGGTCGGCTTTCTTTGCCTTAGAGGCTCCTCTAATGCTGAATTGCTTTGCAATAGAGCGAAGCTGTGCAACAGTAATCATGGTGTATATCACTGTGGATGCCTGTCTCTAAATGGGCGTTCAGACATTACATTGAGAGGTTGCTGGGCGAGGGATCACTGCATTTCTTGTTCCCACTCTTGTTCCAACTCGATAGCAGCATCCACATCAAAACTGCAAACCATTTCTAAATAATTCATATACTTGAAGAGTTTGTTCATTGCGATCACAGTCATTGGATAATGTCTGCGATACATAAGGCATGTTAGTAGAACTGACGAGCAGAATGTTGGGATCCCTGAGCTGCTCCATTTCTCAAGATTTCGATCTGCATAGTTGCCCATATCATGCAATGGCCAGAGTACTTTTTCTCGCCGCGCCACATAGCTTACATCATGCATGCATGACCATAGCTCGTCAGGCCAGCCCATTGTGTGTAATATTGTTTGTAGATGAACGTTTACACGTGGTTGAGTGTTTTGAGTATTTACACATAATGTATGGTTGTGCGTTCACACCATTATCGATGCTGTGTCTAATTGGCTATTAACGCATAGCAGGTAGGCTAAATAAACTACTCTTCTTGACTTTGGCTCTGCAATCATGAGTTTAGCGAGTTGGTCTTGACGTGATGTCATGCTTCTCGAGTAATGGGTAAGGAGCGCCTCCCGCAGGGGTTGACGAAACTAGATTATTATAGTGAGTTTGTCGACTGTTATGAAACAAAAAAACTAAAAAAACTATAAAACTCCCACACCCCATCTTTCCGGGAGAGCACCCCCACATTATCGCCTCTCTCTCTGGCCTCTCTCTCTCTCTCTCTCTCTCTCTCTCTCTCTCTCTCTATCTCTGCAGGTCTTTTTAGGTGGTTCCCCATTGCTCCTATTTTTTGTCATTGTGCCCCTACACCAGTGCGTACCGTTTCAAACTTGGTACCATCTAGCTGAGGTCTTTTGAGAGATTTGAACCATGGTTTTTTTTATTAGAATTCAGCGCTGTTATCAACTGAGCCAACGGAGAACCGATAATTAGATTACAAATAATGATACTAATTGTTGTGCAATAATAGCAAACAGATCAATTAGACTGATAACACATTGGTAACTACAAAATACAGTCTATAATACAAGCCTCCTCAGTGATATATTACACTGTTTATATCATCATAACACATAGCGAGATTTGAACCGACGGTTTTCAAGTGTAATTCAACATATAAACAAACCAGCGTATTAGCTATCTGGCCTATATGTATGACCTAGATTTAGCTGATAACCGGTTATCTAAAATATTCTATTATGTACACACACATCGGCTGGATATATATAGGTCTATATCTTTGTACAGTATTGTCAGTTTAATGGCGATAACTGAACCTGCGATTTTAAAGTGTAACATATAATATAACTAATTCACTATCTCATATGCATTATTCATGGTTTATAGGGCAGAGGGAATAAGCCTACTTATTACCATCAGTAAGTATACATATCTCTAAATGGGCGTTCAGACCCTATTATGTGTGGTAGTAGTAGGGTCGGAATTAAAATGATACTACCTCCCTCAACTGGCCGCTGTTCGGAGATCCGTGATGGCCCCCACTGCCCTCTCAATCCCTGGGGGCCTCCACACCAACCACATGTCTCAACAACCCTATGCCCCAGGGATTGAGAGGGCGGTGGGGGCCATGGATCGCCGAACGGCTCCCAGTTGAGGGAGGTGGTATCATTTTAATTCCGACCCTACTACTTCCTTATTGGGCCAGTACCGACCAAGTAACCCGCGTTATTAGAGGACCATTTTTCACCGACAGTGGTATATATTGCATATCAATGGAGGAATCCAGTTTTAGCTATGCCGCACCCATCTCTAGCTAAGCTCCACCCACACATCGCCCGTGTTGGAATAGATCGATCCACACTCCATATGCCCGCCCATCTATAGCCACCCACACTTCATCCACGTTGTAATCGATCGATCTCTGAACTCCCTGACAATAAATTTCCAGAAAACTATACAGGTACGCTGTTGAATATTTTGAAACTATAACTATTTGAGTGCTGTTGCTGCTTAGAAATGTATCCTATATCACTCACCTACCACCGCCACCCCCGCCAGTGGGTGGCCCTGGGTAGACACAGGGGCTATATACTTATGGACTGCTCCTGAACAGATGACCCGACACTCATTAGAGAACTCTGATTTGTCACTCAAGTATCTGACGTTGTAATCAAGTACGTCACATGTTAACTGATATCACAATTAAAATGGCTTGTCTAGGTCACAAAAATCCCTTCACGAAACTTTACAAACTGCGTCTTTAATGAATTTGCAATTTAATAAACATCTGCTGTCATAGGAAGTAACAGTCCTCAGTCAAATTGGCTTCGAGATTTTCAACAACTTATATCTATAATTACTTTGAAACATAGATTCTGAGAAATCAGGCTTAACACTTTCATGACGAAGCCGGCCACACCCGGCCTATCCTGTGGTCTTGAAGAAAGTCCATTTGCAGGTCAAGAGAAGACTATTTTGAAAGCCTACCACTGAAATAACTGGCTCGCTAACCGAGCCACTGGAGTTAGCCATTACAGTGGTAAAATTTAAAAAATGCTCTTCACTAAGCCTGTAAATTGAAATTTAATAAGGAGATATTTTGATTTTCTTGAGAAAATTTAGACATTAAAGGGATAAAAGATCAAAATAGATTCCAACACGCAAACAGTGGGCGGAGCTTAGTTAGATGTGTGCGTGTGCCAATCTAGATGGGCATGCTTATGTAATAACCTTCACTGGTAATAATATTTAATTGCACATCATCTTTGCCTGCTTTCAGGGATGGTTGTCTGGTGGATGACCCTGTGGCCGACGTCAATCTTCTTGCAAATATGACTGGAAATTAATTAATATGTCAGATGAATAAATAGAATATGGAAAATTCGATCCCAACCTAAGATAATCTGTCTTGTCCCAATACTTGCGCTCAAGACACATGTCAGAGAGCTTTCCCAATGTCATAACGATTGAACAGCATGGAACACAAGAGAAAAAAATGAACATTTGTAATCAGAAGCGGACCGGGTGGGTTGGGGTGCAAACGTACACATCTTGGCGAATGCTAAAGAAAATAACTGTCCCCAGGGGGAGTAGTGCCCATCTAGCTGATGGCAAGCTGTACACATTTTGCATTAATTAATGCACAACAAGCTCAATCGCTCCATCAGACAAGCTTAACTCTTGCCATAGACCAATGGACCAATGCTCCATATCATTGTTGACCAATGAGGCAATCATCCTCGCCACTAATACAAAAATGTTCGTGTCCTTGACACTATTGGTCAATGGGAAGAGTAGCTTTGACCAATGTGGCAGCCATCCCTGGCGTTATTGATCCGGCAGATGACATTTACCAAGGAGCCAATGGTGACAGTACGAATTTTGGATGCGGAAGTGCAAGATTATTGGCGTCATTGACATTATTGACCTATAGAAAAATGTACGACTAATCAATGAGGCAGCCATCCTTGACAACAATTGTCAAATGATTAAAGTGTACTAGTTAAAGGAACATTTCTGTCAAATCTGGTTTTTATCCATTAACAGTTTACGAAACACGAGATAGATTATTTTCCCAATAGGGGTCAATACTTAAAAACCTTAAAGAGCCAGAGGTATGGCCGTTATTTCAAGTCGTAACATCTTCATATGTATAAGGCAAATAGACGCTGCCTGAAGGAACATAGGCCATATCTGCCAAATTTGGTAATTGACGAAACAAATGTACTTTAGGCATAGGGTTGAATAGTTTAAGTCGTAATGAACCAGCGTTATTGCCCTTGTTTAAGGTTCCGACTCTTTATATACATCGTTCAAATAGATATTTGACGGAATGAACATATCTGCTAAATTTGGTCTTAATCCATCAACAATTGACGAACCACGTGCATCCCCCCATTGCGTTCAATACTTAAAACGACTTAATGAACCTGCTTTAAGGGCATGGTCACTTCATAATCATAGCTAGAATACATGTTTCATAAAGGATTCATTGATAAATGATGAAATGTGCCGCAAACGAATTTCCCCTATAGGCTTCAATAATACTTCGAAAATATAGTAAGGGCCATAAATCTGCTATTTGTGGACATAGCCACACCATATCTTAGGGCAAATAGATATTACGGGAGGGAACATAGGATTCAATAGGTAAATTACCTTAATGAATCAGAGATATGGCTATTGTTTAAGGGCGAGACCAGTTAATATTCATACCTCGAATAGATGTTTGAAAACAGCATACCTGCAGAATTTAATTTTAATCCATCGATAAGTGACGGACTGTGCTACAAATGCATCCCACTATTGGCTTCAATGCTTTGAAAATATAGCAAGAGTCATACGTCTGCTATTTGTGAGCGTGATGGTGGTGGTCGCGGTAGTGGTGGTTGTGGTGATGGTGGTAGTGCTCGCGATGGTTGTGGCCGTGGTGGTGGTTGTTGTAGTAGTGGTGGTGCTGATGGTGGTGGTGGTGGTGATGTTGATGGTGGTCGTGGTGGTGATGCTGGTCGTGGCGGCGGCTGTGGTGGTGGTGGTGGTGGTGGTGGTGGCGGCGGCGGCGGTTGTAGGGGTGGTACGTCTGGTATTGCTTGTGGTTCTGATCGTGGTAGTCGTGGTGGTTTTGCTGTTGCAAGGGGCAGTGCGGTTGTGCTGTTGTTGCTGATGGTGATGGTGGTGGAGGTAGTTTGTTTAGTGCTAATGATAATGATGTTGATGGTGGTGGAGGTGTTGTTGTTGTTGTTGCTGTTGTGGTTGCTGTTGTTGTTGTTGTTGCTGGTGGTGGTGGTGGTCGTGGTGGTGGTGGTGGTGGTGGTGGTGGTGGTGGTGGTGGTGGTGGTGGTGGTGGTAGTGGTGGTGGTGGTGGTGGTGGTGGTGGTGGTGGTGGTGGTGGTGGTCGTGCTGGGGGTGCTGATGGTGGCGGTGATGGCGGCAGCTGTAGTTGTTATAATCGAACCACGATATTTTGAATATCAATGACTCGTGCACCCTGAGTCAAACTAAGGACTGGATCGACCCTCAGCTACAATGGAAATTAATCAAATATCTCCCCTTTTTGTTTGATATAATATCACGTGACATATTACTCAATGAAAATGCCTGGCTTTTGGAGGTGATCTGCTCTTCATTACAATATTGCTAAAAGATAGCGAGGAAAGATAACGATGTCACCTCAGCCACGTATAGCCATGGATTCATCACTCAACATGCATTGTCTAACACCGTTATTTAAAGAAACTATTCCGAGTTAAATGTATTCATCTGCTCTTTCAATCCATTCCCTTCTAATATAAAATGTCTTCTCCCTGTGTTGCTTACCCTTTGAGTAAATCATCAGATTTGTCTTACTTAGATTTACACTAAGATTAGATTGTATACAATGGTTGTTAAATATGTTTAATGCATTTTGAAGACTTTCTGCTGAATCTGCCGAGAGTATCGTATAATCTGCATAGAGGCGTATACCTTGGTATAAAAATGAGTCTAATTTGCCAAAGTTCATCTATAGATGTCAAGCCTCGTGTTCCTTTTTCATATAAATAATTATCTAGGTCGTTTATGAAAATTGCAAATAAAAAACGGGATACATTTTTGCCTTGCCGTACTCCTATTGTACTGAAGAAGTAATTAAACTTAATTTGGTCATGAGCTACACAGGATTTTATCGAGTGAAACATTATTATAAATTATCCGGTAGCATTTGCCA
The DNA here is from genome assembly GCA_034401795.1 of Chaetoderma sp. LZ-2023a. Classification (NCBI taxonomy): domain Eukaryota; kingdom Metazoa; phylum Mollusca; class Caudofoveata; order Chaetodermatida; family Chaetodermatidae; genus Chaetoderma; species Chaetoderma sp. LZ-2023a. Next base: position 65,685,850 of record CM067359.1, read on the forward strand.
GATATTTCGTTTTGTATAGGTTTTTGCTACAAGCCGACTCCCCACACCTTACCGAATGCTTGCTTAAAATCTACCAAACTACTACTACTACTACTACTACTACTACTACTACTACTACTACTACTACTACTACTACTACTACTACTACTACTACTACTACTACTACTACTACTACTACCCCAAATACAATAAATCATTCGCTACATATGTGTCAAAAGGCTACTGAATATTTTTACTCTAATTTGACTGAAAGCTGGTACTGCCTTAGACAGCACGATCTTCCAGCTAAATTGTTTTCAAAATATTCAAGGGCTTACGTTTATCATTACTGTAAAAGTGAGATAGTGGGAAGTTCAAATGGGTAAAATACGAGAATTATTTTTGATTTGGGGGTCTCGTACCTTTCGGAACCCCAGGGCAGTAACCTCGTTAGCCTTTGCCGTACCCGGGCTGTGAACAGCAAATATTGTGCTCAGTACCAGAAGGCGGTCTTAAAATAATCTCTTAACCTCAGTACTACAAGCGTTCATAGCATGATCTACTTAATAATATTCCACAAAACACAGGTCACCATTGCTTTTGACATTGATGCCTCGCATCAATATGCAATATGCGCACTTGTGCTGGCAAGGATCTGTACTATGTACGTAATTCATGGCATTCACTTCGGAATAGAAGATGGCGATCAGATACGCTGTCGATCATTTGTACTTCCCCTTAAATCTCCATATCTTAAATGGCATGGTGCTCAGAAGCTACGCGTTTGTCACAAAGTACCGAATTTTTCTCGTATTACTCTCACTATGCACATCGGATAGCACTGACTGTGGCACGGAGTGATAACGACAGCTACAAAACAAATGAAGAATAGAAATTGATGGATTCCCTTGAAACATGTTGTACTTTCAGAACCTCGTTACGCAACAACCCTTTCCTGGGTTTAGCTAGGATTGAAGGCTTAATTCCGCAATACGTTTCTAAAAGCAGAAAATGTGCATGTCAAGAGGAAATGTTTATAGTAGGACACGACTTATCATGTCATTCACGTTACACTCTTGTTCATTAGTTCATTGGCATCGTACTAACATCTCGCTCATATATCTTCGTAAACACGCAGGTTAATAGGCCGGTACTGGACCAATACCGGGGCCGTGCAACCTGCGTTATCAGGCTATTCTTTGCTGTTTTACCCCCTGCAATGTGACCTAACTGTGTGGAGGTATTCGATATGAAATACAAAGTTTTGAGTCTGTAAATCATATCTCGTTTTACGTCGCTCGATAGGCAGGACTTAAACATAAAAGATGGCAACATCAGGCCGGAGAACTGCTGAATATTTGAAATAAATTAATTGTGAACAACAAAAAGTGTGAGTGGCGCAATAGCTATGGTGCGGAATCCTAGTGTATGGTATCAATTCTGTCAGACTAATATTGGAGAAATCCAGGTTTAGCTATGCTCCACTCATCTCTAGCTAAGCTCCACCCACACTTCACCCGTGTTTGGATCGATCGATCTCTGAACTCTCGATCAATTTCCAGAAAGCGTTAGCTGTTGAATATTTAGAAATTAATTTGACTTGATGTTGTTTTATTCAAATATTCAACCGCATGTTTATTAAATATATAAAAGACATACAATTCGTCCAACAACGCTTAGTCCGTCATAAATTACGCGTTCATGACTAACTTATCTACGGCTTTCATGAAGTATTTAATTATGACGTCATCCTACACTTCACGTAGTTAATTGGGACGTCATATGATTGATGGATAAACTTGAAAGGTCCATTAATTTGCTAAATTAATTCTTTTTGAAGACCTCAACATCCCAACCATACTAGTGAAAACTACGCTGCGTAAAATGTCAGGAATACAATGGCATAATTATGTACCCTCCAGATATATAAAGGTATGTTTCCGTTTCCGTTTCTGGTCAGTCCAAATTGACAAACATGTGTAATACTATTTCTGGCCTTGAGTCTTGGCAACTGAGTAAAATGTACCACTATGGCGCGGCGTATCGCGATTCAATTTGCCACAAATCTTTCTCGGAGGAAACTATTCAAGTGGAGCTATAGTTTATGGATTGACCTAAATACTTTTGATGTTAACTTTAGAGATGACGATACCGTAAGCTGCAACAACTTGTAGCAACATCATGTTCAAACCAATACCAAGAAGTTTGGTCACTGAATCGATGAACATCTTAACAAATCTTAGCCGCGTGAGGAATAAATAGCAGATCATATGCCAGTCTTTCCGCTTTTATTCTCCAGGAAAGACTCTGGACGTGGATAATAATTCGCCAGGCTCCTATTCAATGAAAAAGTCGATGATGTGTAGCCTGTAATTAACTGTAATTATACACTTATAAAATCCAATTAGTCCACCCCTGTCTCAGAATGGACATCACTAGCCCTCTAATTTGTGCATCCGGGTATTTTGTTATTGGGTTTAATCCTATCACCACCAAGTCGGCCAAGAACCGGCTTCTGCAGTAGGCTTGAAGAATGCCCATTTTCAGGTCAAGAGAAGACTCTTTTTCTTAATTTACAACTAAAATTATGGGCTCGATAGCCGAGGCAGTCATTTCAGTGGTAATCTTTACTTTAAAAAATAATATGCTCTTAGCTTGCTAATGGACATTTAAAAAGCAAATATTTTGATTTTCTTGAACAAATTTAGCCATTATAGAGTTAAAGAAAGCCATGGTGATATTCATTGTTGACGAAATGTACTTTAAATAAAAGATTGTATTTTAATAAAATTAGGATGCATGGCAGGATGATAAGTTAATGAAGCCAGGGGTATTTAGAAGCTTTCTATCATGTACTGCCTCTTTTCGACTTTTTATCATGATCACTTCTTTCAGTCTAACATTATTATGCTTCTGATCCATTAAATAATTACTAACCGCATCTCTTGTTAGCCATTAAGGTGATCTAATATGCCACTTAAAAACTATGCATGCAGTTTTAAGCTTTTTATCATGCCGCTAAAGACAGATATTCATGCTTTAGTAGCTAAATATTGGTACATTTCTACAGCATCTGATGGCTGTCATGATTTATTTTTCCACCAGTTAGAAAAACCTAGCCTGTCTGCCTCGGTATATACTCTCAGTCACATTAGTTCCTAAATATTCAACAAGATGAGTATTAAATAATAAAGAATTTAATACATTGACAATTATATGGCACCAAACACTATTGCTTGAGGAGACAGAATGGTGGCGCTCCCTGTTCAACATTTATTTGATA